>JAJJMB010016680.1:4140-21064 GCA_023531105.1 Papaver atlanticum | reverse complement strand
CTCTAGAGACCTTTAATTAAGTCATAAATAGAAAAATGATTGCTCATAAGAAAGCTTACATACCATATAACAATATCTTATGAAAAAAATAAAGAAACAATTTGGGTCATTTTTACGGAAGCAAAGTGTGTACAGCTACATAGGCTTTTCGTCAAAAATTAGTTTCTGATCTAGAGACCTTCAATTGAGTAAGACATAAACAAATGATGACTTATTAGAAAGCTTACGGACCATATAACAATATCTTATGAAAAAATCAAGAAATAATTTTGGTCATTTTTACGGAAGCAAAGCGTGTACAGCTACATAGGGTTTTTGTCAGAATTTAATTTCTGCTCTAGTGACCTTCAATTGAGTCAGGGATAGACAACTGATTGCTCATTAGAAAGCTTATGGACCATATAACAATATCTTACAAAAAAATCAAGAAATAATTTGCGTCATTTTTACGGAAGCAAAGCGTGTATAGCTGCCTAGGCTTATCGTCAAAAATTAGTTTCTGCTCTAGAGACCGTCAATTGAGTCAGACATAGACAAATGATGACTCATTAGAAATTTTACAAACCATGAAACAATATCTTATGAAAATATCAAGAAACAATTTGGGTTATTTTTATGGAAGCAAAGCGTGTACAGCTGCCTAGGCTTTTCGTCAAAAATTAGTTTATGCTCTAGTGACCTTCAATTGAGTAAGGGAAAGACAAATAATTGTTCATTAGAAAGCTTATGGACCATATAACAATATCTTTTGAAAAAATCAAGAAACAATTTGGGTTATTTTTATGGAAGCAGAGGGTGTACAGCTGCCTAGGCTTTTCGTCAAAAATTAGTTTCTGCTCTAGAGACCTTAAATTGAGTCAGACATAGACAAACGATGACTCATTAGAATTTTACAAACCATGTAACAATATCTTATGAAAAAATCAATAAACAATTTGGGTCATTTTTACGGAAGCAAAGTGTGAACAGCTACAAGGATATTCGTCAAAAATTAGTTTCTGCTCTAGAGACCTTCAATTGAGTAAGACATACACAAATGATGACTTATTAGAAAGCTTACGGACCATATAACAATATCTTACGAAAAAAAATAAAGAAACAATTTGGGTCATTTTTAAGAAAACAAAGCGTGTACATCCTAGGCTTTTCGTCAAAAATTAGTCTATGCCCTAGAGACCTTTAATTAAGTAATAAATAGAAAAATGATGACTCATTAGAAAGCTGACGTACCATATAACAATATCTTATGGAAAAAATATAGAAATAATTTTTGCCATTTTTAAGGAAGCAAAGCGTGTACAACTAACATAGGCTTTTTGTCAGAAATTAGTTTCTTCTCTAGTGACCTTCAATTGAGTCAAGGATAGACAACTGATGGATCATTAGAAAGCTTATGGACCATATAACAAAATCTTACAAAAAAATCAAGAAATATTTTGCATCATTTTTATGGAAGAAAAGCGTGTACAGCTAGGCTTTTCGTCAAAAATTAGTTTCTTCTCTAGAGACCTTCAATTGAGTCATACATAGACAAATGATGACTCATTTGAAAGTGTACAAACTATGTAACAATATCTTATGAAAAAATCAAGAAACAATTTGGGTCATTTTTACGGAAGCAAAATGTGTACAACTACCTAGGCTTTTCGTCAAAAATTAGTTTATGATCTAGAGACCTTCAATTGAGTAAGACATAGACAAATGTTGACTTATTAGAAAGCTTACGGACCATATAACAATATCTTATGAAAAAAATCAAAAAACAGTTTGGGTCAATTTTACGAAAACAAAGCGTGAACAACCTAGGCTTTTCGTCAAAAATTAGTCTATGCTCTAGAGACCTTTAATTAAGTCATAAATAGAAAAATGATGACTCATTAGAAAGCTTACGTACCATATAACAATATCTTATGAAAAAAAATAAAGAAACAATTTAGGTCATTTTTACGGAAGCAAAGTGTGTACAGCTACATAGGCTTTTCGTCAAAAATTAGTTTCTGATCTAGAGACCTTCAATTTTGTAAGACATAAACAAATGATGACTTGTTAGAAAGCTTACGGACCATATAACAATATCATATGAAAAAATCAAGAAATAATTTTGCTCATTTTTACGGAAGCAAAGCGTGTACAGCTACATAGGTTTTTCGTCAGAAATTAGTTTCTGCTCTAGTGACCTTCAATTGATTCAGGGATAGACAAATGATGACTAATTAGAAATTTTAAAAACCATGAAACAATATCTTATGAAAATATCAAGAAACAATTTGGGTTATTTTTATGGAAGCAAAGCGTGTACAGCTGCCTAGGCTTTTCGTCAAAAATTAGTTTCTGCTCTAGAGACCTTAAATTGAGTCAGACATAGACAAACGATGACTCATTAGAATTTTACAAACCATGTAACAATATCTTTTGAAAAAATCAAGAAACAATTTGGGTCATTTTTACGGAAGCAAAGTGTGTACAGCTACCAGGATTTTAATCAAAAATTAGTTTCTGCTCTAGAGACCTTCAATTGAGTAAGACATACACAAATGATGACTTATTAGAAAGCTTACGGACCATATAACAATATCTTATGAAAAAAAATCAAAAAACAATTTCGGTCAATTTTAGGAAAACAAAGCGTGAACAGCTGCCTAGGCTTTTCGTCAAAAATTAGTCTATGCTCTAGAGACCTTTAATTAAGTCATAAATAGAAAAATAATGACTAATTAGAAAGCTTACTACCATATAACAATATATAATGAAAAAAATCAAGAAAAAATTTGGGTTATTTTTACGAAAACAAAGCGTGTACAACCTAGTCTTTTCGTCAAAAATTAGTCTATTCCCAAGAGACCTTTAATTAAGTCATAAATAGAAAAATGATGACTCATTAGAAAGCTTACGTACCATATAACAATATCTTATGGAAAAAATAAAGAAATATTTTTTTTCAATTTTACGGATGCAAAGAGTGTACAGCTAACATAGGCTTTTCGTCAGAAATTAGTCTATGCTCTAGAGACCTTTAATTAGGTCATTAATAGAAAAATGATGACTCATTAGAAAGCTTACGTACCATATAACAATATCTTATGAAAAAAAATCAAGAAACAATTTGGGTCATTTTTATGAAAACAAAGCGTGTACATCTTAGCCTTTTCGTCAAAAATTAGTCTATGCCCTAGAGAACTTTAATTAAGTCATAAATAGAAAAATGATGACTCATTAGAAAGCTGACGTACCATATAACAATATCTTATGGAAAAAATCAAGAAATAATTTTTTCCATTTTTACAGAAGCAAAGCGTGTACAACTTACATAGGCTTTATGTAAGAAATTAGTTTCTTCTCTAGTGACCTTCAATTGAGTCAAGGATAGATAACTTATGGCTCATTAGAAAGCTTATGGACCATATAACAAAATCTTACAAAAAAATCAAGAAATATTTTGCATCATATTTATGGAAGAAAAGCGTGTACAGCTAAGCTTTTCGTCAAAAATTAGTTTCTTCTCTAAAGACTTCAATTGAGTCATACATAGACAAATGATGACTCATTAGAAAGTGTACAAACTATGTAACAATATCTTATGAAAAAATCAAGAAACAATTTGGGTCATTTTTACGGAAGCAAAGTGTGTACAACTACCTAGGCTTTTCGTCAAAAATGAGTTTATGATCTAGAGAACTTCAATTGAGTAAGACATAGACAAATGTTGACGTATTAGAAAGCTTACGGACCATATAACAATATCTTATGAAAAAAAAATCAAAAAACAGTTTGTGTCAATTTTACGAAAACAAAGCGTGAACAACCTATGCTTTTCGTCAAAAATTAGTCTATGCTCTAGAGACCTTTAATTTAGTCATAAATAGAAAAATGATGACTCATTAGAAAGATTACGTACCATATAACAATATCTTATGAAAAAAATAAAGAAACAATTTAGGTCATTTTTACGGAAGTAAAGTGTGTACAGCTACATAGGCTTTTCGGCAAAAATTAGTTTCTGATATAGAGACCTTCAATTTTGTAAGACATAAACAAATGATGACTTGTTAGAAAGCTTACGGACCATATAACAATATCTTATGAAAAAATCAATAAATAATTTTTTTCATTTTTACGGAAGCAAAGCGTGTACAGCTACATAGGCTTTTTGTCAGAAATTAGTTTCTGCTCTAGTAACCTTCAATTAGTCAGGGATAGACAACTGATTGCTCATTAGAAAGCTTATGGACCATATAACAATATCTTTCTAAAAAATCAAGAAATAATTTGCGTCATTTTTACGGAAGCAAAGCGTGTATAGCTGCCTAGGCTTTTCGTCAAAAATTAGTTTCTGCTCTAGAGACCGTCAATTGAGTCAGACATAGACAACTGATTGCTCATTAGAAAGCTTATGGACCATATAACAATATCTTACAAAAAAATCAAGAAATAATTTGCGTCATTTTTACGGAAGCAAAGTGTGTACAACTACCTAGGATTTTCGTCAAAAATTAGTTTCTGCTCTTGAGTCCTTCAAATTAGTAAGACATACACAAATGATGACTTATTAGAAAGATTACGGACCATATAACAATATCTTATAAAAAAAATTAAAAAACAATTTGGGTCAATTTTACGAAAACAAAGCGTGAACAACCGCCTAGGCTTTTCGTCAAAAATTAGTCTATGCTCTAGAGACCTTTAATTAAGTCATAAATAGAAAAATGATGACTCATCAGAAAGCTTACGTACCATATAACAATATCTTATGAAAAAAATCAAGATAAAATTTGGGTAATTTTTACGAAAACAAAGCGTGTACAGCCTAGGTTTTTCGTCAAAAATTAGTCTATGCCCTAGAGACCTTTAATTAAGTCATAAATAGAAAAAGGTTGACTCATTAGAAAGCTTACGTACCATATAAAAATATCTTATGGAAAAAATCAAGAAATAATTTTTCATTTTTACGGATGCAAAGAGTGTACAGCTAACATAGACTTTTCGTCAGAAATTAGTCTATGCTCTAAAGACCTTTAATTAAGTCATTAATAGAAAAATGATGACTCATTAGAAAGCTTACGTACCATATAACAATATCTTATGAAAAAAATCAATAAACAATTTAGGTCATTTTTTACGGACGCAAAGTGTGTACAGATACATAGGCTTTTCGTCAAAAATAAGTTTCTGATCTTGAGACCTTCAATTTAGTAAGACATAGATAAATGATGACTTATTAGAAAGCTTACGGACCATATAACAATATCTTATGAAAAAAATCAAGAAATAATTTTGGTCATTTTTACGGAAGCAAAGCGTGTACAGCTACATAGGCTTTTCGTCAAAAATTAGTTTCTCATCTAGTGACCTTCAATTGAGTCAGGGATAGACAACTGATTGCTCATTAGAAAGCTTATGGACCATATAACAACATCTTACAAAAAAAATCAAGAAATAATTTACGTCATTTTTACTGAAGCAAAGTGTGTATAGCTGCCAAGGCTTTTCGTCAAAAATTAGTTTCTGCTCTAGATACCTTAAATATAGTAAGACATAGACAAGTTATTACTTATTATAAAGCTTACGAACCATATAACATTATCTTATGAAAAAAATCAAAAAACAATTTGGGTCAATTTTACGGAAAAAAAAGTGTGTACAGGTGCCTAGGCTTTTCGTCAAAAATTAGTCTATGCTCTAGAGATCTTTAATTAAGTCATAAATAGAAAAATTATGACTCATTAGAAAGCTTACGTACCATATAACAATATCTTATGAAAAAAATCAAGAAACAATTTGGGTCATTTTTACGGAAGCAAAGCGTGTACAGCTAACATAGGCTTTTCGTCAGAAATTAGTTTCTGCTCTAGAGACCTTAAATTGAATCATACATAGACAAATGATGACTCATTAGAAAGTTTACAAACCATGTAACAATATCTTATGAAAAAATCAAGAAACAATTTGGGTTATTTTTACGGAAGCAAAGTGTGTACAGCTACCTAGGCTTTTCGTCAAAAATAGTTTCAGATCTAGAGACCTTCAATTGAGTAAGACATAGACAAATGATGACTTATTAGAAAGCTTACGGACCATATAACAATATCTTTTGAAACAATAAAGAAATAATTTTGGTCATTTTTACGGAAGCAAAGCGTGTAAAGTTTACGGAAATTAGTCAAAAATTAGTTTACGGAAACAATATCTTAGGCTTTTCGTCAAAAATAGTTTCTGATCTAGAGACCTTTAATTGAGTAAGACATAGACAAATGATGACTTATTAGAAAGCTTACGGACCATATAACAATATCTTATGAAAAAAATCAAAAAACAATTTGGGTCAATTTTTCGAAAACAAAGCGTGAACAACCTAGGCTTTTCGTAAGAAATTAGTCTATGCTCTAGAGACCTTTAATTAAGTCATAAATAGAAAAATGATGAATCATTAGAAAGCTTACGTACCATATAACGATATCTTATTAAAATAATAAAAAAACTATTTGGGTCATTTTTACGGAAGCAAAGTGTGTACAACTACCTAGGCTTTTCGACAAAAATTAGTTTCTTATCTAGAGACCTTCAATTGAGTAAGACATAGACAAATGATGACTTATTAGAAAGCTTACGGACCATATAACAATATCTTATGACAAAATCAAGAAATAATTTTGGTCATTTTTACGGAAGCAAAGCGTGTACAACTATGTAGGATTTTCGTCAGAAATTAGTTTCTGCTCTAGTGACCTTCAATTAAGTCAGGGATAGACAACTGATTGCTCATTAGAAAGCTTATGTACCATAGAACAATACATCACAAAAAAATCAAGAAATAATTTGCGTCTTTTTTACGGAAGCAAAGCCTGTATAGCTGCCTAGGCTTTTCGTCAAAAATTAGTTTTTGCTCTAGAAACCTTCCATTGAGTACAACTTAGACAAATGATGACTCATTAGAAAGTTTACAAACCATGTAACAATATCTTATGAAAAAATCAGGAAATAATTTTTGTCATTTTTACCTAAGCAAAGCGTGTACAGCCTAGGCTTTTCGTCAAAAATTAGTCTATGCCCTAGAGAACTTTAATTAAGTCATAAATAGAAAAATAATTGACTCATTAGAAAGCTTACGTACCATATAACAATATCTTATGGAAAAAATCAAGAAATAATTTTTGTCATTTTTATGGAAGCAAAGCATGTACAGCTAACATAAGCTTTTTGTCAGAAATTAGTTTATGCACTAGTGACCTTCAATTGAGTCAAGGATAGAAAACTGATGGCTCATTAGAAAGTTTATGGACCATATAACAATATCTTATGATAAAATAAAGAAACAATTTAGGTCATTTTTACAGAAGCAAAGTGTGTACAGCTACCTAGGCTTTTCGTCAAAAATTAGTTTCTGGTCTAGAGACCTTCAATTGAGTAAGACATAGAAAAATGTCGACTTATTAGAAAGCTTACGGACCATATATAATATCTTATTTAAAAAAATGAAAAAACAATTTGGATAAATTTTACGAAAACAAAGCGTGAAAAGCCTAGGCTTTTCGTCAAAAATTAGCCTATGCTCTAGAGACGTTTTATTAAGTCATAAATAGAAAAATGATGACTCATTAGAAAGCTTAGTACCATATAACAATATCTTATGACAAAAATCAAGAAACAATTTGGGTCATTTTTACGGAAGCAAAATGTGTACAGCTACCTAGGCTTTTCGTCAAAAATTAGTTTCTGATCTAGAGACCTTCAATTGAGTAAGACATAGACAAATGATGACTTATTATAAAGCTTAAGGACCATATAACAATATCTTATAAAAAATAAAGAAATAATTTTGGTCATTTTTACGAAAACAAAGCGTGTACAGCCTAGGCTTTTCGTCAGAAATTAGTTTCTGCTCTAATGACCTTCAATTGAGTCAGGGATAGACAACTGATTGCTCATTAGAAAGCTTATGGACCATATAACAATATCTTACAAAAAAAATCAAGAAATAATTTTGTCATTTTTACGGAAGCAAAACGTGTATAGCTGCCTAGGTTTTTAGTCAAAAATTAGTTTCTACTCTAGAGACCTTCAATTGAGTAAGATATGGACAAGTTATGACTTAGTATAAAGCTTACGGACCATATAACAATAGCTCATGAAAAAAATAAGAAACAATTTGGGTAATTTTTACGAAAACAAAGCGTGTACAACCTAGGCTTTTCGTCGGAAATTAGTTTCTGCTCTAGAGACCCTCAGTTGAGTAAGACATAGACAAATGATGACTTATTAGAAAGCTTACGTACCATATAACAATATCTTATGAAGAAATCAAGAAATAATTTGGGTCATTTTTACGGAAGCAAAGCGTGTACAGCTGCCTAGGCTTTTCGTCAAAAATTAGTTTCTGCTCTAGAGACCTTCAATTGAGTAAGAAATATACAAATGATGACTCATTAAAAACTTACTGACCATATAATAATATCTTATAAAAAAAATCAAGAAACAATTTGGTCATTTTTACGGAAGCAAAGTGTGTACAGCTACCTAGGTTTTTCGTCAAAAATTAGTTTCTGATCTAGAGACCTTCAATTGAGTAAGACATACACAAATGATGACTTATTAGAAAGCTTACGGACCATATAACAATATCTTATGAAAAAAATCAAAAAACAATGCGTGAACAGCTGCCTAGGCTTTTCGTCAAAAATTAGTCTATGCCCTAGAGACCTTTAATTAAGTCATAAATAGAAAAATGATGACTCATTAGAAAGTTTATGTACCATATAACAATATCGTATGGAAAAAATCAAGAAATAATTTTTTTAATTTTTACGGAAGCAAAGCGTGTACAGCTAACATAGGCTTTTCGTCAGAAATTAGTTTCTGCTCTAGTGACCTTCAATTGAGTCAAGGATAGACAACTGGTGTCTTATTAGAAAGCTTATGGACCACATAACAATATCTTATAAAAAAAATAAAGAAATAATTTGCGTCATTTTTACGGAAGCAAAGCGTGTACAGCTAGGCTTTTCTTAAAAAATTAGTTTCTGCTCTAGAGACCTTCAATTGAGTCATACATATACAAATGATGACTCCTTAGAAAGTTTACAAACCATGTAACAATATCTTATGAAAAAATAAATAAACAATTTGGGTCATTTTTACGGAAGCAAAGTGTGTACAGCTACCTAGGTTTTTCGTATAAAATTTGTTTCTGATCTAGAGACCTTCAATTGAGTAAGACAAAGAAAAATGTTGACTTATTAGAAAGCTTACGGACCATATAATAATATCTTATGATAAAAAAATTAAAAAACAATTTTGGTCTATTTTACGAAAACAAAGCGTGAACAGCCTAGGATTTTTGTAAAAAATTAGTCTATGCTCTAGAGACCTTTAATTAAGTCATAAATAGAAAAATGATGGCTCATTAGAAAGCTTACGTACCATATAACAATATCTTATGAAGACAATAAAGAAACAATTTGGGTAAGTTTTACGGAAGAAAAGTGTGTACAGCTACCTAGGCTTTTCGTCAAAAATTGGTTTCTGATTAGAGACCTTCAATTGAGTAAGACATAGACAAATGATGACTTGTTAGAAAGCTTACCGACCATATAACAATATCTTATGAAAAAATTAAGAAATAATTTTTTTCATTTTTACAGAAGCAAAGCGTGTACAGCTACATAGGCTTTTCGTCAGAAAATAGTTTTTGCTCTAGTGACCTTCAATTGAGTCAGGGATAGACAATTTATTGCTCATTAGAAATCTTATGGACAAAATAACAATATCTTACAAAAAAAGCAAGAAATAATTTTTTTCATTTTTACGGAAGCAAAGCGTGTATAGCTGCCTAGGCTTTTCGTAAAAAATTAGTTTATGCTCCAGAGACCTTCAATTGAGTCAACCATAGACAAATGGTGACTCATTAGAAAGTTTACAAACCATATAACAATATCTTATGAAAAAATCAAGAAACAAATTGGGTCATTTTTACGGAAGCAAAGCGTGTACAGGTGCCTAGGCTTTTCGTCAAAAATAGTTTCTGCTCTAGAGACCTTCAATTGAGTCAGACATAGATAAATGATGACTCATTAGAAAGTTTAGAAACCATGTAACAATATCTTATGAAAAAATCAAAAAACAATTTTGGTCATTTTTACGGAAGTAAAGTGTGTACAACTACCTAGGCTTTTCGTCAAAAATTAGTTTCTGCTCTAGAGACCTTCAATTGAGTAAGACATACACAAATAATGACTTATTAGAAAGCTTACGGACTATATAACAATATCTTATGAAAAAAATCAAAAAACAATTTGGGTCAATTTTAATAAAACAAAGCGTGAATAGCTGCCGAGGCTTTTCGTCAAAAATTAGTGTATGCTCTAGAGATCTTTAATTAAGTCATATATAAAAAAATTACGACTCATTAGAAAGCTTAAGTACCAAATAACAATATTTTACGAAAAAAATCAAGAAAAAATTTGGGTCATTTTTACGAAAACAATGCATGTACAGGGTAGGCTTTTCGTCAAAATTAGTCTATGCACTAGAGAACTTTAATTAAATCATAAATAGAAAAATGATGACTTATTAGAAAGCTTACGTACCATATAACAACTACATAGGCTTTTCGTCAGAAATTAGTTTCTGCTCTTGTGACCTTCAATTGAGTCGGGGATAGACAACTGATTGCTCGTTAGAAAGCTTATGGACCATAGAACAATATATTACAAAAAAATCAAGAAATAATTTGCGTTATTTTTACGGAAGCAAAGCGTGTATAGCTGCCTTTGCTTTTCGTCAAAAATTAGTTTCTGCTCTAGAGACCTTCAAATGAGTAAGACATGGACAAATGATGACTCATTAGAAAGTGTACAAACAATATAACAATATCTTATGAAAAAATTAAGAAACAATTTGGGTCATTTTTATGGATGCAAAACGTGTACAGCTTCCTAGGCTTTTCGTCAAAAATTAGTTTCTGCTCTAGAGATCTTCAATTTAGTCAGACATAGACAAATGATGACTCATTAGAAATTTTACAAACCATGTAACAATATCTTATGAAAAAATCAAGAAACAATTTGGGTCATTTTTACGGAAGCAAAGCATGTACAGCTACCTAGGCTTTTCGGTAAAAATTAGTTTCTGATCTAAAGACCTTCAATTGAGTAAGACATAGGCAAAGGTTGACTTATTAGAAAGCTTACGGACCATATAACAATATCTTATGAAAAAATTCAAAAAACAATTTGGATCAATTTTACGAAAACAAAGCGTGAACAGCCTAGGCTTTTCGTTAAAAATTAGTCTATGCTCTAGAGACCTTTAATTAAGTCATAAATAGAAAAATGATTACTCATTAGAAAGCTTACGTACCATATAACAATATCTTATGAAAAAAATCAAGAAACAATTTGGGTCATTTTTACGGAAGCAAAGTGTGTACAGCTACCTAGGCTTTTCTTCAAAAATTAGTTTCTGATCTAGAGACCTTTCAATCGATTAAAACATAGACAAATGATGACTTATTAGAAAGTTTACGGACCATATAACAATATCTTATGAAAAAATCAAGAAATAATTTTGGTCATATTTACGAATGCAAAGAGTGTACAACTACATAGGATTATCTTCATAAATTAGTTTCTGCTCTAGAGACCTTCAATTGGGTAAGACATAGACAAATGATGACTCATTAGAAAGTTTACAAACAATGTAACAATATCTTATGAAAAAATCAAGAAACAATTTGGGTCATTTTTACGGAAGCAAAGCGTGTACAGCCTAGGCTTTTCGTAAAAAATTAGTCTATGCCCTAGAGACCTTTAATTAAGTCATAAATAGAAAAATGATGAGGCATTTGAAAGCTTACGTACCATATAACAATATCTTATGGAAAAAATCAAGAAATAATTTTTTTCATTTTTACGGAAGCAAAGCATGTACAGCTAACATAGGATTTTTGTCAGAAATTTGGTTCTGCTTTTTGTCAGAAAAAATTTGGGTAATTTTTACGGAAACAAAGTGTGCTACCTAGGCTTTTTGTCAAAAATTAGTTTTTGATCAAGAGACCTTCAATTGAGTATGACATAGACAAATTATGACTTGTTAGAAAGCTTACGGACCATATAAAAATATCTTATGAAAAAATTAAGAAATAATTTTGGTTATTTTTACGGAAGCAAAGCGTGTACAACTACATAGGCTTTTCTTCAGAAATTAGTTTCTTCTCTAGTGACCTTCAATTGAGTAAAGAATAGACAACTGATTTCTCATTAGAAATCTTATGGACCATATAAAAATATCTTAAAAAAAAATGAAGATATAATTTTCGTCATTTTTACGGAAGAAAAGCGTGTATAGCTGCCTAGGCTTTTTGTTAAAAATTAGTTTCTGTTCTAGAGACCTTCAATTGCGTCGGACATAGACAAATGATGACTCATTAGAAAGTTTACAAACCATATAACAATATCTTATGAAAAAAATCAAGAAACAATTTGGGACATTTTTACGGAACAAAGTGTGTACAGCTACCTAGGCTTTTCGTCAAAAATTAATTTCTGCTCTAGAGACCTTCAATTGAATAAGACATAGACAAATGATGACTCATTCGAAAGTTTACAAACCATGTAACAATATCTTATGAAAAAAATAAGGAAATAATTTGGGTCATTTTTACGGAAGCAAAGGGTGTACAGCTACCTAGGCTTTTCATAAAAAATTAGTTTCTGATCTAGAGACCTTCAATTGAGTAAGACATAGACAAATGATGACTTCTTAGAAAGCTTACGGACCATATAACAATATCTTATGAAAAAGTCAAGAAATAATTTTTGTCATTTTTACGGAAGCTAAGCGTGTACAACTACATAGGCTTTTCGTCAAAAATTAGTTTATGCTCTAGTGACCTTCAATTGAGTCAGGGATAGACAACTGATTGTTCACTAGAAAGCTTATGGACCATAGAACAATATATTACAAAAAAATCAAGAAATAATTTGTGTCATTTTTATGGAAGCAAAACGTGTACAACTGCCTAGGCTTTTCGTAAAAAATTTGTTTCTGATCTAGAGAGCTTCAATTGAGTTAGACATATACCAATGATGACTCATTATAAAGTTTACAAACCATGTAACAATATCTTATGAAAAAATAGAGAAACAATTTGTGTCATTTTTACGGAAGCAAAGTGTGTACAACTACCCAGGCTTTTCGTCAAAAATTAGTTTCTGCTCTAGAGACCTTCAATTGAGTAAGACATACACAAATGATGACTTATTAGAAAGCTTACGGACCATATAACAATATCTTATGAAAAAAAATAAAAAAAACAATTTGGGTTAATTTTACGAAAACAAATAGGTAACAGCTGCCTAGGCTTTTCGTCAAAAATTAGTCTATGCTCTAGAGACCTTTAATTAAGTCACAAATAGAAAAATGATGACTCATTAGAAAGCTTATGTACCAAATAACAATATCTTATGAAAAAAATCAAGAAACAATTTGGGTCATTTTTACGAAAAAAAAGCGTGTACAGCCTAGGCTTTTCGTCAAAAATTAGTCTATGCCCTAGAGACCTTTAATTAAGTCATAAATAGAAAAATGATGACTCATTAGAAAGATTACGTACCATATAACAATATCTTATGGAAAAAATCAAGAAATAATTTTTGTCATTTTTACGGAAGCAAAGCGTGTACAGCTACCTAGGCTTTTCGTCAAAAATTAGTTTCTGATCTTGAGACCTTTAATTGAGTAAGACATAAAAAAAATGATGACCTATTAGAAAGATTACGGACCATATAACAATATCTTATGATAAAATCAAGAAATTATTTTGGTCATTTTTACAGAAGCAAAGCGTGTACAGCTACATAGGTTTTTCGTCAGAAATTAGTTTCTGCTCTAGTGACCTTCAATTGAGTGAGGGATAGACAACTGATTGCTCATTAAAAAGCTTATGGACCATATAACAATATCTTACAAAAAAATCAAGAAATAATTTTTGTCATTTTTACGGAATCAAAGCGTGTATAGCTGCCTAGGCTTTTCGTCAAAAATTAGTTTCTGCTCCAGAGACCTTCAATTGAGTCAGACATAGACAAATGATGACTCATTAGAAAGTTTACAAACCATGTAACAATATCTTATGAAAAAATCAAGAAACAATTTGGGTCCTTTTTACGGAAGCAAAGCGTGTACAGTTGCCTAGGCTTTTCGTCAAAAATTTGTTTATGCTCTAGAGACCTTCAATTGAGTCAGAAATAGAAAAATGATGACTCATTATAAATTTTACAAACCATGTAACAATATCTCATGAAAAAAATCAAGAAACAATTTGGGTCATTTTTACGGAAGCAAAGCGTGCACAGCTGCCTAGGCTTTTCGTCAAAAATTAGTTTCTTCTCTAGAGACCTTCAATTGAGTCAGACATAGACAAATGATGACTTATTAGAAAGATTACGGACCATATAACAATATCTTATGAAAAAATCAAGAAACAAATTGGGTCATTTTTAAGAAAGCAAAGTGTGTACAGCTACCTAAGCTTTTTGTAAAAAATTAGTTTCTGCTCTAGAGACCTTCAATTGAGTAAGACTTACACAAATGATGACTTATTAGAAAGCTTACGGAACCATATAACAATATCTTATGAAAAAAATCAAGAAACAATTTGGGTCATTTTTACGAAAACAAAGCGTGTACAGCCTAGGCTTTTCTTCGGAAATTAGTTTCTTCTCTAGAGACCTTCATTTGAGTACGACATAGAAATGATGACTTATTAGAAAGCTTACGGACCATATAGCAATATCTTATGAAAAAAATCAAAAAACAATTTTGGTCAATTTAACGTAAAAAAAGGGGTGTACAGCTACCTAGGATTTTCGTCAAAAATTAGTTTCTGCTCTAGAGACCTTCAATTGAGTAAAACATAGACAAATGATGACTCATTAAAAAGTTTATAAACCATGTACCAATATCTTATGAAAAAATCAAGAAACAATTTTTGTCATTTTTACGGAAGCAAAGTGTGTACAACTACCTAGGTTTTCGTCAAAAATTAGTTTCTTCTCTAGAGACCTCTAATTGAGTAAGACATAGACAAGTTATGACTTATTAGAAAGCTTACGGACCATATAACAATATCTTACGAAAAAATCAAGAAACAATTTGGGTCATTTTTACAAAAACAAAGCGTGTACAGCCTAGGCTCTTCGTCGGAAATTAGTTTCTGCTCTAGAGACCTTCATTTGAGTAAGACATAAACAAATGATGACTTATTAGAAAGCTTACGGACCATATAACAATATCTTATGAAAAAAATAAAAAAACAATTTGGGTCAATTTTACGTAAACAAAGCGTGAACAGCTACCTAGGCTTTTCGTCAAAAATTAATTTCTGCTCCAGAGACCTTCAATTGAGTAAGACATAGATAAATGATGACTTATTAGAAAGCTTACGGACCATATAACAATATCTTATGAAAAAAATAAAATAAAAACAATTTGGGTCAATGTTACGTAAACAAAGCGTGAACAACTTCCTAGGATTTACGTCAAAAATTAGTCTATGCTCTAGAGACCTTTAATTAAGTCATAAATAGAAAAATGATGACTCATTAGAAAGCTTACGTACCATATAACAATATCTTATTAAAAAAATCAAGAAACAATTTGGGTCATTTTTACGGAAGAAAAGCGTGTACAGCTGCCTAGGCTTTTCGTAAAAAATTAGTTTCTTCTCTAGAGACCTTAAATTGTGTCAGACATATACAAATGATGACTCATTAGAAAGTTTACAAACCATGTAACAATTATCTTATGAAAAATTCAAGAAACAATTTGGGTCATTTTTACGAAAGCAAAGTGTGTACAGCTACCAAGGCTTTTTGTCAAAAATTAGTTTCTGCTCTAAAGACCTTCAATTGAGTAAGACTTACACAAATGATGACTTATTAGAAAGCTTACGGAACCATATAACAATATCTTATGAAAAAAATCAAGAAACAATTGGGGTCATTTTTACGAAAACAAAGCGTGTACAGCCTAGGCTTTTCGTCGGAAATTAGTTTCTGCTCTAGAGACCTTCATTTGAGTAAGACATAGACAAATGATGACTTATTAGAAAGCTTACGGACCATATAACAATATCTTATGAAAAAAATCAAAAAAAAAAATTGGGTCAATTTTACGTAAAAAAAGGCGTGTAGAGCTACCTAGGCTTTTCGTCAGAAATTAGTTTCTGCTCTAGAGACCTTCAATTGAGTATGACATAGACAAATGAAGACTCATTAGAAAGCTTATGGACCATATAACAATATCTTATAAAAAAATCAAGAAACAATTTGGGTCATTTTTACGGAAGCAAAGCGTGTACAGCTACCTAGGCTTTTCATCAGAAATTAGTTTCTGCTCTAGTGACCTTCAATTGAGTAAGGGATAGAAAACTGATTGCTTATTAGAAAGCTTATGGACCATATAACAATATCTTACAAAAAAATAAAGAAATAATTTACGTCATTTTTACGGAAGCAAAGCGTGTATAGCTGCCTAGGCTTTTCGTCAAAAATTAGTTTCTGCTCTAGAGACCTTCAATTGAGTCAGACATAAACAAATGATGACTCATTATAAAGTTTACAAACCATGTAACAATATCTCATGAAAAAAATCCAGAAACAATTTGGATCATTTTTACGGAAGCAAAGCGTGTACAGCTGCCTAGGCTTTTCGTAAAAAAATAGTTTCTTCTCTAGAGACCTTCAATTGAGTCAGACATAGACAAATGATGACTCATTAGAAAGTTTACAAACCATGTAACAATTATCTTATGAAAATATCAAGAAACAATTTGGGTCATTTTTACAAAAGCAAAGTGTGTACAGCTACCTAGGCTTTTTGTCAAAAATTAGTTTCTGCTCTAGAGACCTTCAATTGAGTAAGACTTACA
>JAJJMB010016676.1:38839-63023 GCA_023531105.1 Papaver atlanticum | reverse complement strand
CTAATGACTTGCATTGTTAACATCAATGGTGCAATACTTGGAACTTGGAAAGTTACTGGTGAAGGAGTGGTCCAAGAAAACTGTTCAGCATGAGTTGTGCTTCTCGTTTAAGTACAATAGAATATAGGCTGGATGCATATAAGCATGTATCAGATCCAAAGGATGTTGAAAATTCTGTTGTAAACAATGGGTATGAGTTTGTGGCTGGACTATTTCTACACCATCACCTTGAATCACCAAAATTACTTATGGATTAAGAACTTTATCTGGTCCTTTGTTGTTGTGTTCATTTTGATTGTCGCCAATTTAGTACCTCCAACTTTAATATAATTGCTTGTAGTCTTTCATTGACCTTAGGTAATCTGGCATTTTAGCTTACATTCTTCAGTTTTACTCTTATTGCCTTTTGTAACAATGATGGACTGGTTCTGCTCTTCTCTCAGGTGTTGACATGCTAATGAAGGGAGCGGGAAGAGATTGCACTTCTTTATTCAGTATCCTTGAACTGTTACTCTTTCTTTACAGAATCTTTAGATCTGATTCTCGAAGTTACTAACTCATACTTTGAAAAGCAAGTACGAACAATGATACTTGGACCACATTTGCTGCCTACATGATGGGGCGGTTAATGTGCACTTGCCCTTCGGTTGATGGATTTGTGCCGTCTATTTCGTTTGTGCCCATGTAGCTAACATGGCATGTATACAGGAGCCGCGGCACAATGCGATAAGCTAGCAATATAGTCGCAGTAGGCTAATAGCATTGTTCTATTGCTTTACAAGTAATATTGTAAAAATTCCCTGCACACAGATACTTCACAGGCCTTTTCTCTGTCAGGGATTTTTTATTTATTAGAAATGAGATCCTTAACTTGATTTTGCTAGATAAATATCATGCGTGGGTAAACTATGAATTTATGCTGGAGAAGTGCTTAGTCGGTACGTTAGATGAAAGAAGACAATGAAGAGAAGATTGCGCTTGAATGCAGTTGTCTGCTTCTTTATCATCATAAACTCGATGAATCCCCAATTGTAAGTCTTGGAATTATTGGATACCAGATTTTGGTTATAAAACATATTGGAAATGCACTTGTTAAACTTGGCATTCATTCAATTAATGGATATATATGATACTTTTACTTCGCTTTCTCTTACTAAAATAATCTTGTATGGCTAGCAGACTGTAATTCTGTAATGCTTCTGGATATTACAATAAACTTGTGATTTTTGCTATACTCTTCATGGTCATTTAATAGAACTGGATAACATACTTGGTAACTGGCTTCAGTGTTTGGTTGTTATCTGGTTAAGACCAATAGTCTCTGAAAACAGGGCATAAAATCCCTTGAGGGAGGCTTTGAGGAACTCATTGCCTTGTTTGGTGGTTTTCAGGAGTGTGTTTCAAACACTACCCAGAAAGTCTCAAACCTTTAATTATAGCAAAATGGGTTTGTTTCTATCTCGTGCAAGAATGTTCAGATTTGCATAGTTAACAAAATGTTTGAGCACTGCTAAATCGTCCAATTCAGAACTGCTCAAAACACATTTAAACTTGATTTTCTTATCCATATTGTTGTGTTTTAGGGTTGCAGAAGGCTTCCCAGGGGAGATTTACATTGAAGTTCGATCGTCTGGAGAGTGGAAGGAAGGATATACAGTGAACTACACTAAAGTTTTAATGTACCCTCCTCAAACTCCTTAGAACTTTCAAAACTTTGATTCTTGATTCTCTTCTCGTACTGCTAATTATGCACTGAATTAATCATATCTTAATACAAAGTGTTACATATCTTTTTCTTGTCTGTTTATGCTTGATTCCCTTTGATATTTGCTGAATTAGTGAATTATAAATCTGAATAAAACGTTCTTAAAAAATATTCTAGTTTTAGATTGTTAAATAGAATACTCCTAAACTAGAACCCCTCACATACAAACCATCACTTTCTTTGTTTATTGTTATTATTACATACATACTAGAACTATCAATCAATGCTTTACTTTAATATACCAAACAAACACCCCACCCAAAATCCAAAAACGAAAAGGAAAAATAGGGAAACCAAGATTGAAAATGGAAAA
Organism: Papaver atlanticum; assembly: GCA_023531105.1. Lineage (NCBI taxonomy): Eukaryota > Viridiplantae > Streptophyta > Magnoliopsida > Ranunculales > Papaveraceae > Papaver > Papaver atlanticum. The sequence goes on along the minus strand of JAJJMB010016676.1, from coordinate 60,945 downwards.
AGAAAAATTTCACACACAGAAAAATTAGACTCAGGTTACTTGAAGGGTCTCCTCCCAAGATGAGCAGGTAAAGATACACTAGAATCCACACTCACATTGCCTACAGAATGCACAGGCTGATTCTTTCCTAGCACAGACCTGGAGCTGGAGTCCTTGCTTGAGAACAAAGGACTCTTGCCCCATCTCATAGATCCAATGCTTTGACTTAAAGGAAATGAAAGCCGTCTCTTTTGCTCGCGATCTGGAGTTGCTAATAATCTGTCTTTAGGGTTACTATGAGATCTTACTTTAGCTTGAGCAGAAACAGTTGGTGTCATATAATTTGGGACCGAGAAAGGTGGGCAACTTGTCAGACTGTCATTGTCTCTTAATGGATAATCACCTCCCATAACAGATCTAGGTTTTGGATGTTTCATTGGTGTGCCTGGTTTATTTGGCAGCGGTGATCTGCTGCTTGATAGATGAACTGGTGTTCTAGCCATAGATCCAAGAGGTGATTTTGGTCTCGGTGTTAGTGAATCGAGATTTTCTAATCTAAAACTTGGTTGCTTTGAGTTACCAGTTTGAGGTCTTGCTGTGGCAGAACCAGTACCTTGGCTCCATCTACGAGGTGGTGTCACATCATTCCTAAGTTGTTGAGACTGGAATTCAGAAAATTGTCCGTCCTTGGTTTGTGTCGATTGAACTTCAGAAAAGCGATTGTTTTTCAATTGTGTGGATTGAATCTCAGACTGATTTTCAGGAAGTTGTCGTTCTATCCAATTCCACCACCATGGAAAGCCACCTGACCGGATCTCCATTAAAGCTGATTGAGCTGATTTTGGACTAGCTTTCGAAGACTTTTGGGATGTCAAAGAAAGAAGAAAAGTTTATAAGTATCTACTAGTAAGTGTTAAATAAATTGCTAATAGATAAATAAAATATAAAATGTATGATTTACCTGATGTGAATGAACATAAGCTAGGGCTCTTTCTCTCTTGATGATAGCATCTACCTTTCGTTGCAGTCTTGCATCTAGTTCTTCTTTTGTTAGTACACTATCATCCCAGTTTTCTTGTCCAGCCTACATAATAACATCATTCACATGATTTAGTAATCATCTTTCATTATTAGTTACAAACATCATATAAGAAGTAAAATCAATACATAAAAGTTACTGGTGTGGTGTCTGAGGATCCAGAACATAGATATAAAACCAAAAGTCAGGATTTAGCAAGCAACACAAATGTTAGTTTAGCATGATCTGTGAATACAGGATGTAGCCGAAACGAAACAACACAAGTTCTAGCACAAAAAGGTGGTTGTTCTTTGGGTCAGGAAGAAAACTTACTGTTTGAGTTAGGATCCATCTGGCCATGTTGTTCTCAAGTTCTTTATCATTATTGTGTACATCACTGCGATGTTGGGCTTGATTTTCCAGTGTGTGGATCCTTCTCGATTGTATCTGAGTTTGAACTTTTACAAGTAATTGCATGTATTTCATGGCGTTCATCGTTTGTCGCTTCACACTCTGTCCTCTAACCACCCCTTGAAGTCTCATCAAACCTTTCAAAGCTCTGAAACTCCTCCTTGCCTGATTCACGAAAAATTACACATTATCTTGTCAGAACTTCTATCTGTTAATCAAGTTTTACCTACCCTTTGTGCGAGTGTTTTAAGGTTGATAATAAATTGTGAACACGGCATCTGAAATCACTTCTGTTAGTGGTACATGTTACTTGCTCGTTTTTTTGGTAGAATTTTCTCCAATCATTTTATGGTGTCGTCAGATAAAATATACAGCATATTTTTGGTCATATTCCTAGCTGATGATGGTTGCACTACATAATAAATTTTCGTTCATGTTTGACTGAAACTGATGGTGCAAGAGAATCCGACAAAACCAAAAAGTTGAAGAGAATATGACAAAACCAAAAAGTTGATGGACAAAAAGACCAACCATATAACCCCTGTAGATTGATTGTATTTTGGTGGCTGCAATATGCTGCTGTTCTATGGTAGGTGGTATTCTGTAATTCTTGGTTGTGGTGGTGTTGTTGCTTCTGCTGCTGCTGCTGTTGTTGTTGTCGGTGTTGTTGCTTCTGCTGCTGCTGTTGGTGTTGTTGCTTCTGCTGCTGCTGTTGTTGTTGTCGGTTTTTGTAGCGGCAGCGGTAGTGCTGCTGTTGTTGATTCTGGTGGTGGGAGTATTATTGTTGGTGTTGTTGTTGCTACTGCTGGCGTTGTTGGGTTTTCTGGGAGTGGCAGTGTTGCTGGTGCTGATGGGGACAGTAGTGGTGTTGCTAATGCTACTGCTAGTGCTGCCGTTGTTTTTGTTGTTGCCCTGATTGATTTGTTCATAATGTTGAACAACTATTGAAGGAACAGATGTTACAGATGGTACCCTACGTTGATCTGTCGATGACAAAATGGGTTGTGCCAGCTGCCGCTCCTTTTCTGCATCACCAAGTATTTTCTCGATACTGCTTGGTTCTCTGTAAAGAGGCATAAAAGATGTTTTTTCTCCATTTCTTAACTTCCCTAATCCCCATTTCTTTTTCTTGCCTGTACTGTTCTTTTCCAACTCCTGTCATATAATTGAGCCCTATTATAAGAACTTCTGGATAGCGCAAGATCAAGTCATCTGGATAGCGCAAGATCATGTTATGAATGAAATCAATTATCAGAAGAAAGGATACTTACATTTGCTACTTTATCTTTGGAGTTGGGGGAGAAAACCTTTTTGATTGCAGAAAACCAATTTCCTTTCTTGCCCATTCTTTTTTCACATCACTAGTTTTAACCTGCAACAGAGTAAACAGTTATTAATGTTTCAATCATAGAACCACAAATGATGGAATTCCTCATTCATCAAAACTCTTCTTTGCTCTTCTCAGCTTTTCAAACATCCAGATTCACTGGTGCTCATATGTTCTGGTGACATTTCTCTGATGTAGGGCTACCCGAAAAGTTCCAGAATTCAGTCTCCGCCGCCGTGAAGTTGACCTTAAACCTGTTATGCTTAGGCAGAGCTAAGAGTAAATTCTACTAAGACAGGCACTCAAATTAACCTGTAACATGTAATTCAGGTGTTGTAGTTCTTTCAGGGTTCAGGATTAGGAAGTAGTTGGGACAACATATCTCACCTATCTCACCAACCCTTTGAGGGTTAGGAAAACAGTTAGTTGGTAGAACAAGATATCTCAACAAAACTTGAGCTGAAACTAAATTTCTTGACTAAACTAAATTTCATTTTTGTTTGCATCAAACTAAATTTCTTGACTCCAATTTTGTATTTTCATGAGCTGAATATTCCTTGACAGAACTTTCAAGGTTTAATTCTCCTAGAAAGTCTCTCTGTCTCCATCTCTCAGAAACCCAAGTCCAAAATTCTTAATTTCACATAATTCAAGCAATTCACAGCCTAAATCACAATTCTATAAGATACCCACTAACATAAAAAGAGTAGTAAAATTGAGGACCATATACACAATTCTTAACTTTCTAAAAGAATTAAGAGCAATAATTGAAGACACCCAAAGAGAGATTAAGAGTAATTCACAAAACTTGATCAATTATTTGAATTAGTACCTTCACCGCTACTTTTGTCCTTCCAAGCAGCTTTTTGTAACCTCACCCAAAACCTTATGCAGCTTTTTTCCCTTCGATGATCAAACCCAAGAAGTAGAGAGAAAGAAGGAGAGAGAGAGAGAGAGAGAGAGAGAGAGAGAGATAAGATAGATTAGTAGTAGTGATCAAGTGATAATCCTTCTAGTTCTTCTCCTCTCTTCTCTTCTCTTCCTCCCTGATGGATTCCCATCAGCAATCACTTCAAGAACCAAGAAACTTTTGTCTTCTCCTCCTTCATATAACCCCTCCCCCTTTCCTTTTAGTTGTTTGTATTGGATCCTATTTTTTCACCAACTCTGAATCTAATTCTTCCTACTTGTAAAGATTTACTTTTTCCATCTTCTTCCTTCTTCCCTCTTTCTGCCTTTGAAACTCTCTTTTTCTAGCGGCAGAGAAAGAGTCAAATTGTTAATACATATTATCTCTTTATTTTCATTGGTGTTGTTTGGGTTGAAATGATGATGAAGGTTGGCTACTTTTTCACTCAACAAAAAATGAGAACCAACCTACCAAACAAAGAACCAAACTTTTTACTTGACGAGTAGAAAGCTTAGTTAGACAGCAATACCCACTTTAAGAAAAAACAGTAGTTTTTGTCCATCTTTTCCTTTTCTGTTGATTTTTCTCTTTTAATTGCTAATAGTTTATTGTGGTTGTGTTTAGACTTTAAGAAGAGATAATGAAGAAGAAGAAAAAGAAAGTTAGGAATAAGTTGGGACACCTACTGGTGCTACCCATGGGGAAAATGAAAGCACAATAAGATGATATCATTCATGAATATTCAAATGGTTTAATTGCATTTTCATTACTCCTAGCTACATCAATTCCTAAGTTAATGACACAATTAGATGCTGCTTCCATCAAACTTCAATTACCTCAGTTAGTGTTTAAGTCACAATTTTGGCAGTCACTAGAATGGGAAAATAGCATGTGGTTGGCCACTAAATTCAATCACCTCAGTGAGTGTTTGAGTTATTAATAAGGTCACAAGTTTGGCATTGGCAGTGACTAGAATGCGGTTGTCCACTGCCTTTATAACAATTTAACTCTTTATCTTTAATGCGAAAAACCCAAAGAAAACTAGAAACAAAAAATTGGGCTATTACAAATAATAATGATTCCCAAATTTTTTTCTTACGGTATAATTAGTTTTCCAGAAAGGAAAATGAGAAATGTAGCATTTTTGTGGAAGAATGGAATAGAGTCACTAGGAAGAAGTTATGAAGAAAGCCTCATGCTCATATTGGTCATGGGTTGAGAATAGGAATTGAACTTTATGTACTCGAATTTCCGGTTGTTACTCGATAACTCTTTTTATTTGCTTATGCTGTCAAACCACATCCAAAATTTTATTGCGCATCTGAATTTTAAGTAATAGAGAATCGTAACGGAATTTTAATACAAGTAGCTGCCGAAGACTTCATAATTCTAAAAAAAAAAAAAAAAACTCAGTGAAGTGTTACTGAACAAGCCTCGAGTTGTCAAATATGCCTACTCCCATAAAAGAGATACTTCCACCATTTACATAAATATTAAGAAAATACATACACAGGATATAAAATTCTTGTCTTTCCATTTCTATGTAAATGAGTTCACCATTTTATTTTATTTTTTCCATGATATTCAAATGTGAAAAAAGATATCACCTAGGAACTATGTCGGACCCCTAACCAGTCACTGATTTATATAGGGTCAGATGGACGATTCGGGCCGAGTTAGATCCATACAAAACAAGGTGTAGTTGTACAACAAAGTTCAAAGTTCAAACACAAAGATACGAAAGAGACTTCACGAGTTACAACGATCCGGTCATCATTCGGTTCCGATCTTTTAACTTTACCCCCTTTATCTGACCGTTCCAACCATAACGACCAAATAATGCATAACTGATAGGATATGATATCTTCCAGCTTAGCTAGGTGAGTCAAGGCAATTAAAGTCCATTGCTTTATTCCTTCAATTATAGAGTGTCATAATGACTGTTTCTCCTTCCTGATAAGCCATTTCTGAGTACTGTGTGTGTACAAAGCCGTTATACGTACAGTAGTATATTATTCAGTAGACTTTTTGCTTTCAAATAAATAGTTTTTTTTTTTGGGATAAATAAAGAATACGTACCTTTAAGATTAATCAATATGGAGCCAACGATGGAAATCACAGCAATATCTATCTATATAGAGTGTGCAGTCATGAATATAAAGTAGCAAAGGTACACATGACAGCAAAATTGCTGCTGTAATAAGTCGGACCATTTTTTTGGGTTGGTTGGTGATTTTGTAGTGATCAAGTAGGCAGCTAGGGGGAAGGAAGCATGTGGTTTCAGGCGAAGCTGACAACTACCTAATTGGATCAGAATGTTATATGACATGTGAATTTTGAAGTGAAGCAATGTGGGATCTGACAGACTTACTAGTTGAGTCAAATTCATATATCCATTTGGATTTCTTTTATATATATATATATATAATTTTTTTTTCATTTTCTAAATATCAATCCATGTATACAGTATATTGCAAAAAAAAAACAAAAAAGAAAAAGAAAAATGTGAACAAGGCATGAACCGAATGTCGTTGAATTTGTTAACATCCGTTTTAACGATATTTTTATCACAATCAGTAAACCTAAGTGCATATTCGAACATGCATGATAATTCACTCCAAATACTCAACAAAGTTTGGCATCTAGCTACAAGAATTATAGTTAGCATCTAGAACATGCATGATAATTTCGTATAGTCTATAGTCCAATGCAGCAAGAAAAGAAAATAGAAAAATGAAAATTACAAACGGCCAGTTTCAAAACACCTCATAAAAACATTAGACACCGGAAAAGCAAATGTGAACACAATTTTAACTGAAACGCCATGGATCAGGTAGGGTGATATAAAAAAAAACCCTCAAATTTACAAATTTTAGTTTTGACAATGTTTTTTTATCATTCAGTTTACTACTTAAACCCGCGTCAGCAATTACTCGTCCATGACAAATTCAACTTCATATCGTGACAAAATTTGGTATCCACCCTAAACTCCTGAGTCTAAAACGCATTAGCATGAGGATGTGAGAAGATCTTTTTTTTCACCTAGCTACCGTTGCTTCTACCTGTAATTTTTTTTTATAATTGTGCTTTAAGCTTTTTAAAATAAAAATAAAAATAGTACTGAACTCTTATTAGCATCTAGAAGTCCAAAACAGTTACATTACACTAACCCTCACTCACTCCATACTAAACAAAACTTCAGTCCCAATATAAGTAAAATAAATCATTTGTAGAAAGTTATTTTCCCTAATGAAATGAGTCATTCATATAATTTTGTCTGTCAGTTAGGAGTACTATTCAAATCCTAAATTAAAAAATACATTTGACATTGACCACTTAATTAGTATATGGTAACCAATACTGTCAATTGATTGATAATCAAATACAAACACAAACACGACACATGGAGTCATGATTAAGTAGGTATTAAACAACTAAAGTACTATAAGTAAAGAACAAGATGATGACACTAAATAAGAGATGAAAACATAAGATTAACCACCATTCTTGATTACTAAGTAAAAATTATCCCTCAATTAGTTGTATCTCATGTGACATGTTTTAAACATTTTTTGAGTAGCTTATAAGCAAAAGCCTATGAAATTTTAATAAATCCAAAATTTTGTAGTCTAATAATTCTCTAGACAAAAACAAAAGGTTCATTTTTAATGTTATTCGGAAAACATACATCCTTAATAGGGTATCTGTTGGATTTTAGTTGTTAGAAGCTATTGATCCTTGAGGAAAATAATGCACCATGCATAACATTTTTCTCTCTCTTTTTGAAGCATATAAAATTAAATTAAACTCAGAACGGTATTACCCGCTTTTGATTTGGTTTTGTGGCGGTTTTTTGGACGGTTTTTATTTTTTGGTAGTCCAAGATTGTTGTTTTGAAGGATCCTATTGAGTGTATTTATCTTGGCCCTTGGGGTTTACTAGTAGGCTGAGGGAATCTTTGTCAACTAGGCAGGCTATATAGTGGAGTTGCGTCAAGTGTACTTAAAAGAGAGGACACTGCATTGGAGAATTGTTGTAGGGTTGATGCCTTTGAATGGAAAAATACATCAAACTGCAGAGAGTCTCCTGTTCTTTTAACTTTTCTCCTCCAGTGAAAACCCAGAGAAACTACTGTACTTGGTCATCCAATGACCGGTTAGAGAATCTTCCCTATATGAAAACTCATTTATCAGTTCTTATAAATTTTTTAAAAAATCCTCTACTGAGGAAGAAAAAACAAGACACTTTAACAGTGATGGGCTTGAGATGCAGATGCGTATGTGATTCTGTGAACACTTAATGCATGACTCTGGTAGTTCTTCGTTTTACCAAAATATATAAGCCTTGAATCTCCACTATGAGTAGAAAAAGCCGCGGCTGCTGTAAGTAGGGATTGCTGTCGACGGCATCACTGTCAGGATTTCAGGTCTGATTAAAAATGTAATTAAACAAGTAATGCTCGTGTACTTGTGTTACTATGAAGCTCTTGAAAGTTGGGCCTTCTTACGGCAAGACAGTGTTCGGTCAAACAGACAAAACACTAAAAGCCCACGGACCAAAGAAGGCATGTCAGTTGCCGGATCAAGGTAAAGGTATACATTCTGCCGTTACCTAAGTTGGATTCTCTCGACTTTTACTAGGTTTTGAGTTTCTCGAATTTTACTAGGTTTTGGGTTTCTTGCGATTCAAGTTTGGGATTTACTTTAGGTCTATATAAACGTAAGAAAAAAATGCTTTGGTTTATTCATTTAAGTTTTCCCTGCCTACTTTTATTTTTTTTAACATTTGCTTCACCATAGTTTTTTTTTTACCATGTCGACTTCAAAGATAATACACACTGAAGGCTTCTGATGGAGAAAATTTTGATGTTGAAGAATCTGTTGCTGTTCAATCTCAAACCATTAAGCATATGATTGATGATGATTGTGCTGATAACGGTATACCTTTACCCAATGTAACCGGCAAGACTTTGGCTAAAGTTATTGAATACTGTAGGAAACATGCTGAAAGTGACGATGATGCCAATCAGAAAGCTAAGGATGAACTTAAGGCCTTTGATGAGGAGTTTGTTAAGGTCGAGCAAGCTGTGATGTTCGATTATATTTTGGCTGCAAATTATTTGGATGTTAAGGGCTTGTTGGATATCACTTGCCAGGCAGTTGCTGATATGATCAAGGGCAAGACGCCGGAGGAGATTCGCAAGATGTTCAACATCGAGAATGATTTCACCCCTGAGGAAGAGGCGGCGGTCAGGCAGGAGAATCAGTGGGCTTTCGAATGATTTGAAAGCTGAAGCCATATATCTAGGGTGTTCTTTTAGGCTTTCTTTTATATATATACATCTAGGGTTTATCTTTTTAATTAGTTTAAGTACAATTCTTTTTTCTTGATATATAGTTGAGACAATTTAATCTGATTAATGGATATTTAGTTTTGTTACCGAGTTTTTTTTTTTTTTTTTTTTTTCTAGTTTAACATGCATGTTGGAAATTCGATTTTTGGTTTTTTTTTGTTTTCTATATTTCTTTCTCTGGATGGTCGATGTAAAAACATTAATCAAGCTAAGCATAAACTGGTTTTTTACACCGGTCGCACGTTCGCTAAGTACCATACCAACTTCCCATGCATAGCGCACAGAGAAAGGCTTTAATCCAAGTATGTACCACGCGGCACGCGCGACTATTATTAGCTGCTGTATTTGAAGGATTTTTTTAGAACGATTTTTCGAGGACTACACAAAAAAGGTGGGGGACTACTCTTCCATTTTTGGTAGGATATTTGAAGTAATTTTGGGTCACCCCTTATCTAAATTCTTTTTTAATACCAATTTTACCCTTGATAATTAAATTAGTTAGTTTATTGATTGGTTAGTGTTAGTGTAATTATTAATTACTGATTAGTTAGTGATTAATGATTAGTGAGTTATTAATAGGATGGTTTTGTTAGAATCAGAATTATTGAGAGAGAAGAAGAAGAGGAAGAAAAAAAGATGAAGAAAAAGAGGGAAGAACCCAAAAAATCTTATTTTGAGTTTGGTAAATATGATATGAGTGATTCATGTGATGATACCTCCTCCTCAGAATCAGAACCTCCTTCATCTCCTAATATATTTGTCAATATTTCTAATGATCCGGATATGAGTTATTTGTTAGATGATGAAAGCTATTTACGCCAAACTCAACCTAACGACCCAAATGATGAATTTTATCAGCCACAACTAGAAGATGAAGTTATGGGTACTCAGGTATGGCTCAAATTTAGTTAATGTAGCTTGAATTGTGCAAAAAATTGACCAAATCGAAAATTTCAGGAAGATATTTCGGCTAGGTCAAAGTAGTTCGGTTAGCAATTCTGCAGAACAGGTAGCCGAACTTTCCTGTATGTGCAGTTCGGTTACTCATTTCAGCATACGCGGGTAACCGAACTCTATTTTAATGGAGGTTTTTGAGAGTTCGGTTATCTTTTTCCAGAAAACGTTGCCGAACTAATTTTATAGAGTATACTGTTAATAGTTCGGTTTAGTTGAGTTTAGTCCCTTTGTTACCGAACTTTTTGTTCGGCAAGATCGCAAATCACGTTCATTGAATAGATAACCGAACTTTGTAGTTCGGTTTAGTCAAGTGTAGTAATTATGTTACCGAACTATACCATAGAAAATTCCAAAGAACAAGTTCGACAAGATCGCAATTTTTTTTTCATAACCGAACTTTATGTTCGGCAGGATCGTATATTATTTTTACATTGCCGAAAATTTTAAGTATTTCTTATTTTTTGTTGGTATTGACGTTGTGCTATTACTCGTAGGTTGCATCTGATCCAATAGAACTAATGGAAAATCAACCTACCCCTGTTGATATTTTGTACGATGACACATCCCATCACTACATGAATGACTTGGTATTCAAAAGTCCTTTAGAGATAAAGAGTTGGGCTAGACAACATGCACTAAAAGACATGTGCGTATTAGTATTGAATGGGAGAGAAAGCAAAACCCTCTTTGAAATGGTTTGTGAGAGAAGCGGTGATCCCGATAAAAGCCACAAGAGGAAGGGTTATGTTTATAAAGGAAAGACAAATAGGAAGAACAAAACTTTCTCAAAGAAGATTAAATGCCCATTCAAGCTTGCATTTAATTACAACGAAGAATTGGATGGATGGGTTCTCTACAAGGTTATGGAAGGTTGTCATAACCACCCTCGCCCGGAGCATCTTGAAGGACATTTCATGGAGGCCAAGCTAACTCCTCAAGAGATGGACAAGGTAGCTAAAATGAGGAAAATGGGTCTTTCACCGATTCAAATGCTCCAAATACTAAAGGAGGATAACAAGGATAACCACTCATCTTTGTCCACCATTTACAATGCAATTGAGACAATTAGAAAGAAGGAATGGAGAGATAGACAAGTGATGCAACAATTGTTTTTTTTTGTCCAAAGAGAAAGACTACGCGGTTCAAAAGGATGTGGATTTGGACGGAGAGATAACACAAGTATTCATTACGCATCCAACTAGTGTTCAATTGGCTCAATGCTTTCATGAAGTTCTAATAATGGATTGTACTTATAAGACGAACAAGTACGAGATGCCATTGTTGAATATTGTTGGCCGTACTTCGATGAAGTCACCGTTTACCATGGCGTTTTGTTTCTTAAGGGATGAGCAAGAACCTAGTTACATTTGGGCACTACAACAAGTTAAGGCAATCTTCCGAGGTGATGATATTCCCTGGGTTATAGTGAACGACAATGAAGTCACATTGATGAATGCAATAGAGGTAGTGTTTACATTAGCACACAATATGCTTTGCACGTTCCATATATGGTGTAATTTGATAAATAGGTGCAAGCCAATAATTTGTCCACCCAAGAAAAAAGGATATGATGAGATTAAGAAGCTACCGGAAGATTAACGAGCGGATGCAAAAGAGGAAGTTGAAAAACAATACGAAGTAAATTACGCTAAATTGGTTGCTTTCAACGGTGAATGGGAGTCATTGTGTTGGTCTCTTACCGGGGAAGAGTATCATCTAAATCTTGCGGAGTTTATCGCCCATTGGGATACTCTCGATTACCCCGGTGTTGTATCGTATGTTCTTCGCCAATGGTTGGAACCACACATAGAGAGGTTTGTTTATGCCTATACCAACCAATATAAACACTTGGGAAATCAAGCGACAAGTTTAGTAGAGTCGGCTCACAATCGGTTGAAGAAGAATCTCTTTGGATGTATTGATAATTTCGTAACCGTGTGGAATGCTATGGAAAATTACTTCAAGCGCGACATTGATAGAATTAAAGAGAAGTTTCAAAAAAGCCGTATATTCAAAATGACCGTAAAATATGCCGACCACCCATTGTTCAAGGGAATTCATTACAACGTATCTCGGCAATGTATGAAGTTGTTGATTATAGAAGTCGAGTTGATTGATAAGTGGGAAACCAAGGCGGATGAGGTGTGTGTATGTAACATGAAGAAGTCAATGGGACTCCCTTGTCGCCATATGATATTCAATTACGAGCATGGCGTAATCCCTTTAAGCGACATTGATCCATTTTGGAAGCATTTAAGTTTCATCCCTCCTCCAAAGGGAGAAGAAGCCGGAGAAGAGTTTGGTGATAACGAAATGGGTAGAACCGTACTAGAGATGTATCGTGGCATGAAAAAGCTCCAAACACAAATATTTTGGGATGACATGAGGAAAATCATATATCCACAAACTTCAGAGAATGTTTATGAACCGGCAAAAGGCAAACGCAAAGGTAGACCAAGCAAAAAATAAACTAAAAAACAACTAAGAGAATATGCAAAAGTGTTACGTAAGAAGAAAAGTGAGCAAACCCCATTTACTAGAGATCCTTCGGCCCATGAGTATACCGCGGCAATGTACTTGGAGCAAACCAAGAAACGAGGTAGGAGTATTGAGGAGAAAGGGGAAACAAGTGAGCGAGATTTGAAGAAAAAAGGTCCGATGTGTCCATCACAGCTAAGCCAACCATCTTCCGGCGACGTGAAGCTTAAGTCTCCAATGTGCCCCATCCAACCATCTTCCCTAGACGTGAAGCTTGAGGCTCCAAATAAATACTATTTGAATGAGTTACCTCTATACATTAGAGAATACATTATATCCACCGACGACGTTCCTCCGGATGGTAATTATGGTTTTCATGTTGTCAATCAACAAGTTGGGCCTTTCATCGAAGGTGCGAAGCTAAATGGCGGGTGTGCAATCACTCATATAAGGCAAAGGTTGTTGTCCAAACTAGAGGAGAATCCGTCCTTTTACAAGAAAATGTTGTGTGATGGGGAGGGTAGTCTCAATGAGAAATTTGTTAGGTATCAACGTCGTCTTCATGGGGGCCATCCGATCACGACGGATTATTGGATGAGCATGCCGATATGTGGAAACTTAATCGCCAAGGCATTCAATTGCGTGGTTCATTATTTCTCAAAATATGCTAGTTTCACCTTCACCCCGAAAACAACCTTATGTGTCGAGCAACTCAAACGAAGGAGATGTGTGATGGCATTGATTAACAACAACCACTTTATAGGCCTCCGGTTAAAACCCGATTTTCCATTGCCTACAATATCCGGAAACTCTTATTGGCCTGCATTTAACCCTGATATAATGTTTGGTTGGTGTATTATGTATGATCATAACATGGAGATGTGGAAAGCTTTGAAGAAGTCGGACGAAATTGTACATGAAGATCAAATTTCACTTGAGGATGATTAAATGACACATGTAATGGAACTAAGTATGCTTATCAATCAAATACTATGTTTTCTGAAGTGTGGTATTAATTATTGAGTTAATGTTTGTATTTTATCGAGTTGACAGATAATAGTTCGGTTAGAACGTATTATTACAGAGCATGCCGAATATAGTGTTCGGTTACCTGCGCAAATATTTCAGGTTGCCGAACTTCAATTTTTGTGGCCACTTATGTTTTTGCAGTACAGTTCGACAACCTGAAAAAATTCACCAGGTAACCGAACACATGTTCGGTTAGGGCGAATTTTTTTCCTGGTTGCCGAAGTTTTTGATTGAAAACCCTAACATCATTAACTGCTGATTACAGGACATTGACGAACTATTACAGGATAGAGGTTCGGTTAGGAACTTAAATTACATTATATTGACGAACTATTACGGGACATTGCCGAAATAAAATTACATAACATTTAATATCCGAAACGCGTTATGAAAAAGTCTTTAAGGATGCGAAAATGATCTTCATATTTGAAATTCTTTCTCTTCCATCTGCGCCATTCATTTTTTGATGTTAAAATGATTTCGTCGAATGTTTCACCCCTAAGTCGATACCTCCTTACAATCCGAAATAAAGCCATAAATTCCACAACTCTATCTCTAATCTTTCCAAATCGAATGAACAAAGCTATATGGTCACGGTTATGAGGGTTTGTTGTGTCGGAACAGAATTTCTCATGAATTTCCCCCCAATAACTTTGACTCATAACACCATTCATTCTTCGTTCTTCACCCCTCTTTGGATAGTATAGTATGTAGTTTCTGAAAAAAGAAAGATCTTCATCTAGAGTAAATTTAGGACTAGTAGCTGCCATTTTTAGGAGATTGTGAAACAAAATGTTAACTATGAGACACATATATATACCACTGAGGTGTATAATGGCTATATTTTCAAAAAAAAAAGACGTTACTTGATATTTGTGTCAGATAAAGTACATATTAATTTCAAAATTACAAGTTCGGTTACCAAAAAATATTTTCGACCAAACCGAACTCGGATGTTCGGTTACGAGGTAAAAGAAGGAGGTAACCGAACTTTTCTTTGAAGGACGAAACACAAACTGAACATATATATGATACACAAACCACTCTAAAACAAACCTAAGAGTGCAGTTCTGTGATTTCTGCATCAAGAGAATGATTTTTCCAACTTGTGGAAAAACGAAATTTTGAGTCTCCAGAGAATAGTTCGGCAACCTAACAAAATATACCTTGCTAACCGAACTCTGATGTTCGGCTACGAGGTAAAATAAGGAGGTAACCGAACTTTGCTTTGAAGGCCCAAACACAAACTGAACATATATATGATACAAAAACCACTTTAAAACAAACCTAAGAGTGTTGTTCTGTGATTTCTGCATCAAGAGAATGAATTTTCCAACTTGTGGAAAAATGAAATTTTGAGTCTCCAGATAGTAGTTCGGCAATCTCACAAAATATACCTTGTTAACCGAACTAATATCTTTATCCTTTATGGATGAAGGATTTGTGTTTCAGCTTACAGACAAGTTCGGCAACCTGTGAAAATGTTGCGAGGTAACCGAAACCTAGCTTCGGCAACCTGGTATGATTTAACAGGTCGTCGAAAACATAGTTCGGTGACCTGTCATTTGTCACAGGTTGCCGAACTTGAAGTTCGGTTATCTGACTAAAAATTTCAGGTTGCCGAAATAAATCCTGTAGCCAAAATTTCATCCTTATAAAACAAGGTTCTAAACCAAACATAAAATTGAAAACACAAACAAGGTTCTAAAACAAATATAAAAGTGTTATACATACCAAACTACAAAATCCTTTAACTAATTGTTTAAAACACACAAACATACGAAATGAAACAATACGAAATCCATAACTAAGATGTTTTTTGAAACTAGAACCATACGAAATCACTAACGACCACTACGACGAACCCTTTTACTTCCTTGTTTACCACGAGTTTTAGGTTGATCTTCCTCATCACTTGGGATTTCATCTCCTCGACAGGTTTCTTCCACCGTGGTAATAGCGTCGCGACTTGAACCTTCTCCTTGTTGTCAACCCATCTTCATTTTCTTAGACCGACTTGGCTCCACCATTCTTTGAGATATAAGCTGCTCCCACTGGCCGTAGTAGTCGGTTTGTTCCTTTGTCGACATTGACTCTCCACTACAGATTTTAGTCATCCATTTCTTCAACAATTTCTTACCCTTGGTAACCTGATTCCAATTTTAACCACAAGTAAATATATTTTCAAAACTTTGTAACAACTTAAAGTATAAAGAGAAGAAGGGTACTTACCACATTATCCCATAACTTAAGAGCTTCTTCTCCACAAATAGGCATCTCCTTCTGAGCTCTCTTAGCCTCCCTCTCCTTTGCCTTCGCCTTATCAGTCTTAGCTTGTTGTTCTCTATTTATCACAATAGAGTGACTAATTTCTTGATAAAACTCCATATAATCTTCATCACATGCATTTACATCTTCACCACAAGGTACACAATCACCTAAAGGTATGTAGTAGTTACTAAGTGCATTCCAATGTCCTACCGTAGAAGTTGGTTCATGTTTTGGAACAAAATATTTCTCGGTGTTCTTTGTTCCTTGAACCAGCAAATTGAAATTTTCATTCTCCACGTCGGGATCCATTTGGACACAAGAAAGTCGTCTTAGTACTCTCCTTGGATTATATATTGCGTAGCCGTTAGGATACCAAATTGGTCCATAGTAAGCCGAGACGGTAGAGTAACCATTCAGATCTTCTTCATCTACAGGGACATCATCGGGTATGGCGTATGGGTGAAATACCACATCGTTCACCGTCAATTTATCCAATTTCTCCCTCAACGGAGTCAACAGCTCTTCTTTAGACTTCTTTTGTGCGTCCCAAAACACCCATTTTCCTGTTGTAGGTTCACCATGGGGATAAGGTGTCTTTTCCTTAGCCAATCCCAATGAAGGGAAGTTGTCGTAAATCCAAACCTATGCGAAAATACGAAAATATTAACCACATATATGAAAATTGAATTGGAAGCAGAAAATTTTAGCGAATAATTTTCTAATTAACAATGTAGAAGGTCACCTGAATAAGAGTTAAGTAACCTCCAATTTGAGTTGTCTTAATCCTCGACCCTTTGCTCATCTGTCCTTGAACAAAAGCAAGCACCCCAGTAGCCCAAGAGTATTTGTTCATCTCATCGAGATTCTCCAAAAGCTGTAGATAGTGTGCATCCACCCTATTTCCAGAAGTGTTGGGGAAAATGACAGTTCCTAGCTGATATAACCAATAAGCGGTGACATGATGCCTAAGGGTCTCCTTGTCTATCACCAACTTTCCATTCTTCACCTTCTTTCTTGTCCCTCCAAATGCTGCCTTCAACTTTAAGAACTTGATTTTCTTCACCATCTTTTTAAATGCTCCATTTTTGTATTTTGGATTATACTCATCGCCACATTTAGGGGACCTCATAGAACGTATAAACTCACATTGAGCCTTTCTTGCATCCCATCCTAGACATTTTAGAGCCAATTCTTCAAGAGCTTCATAACGCATCGAGGGGTCGTAGCCTTCTCGAAGACATTTACCTTCCACTGGTAAGCCGGTGATTCTGTTTCAATCATCGGAAGTAATTCCCATCTCGCCAAATGGAAGATGCATTGTATATATCTCGGGATAATGCCTCTCGATAAATGCGGATACGACAACAACGTCAAAATCCACATAAGCATACTTAATAGCTCTCCATTGCACAAATTGTTTAACCTTTGCTTGAAACTCGTCACACTCCAAAGAAAGATCCCATTTGGACGCCTTTTGACGACGAATAAGACGAACTGCATCATTATGATCCTACGAGAAGAACATAACACTATTAATACTTGACGAAACATGTCCCAAAAAAAAAAATTCGTTTTGTTAGTTAAAAATGAACTTAAAGAATACCTTTGTCGCATAGATCTTCGCATCCCATGAGTGTTTGTAGCCAAACAATGCTGCCCCTCCATAATTTGGAGTACCATAAGTTGGGTTCACTGGTGGCAAACACAAATTATCAGGGGGAATGTATGAGTATCTAGCACAAGGAGGCTTCGGCTTCGTTTTCTCTTTAACAGGAAAAATTTCTTGCTCTTATTCCTCTTCCTCCTCTTCATCCTCTCCCTCCTCTTCCTCCTCTTCTTCCTCTTCATCCTCTCCCTCCTCTTCTTCCTCTCCTTCCTCATCCTTATCTTCCTCTTGTCCTTCTCCTTCTTTGCCATGTCCTTGTTCTTCTTCCTCTACATTTTCAACGTGTTCTCTTTGTTGTTAAACCTCTTCATTTTCTTGGTATTCTTCATCATCATTCTCTTCTTCAATAACATTATCAATTGTATTCTCCATCACCTCTTGATTGACATCTTGGATTACATTACGAACATTCTCTTGGTTCACTTCCTGTAACGATCCCCCTCCATGTTTAGCATTTTTAGTACCACGGTTTCGGAAATCCAAATGTATTCTACCACGAGGGGTGGGAGTTCTCAAATCTTCATCTAGGTGAGGATTAGATTTTTTTCCTTTGTTCCTAATGAATGAAAACCACATTATTAGCTAAACAGAATATTGACTTATCAAATAAAATTGAATATGGGATTACATCAAACACAAAATGTTAACAGACTAAAGTTCGGTTATCTGGTATAAATTGCGAAGTCACCGAACTACAAGTTTGGTGTTGACAGATCAAAGTTCGGTTACCCCCTAGAAATTGCGAAGTAACCGAACTATATTTTATCAAAGTTCGGTTACCTATATAAATTTATCGACTACACCGAACTAAAATTTCTCATATAAAGAAGGAGTTCGGGTACGCAATTTTTTTTTGCGAGCTTACCTAACTACATAGTTCGGTTACATAGAAATTCCTAATTTGCCGAACCGTTCTTCATATTGAAAGTTCGGTTACCAAAATCTAGGGTTTTCAAAATTTATCCTTGCCGAAATCTATACTGTAACCACCATTTTCTATAGTATTTGATGATTGCTAATCGATTTCTTCGACAAAAAACGAATTAAAAGGAATGGGTATGAAGGAAATTACCTGCGGATTTTCATTCTACTCGAATCGGACTTGCTGTTGGATGCTTGATTTGGTCTCTCAACTTTGCTTCAAGTTGTTTATCAGTTTGAAATTAATTTTGGAGATTCGCTATATTCGCCAGTCCAGAACTCAATCCTGGAATTCTTGGTGTCTTCTTAGAACGCATTGTTTAAAAAGATTGATTAATCGACGATGATTTTTTTTCGAATCGACGATTAACGTCGATGTCTACGAAGAAGAAGAAAAGAAGAGAAGAAGAAGAAGAAGATGAAGAAGAAAAGAAAAGAAGGGTTTTGAAACTGATTTTAGGTTTTAATTTAGTGCGTAGTGGTTAAATTAGGATTAGTTATAACCTTAATTAGGATAAGGGAAGATTAGTCTTCCTTAATCTTTTAGGACACCCCTTAGAATGTAGGGTGGACATTCCTATCACAAAGTAGTCCCCCACCTTTTTTGAGTAGTCCTCAGAAAATCATTCTTTTTTTAATGGGCTTAGTAATTACTGATACTAACTGTTTCAGGACACAGTACTCCTTAAATAAAGAACGATTTTTTGGGGACCATGCATTTTTTTGGGGACCATGGTTTGATTAGGACAACCTCCCTATATTTATAAGGGGTGTCCTAAAGTTAGGAAAACACTAATTTACCCTTTCTCCTAATTTAAATTTAAACTAACCTAATAGCCACCTAAACCTAGACATTTATATATAATCTAAATAAATCATTAACCATGATTATAAACATAAACATAAAGGAGATGAGAGGCAACGGAAAATTTTAGTGTTGATTTTTTTTATCTTTCTCATTTTCTTCCCTTTTTCCGTGACGTTACTCGTTCAATTGAAATACCTATCACTTTAAATTCGTTTTGATCGAAAAATTTGAGTAAAAATGATCAAAATAGGGTTTAAATGGAAGTTACGGTAGCTTGTTCGGTTAGCAGTAGTTTAAAAACCTGGTTTGCTAACCGAACATTCTGAAACCAAGAACACAAAGAACACTTCGGCTATTACGAATTTTTTCTCTCGTAACCGAAATCCTGTATAGAACCATAAATGCTAAGTTCGGTTGGTTCGCACCAAAAAAAAAAAAACAACTAACCGAACTGCTCTCTGAAAACCAACATATTGTGTTTGGTTGGTAAGGTTAGTTGGAAAATTTTGTCCCCTAACCGAAATCTTGTATAGAACGACAAATCCTGAGTTCGGTTGGTTCACAATTTTTTTTTTGATAACCGAACTCTACTCAGTAAACACATATGTTGAGTTCGGTTGGGAACTTTATTTGATGGAACCGAACTTTAACACTTGTATAAATTATTTTTGTACAGAAGGTTCGGTTAGGAAATTTGTTTGATGGAATTCTGCGAATCAACCGAACATTACTCTGTATATCCTATAAAAAAATTGGCTACATGTTTGAATTTTGTTAACCGAACTACGCAAAACCTCCATTAAAAGTGGGTTCGGTTACTGATATAAATTGTAGTTGTAGTAAAAATAGTGGTAATAGGATTCGTTGCTCGAACTTGTGAAGGATAACTTTAGACTTAAATTCAAAACTAAATAGAAAAATCACTAAAAATTATAGCAAACACTGACAAAGTTGATATCAATATTAAAAGAACACTGAGGCTGAGATTCCACTATTTTCCAAGTTCAAAGTGATTTAATCTAGTATTTATATTCATGCAATTTTCTCGTTCAATTTGATTCTAAACTATTGCAACATGTAGATTTTCAAAATAACAAGTGTAAATCCAAAGTATAAAGCATCAAAAACCTATGGCTAAGCATGCTCTATCAAAAGAAATAACAATTGCTTAACAAAAATCATTCAAACAATTATAAATCAAGGCAAATAATCATAAAAATAATTGAAATAAAATAAATAAAATAGAATATACCACTTTTTGTTGGAAAAATAGCTTCCTCTATCACCTCAGCAATGGGGTTTAGCTCCTCATATTAATCATAATCTCAAAATACATGTTTATGGCTCAAAAGTTGATTAAAAGGGAGAAAAGTGTTAAAACAGCGGATTCTGCAGTTGCTGAAGGCCTAAAACAGAAGTCGGAATTGTTGCTGAAAGGCTTCGGTGACTGCAGGAAGATGCGATCGTACCTCGTTGTCACTGAAAATAAGTCTGCCTCTGCAACTGACTCTGAGGGTCTTATGTTCTTCGTGTTCTTCTTCTTCGCAACAGCAGAAAGTTTCTGTATCGACTCCAGTTGATTTTTTTACGCTTCTCTAAGGCTCTAAACTTCTCCAAACTCTCCCAAATTGTTCGTACCCCTAAATATGACTAGAATCAACCTATATATAGCCACCATACACAAAATTTCTCGAGGTAATCCACAAATACTCTCTGTTTTCTTTTAGCAAAAGTCCCGGGATTTTTCTTCCCTGTTTTATCTTTTTTTACGCGTCAACTTGGTTTCCAAACTCTCTTAAACTCTCTCAAGACTGAATAAGGACTCCATACACTCCAATCTTGCCGTAGAATCTTCACAAACTCCTTTTACAAACCGAAAATATCTTGAAACTATAAATACTCCCTGTTTTGTAGAAACTTGATCTCTATCCCTGTTTTATCGATTCTACAGCTCATACCAAGCCTGTCTATCCTTAACAAGGTTAACCCAACGAAAATCAGCCCTTGAATCTCCTTACAGGCCGTCCACAATTTCAACCCTGAAAACTGTTCTTCGAATATAAATTTTTCCGACTTTTTCGTTTTCAAAATGAAGGGGATGACCTCCCCTTATCCGGACCAGGGGTGCGAATAGCAAGTGGTCACCCCTTAGTAATTTGGGTGCCCCTTAGTAATTTTCTCCCATGAGTGCAAAAACCACTTTTTGAGCCAAATTCGCCGCAAAAGCCCATTTTTCCAAAAACACCTACAAGAGATAAAATACCAAAATTAGTACAAAAATGGGTACTAACACTATACATAAAAGAGATGAAAATAGACACATAAATGCGTCTATCAAATACCCCCAAACTTATTATTTGCTAGTCCCGAGAAAATTAAAACTACAAAATAAAATCCTAACTCACTGTCGCAGGCATCGTCGATTGCACTTAGCATGTGCAACAAGCCTTTAAACCCCTAGGTGGCCCTAGCGGACGAGTTATAGTCTCGGGAGGATTTGCCAGAGGTGTACCCACAAAACCTTTACTACAGACCCTAGCTATCTACGCAGAACCTTGGAATGCACTAAAGAACCTCCTTGGTTGGCATACATATTGATTACGGGAGGAAGTACCCTGATGCGAAATTCCAATTGCTGTATATGAGTTTGCACTCAATTATACTAAAATTCATATAAAAGTGACAGAGCTCTACTAAAATAGTCGCACTATGGACATCAATATCTGGAATCATACAAATCACATGAATAGATTAAGAAGATGGATATAGAAATAGATGGTTGCGAATGGACTTCAATGCCAAGATGAACCTATGACCTAGTGGATTGAGATACTGGTCTGGACTAATATCGACACAACTGGCATATACAAGGGAACCAGTGGTCGACAATCTTAAGTCTACATCAACACAGCTGGCATATACAAGGGAACAGTGGTCGACTTTATAGTAAACCTCTTTTTTTTTTTTTTTTTTTTTTT
>JAJJMB010016676.1:0-38739 GCA_023531105.1 Papaver atlanticum | reverse complement strand
TTTTTTTTTTTTTTTTTTTTTTTTTTAACGACATGATTAGATCTATTGGATCCAAGCACATGCTTCTTGTCAGCAGATTACATGGTAATTCCCGTGGATCCTGCATTCCACGCTTGTTTAGGCGACGGAGACAGGGAGAACACACACATATTGCTATCCAAGTGTTATTTATTCCGATTGGTCTAATTGGTCTGGTCTTTTTTTTTTTTTTTTTTTTTAGTAACTCAATCACTCTATTTCAACCCAGCAGACATCAACATAAAAATTTGCAAAAACAAAAACAGAAGTAGTAAGATGATTCCGAAATACGGTGAAACTATCATGTTATTTCTAACACCTGAGCTCCGTGCTTTTATGAATAGACTCTTATAGACGTTTCCATCTAATCAGATTGGTTCCTCAACTCCTAAACCAAAATGCTTCCATCCACTTAGATTGGTTAGTGCCATCCTTAATAGGCACAAATTTCTAGGCTCTGGAGTTTATTTATTGTAACAAAAAGTAACAAAAAGTTTCTACCCCACCCCCAAACTTAAATCTAACATTGTCCTCAATGTTTCTAATTAAAGAACAGTACCAAAAGAATAAATAACATGAGGAATCAGTAAAGAGAGAAGTCGGAAAGATAGTACCTGGGTGAAGTGGAATCAAAAACCTACAAAAATAATATACAACATACAAACCGCCTCGATGGTCAATCAAGGTAAACAGGGTCCTCCAGAGGGACCTCCTCAACATCACCTGTAGGAAAAAGCTCTAAAAAGGGATTCAATCTCTGACCGTTAACCTTTGAAGAACTACTACCGTCTGGTGTCTCAATTTCAATAGCGCCATGAGGAAAAACAGTACGGACCACAAAAGGACCGGTCCACCGAGAGCGCAACTTCCCGGGGAATAGATGCAAACGAGTGTCATACAGAAGAACTTTTTGACCTGGAGAAAATGACTTTCGTAAAATATTCTTATCATGCACAAGTTTCATTTTGTTCTTATACTCCTTAGCACTATCATATGCATCTCTACGAATCTCGTCCAACTCATTGAGATGGAGCTTTCTGTGAGCTCCTGCCTTGTCAAGTGAAAAGTTTAACTGCTTAATATCCCAGTAGGCTCTATGCTCTAACTCAACAGGTAGGTGACATGCCTTGCCAAAAACTAAACGATAGGGTGACATTCCAATGGGTGTCTTAAATGCAGTACGATAAGCCCATAAGGCATCAGTAAGCCTCGACGACCAGTCTTTCTTATTAGGACTAACTGTTTTCTCTAGAATACGCTTAATTTCCCTATTGGAGACCTCTACCTGACCACTAGTCTGTGGGTGATATGGGGTAGCTACTTTATGGGTAATACCATATTGTTTCATTAAAAGAGCAAACGGTCTATTACAAAAGTGGGGACCTCCATCACTAATGATAGCTCGCGGCGTACCGAAACGTGTAAGTATATTCTATTTCAAAAACTGGACTACGACCCTGTGGTCATTTGTTCTACATGGAACCGCCTCAACCCACTTAGACACATAGTCTACAGCGACAAGTATGTAAAGATAACCAAAAGAATTAGGAAATGGACCCATAGAATCAATGCCCCACACATCAAAGACCTCAATCACTAAAATAGGGTTCAAAGGCATCATATTTCTACGGGAAATGGTTCCTAACCTCTGGCAACGCTCACAAGAAACAGAATGACTATGGGAGTCTTTAAACAACGAAGGCCAGTAAAATCCACACTGCAATATCTTAGCAGCAGTCTTCTTAGCACTAAAATGACCCCCACATGCATGTTCATGACAAAAGGAAATAATACTGGACTGGTCACTCTCAGGTATACATCTCCTAATAATCTGGTCTGGACAATACTTAAACAGATAAGGATAGTCCCAAAAGAAATGCTTAACCTCGACTAAAAACCTAGAACGATCTTGTATACCCCAATGTTGAGGCATTCGACCAGTAACAAGATAATTCACTATATGTGCGTACCAAGGTGATTGGGAAACAGAAAACAATTGTTCATCAGGAAAGCTATCCCTTATAGGAAGAGAATCATTAGAATGATCAACAACTAGCCTAGACAAGTGATCTGCTACTACATTTTCTACCCCCTTTTTGTCTCTAATGTCTATAGAAAATTCTTGCAACAAGAGGATCCATCTAATCAATCTAGGTTTCGTATCATTCTTAGACAAAAGGTATTTCAAAGAAGCATGATCGGTATAGATTACAACCTTAGAACCTAGTAGATAGGATCTAAACTTATCCAAGGCAAACACGATGGCTAACAGTTCCTTCTCTGTAGTTGTATAGTTCAGTTGGGCATCATTCAGAGTTTTCCTAGCATAGTAAATCACATGAAGTAATTTGTTTTCTCGCTGTCCTAACACAACGCCTATAGCATAATCTGAAGCATCACACATACTCTCAAAGAGTAGGTTCCAGTTAGGTGCCTGGACTATGGGGGCGGTAGTGAGTAAACTCTTAAGCTTCTCAAAAGCCTCTAAACACGCATCATCAAAGACAAACTTAACATCTTTTGCAAGCAAATTGCAAAGAGGTCTAGAAATTAAGCTAAAATCCTTAATGAATCGACGATAAAATCCTGCATGCCTTTAGAATGACCTAATATCTTTTACGGTTTTTGGGACCTGTAAAGTCTTAATAAGATCAACTTTGGCTTTGTATACCTCTATACCCTTAGAGGATACGATGTGCCCTAACACAATTCCTGATCTAACCATAAAATGGCATTTTTCCCAATTAAGCACTAAATTCTTTTCCTTACACCTAGTCAACACTAATGTCAAATGATGCAAGCACTCATCGAAAGACGAACCAAACACTGAAAAATCATCCATAAAGACCTCTAAAAACCGTTCTACCATATTAGAAAATATGCTCATCATGCAACGCTGAAAGGTCGCAGGGGCATTACATAACCCGAACGGCATGCGTCTATACGCAAAGGTACCAAAGGGACAGGTAAAAGTGGTTTTCTCTTGGTCTTCTGGGGCAATAACGATCTGATTATATCCGGAGTAGCCATCTAAGAAGCACTAATGACTATGTCCAGCTAATCTCTCTAGCATTTGGTCAATGAAAGGAAGGGGGAAGTGGTCCTTCCTTGTGACCTTGTTCAATTTCCTATAGTCAATACAGACACGCCATCCCGTGGTCACTCGGGTTGGGATTAACTCGTTATTATCATTCTGGACTACAGTGATACCTGATTTCTTGGGGACAACCTTAACGGGGCTGACCCACTTACTGTCCGAAATTGGGTAAATAATACCCGCATCTAACAACTTAAGCACCTCTTTTCGAACTACCTCTTTCATGTTAGGGTTCATTCGACGTTGCATCTCCCTAGAAGGTTTGGAATCTTCCTCTAAATGAATCTGATGCATACACACAGTAGGACTTATACCCTTAATGTCTGCTATAGTCTACCCTAAAGCTTCCTTATTATCTTGAAGTACATTCACTAGCCTACTTTCCTGATCACTATCCAAATCGGAAGCTACAATCACAGGTAAAGTCTCAGATGAGCCTAAAAACACATACTTAAGAGTGTCGGGTAGTGGTTTAAGGTCCAACTTAGGAGGCTCTTCTAAGGAAGGAATTAAGGTAGTGTCAGAAACTGGTAATTGTTCGAACCTAGCTTTCCATCTATTAGTGTCTAACAAGGGGGTAGAATCTAATAGGGCATTTACTTCTTCAACAGTGCTATCGTCGTCAAAATCTAAACCAAAATGGGATAGACAACTTTCTAATGGGTCTTCAGAAAAAATGTTTGGTAATGACTCCTGAATTAAGGCTTCTATCATGTTCACCTCTTCAACACATGTGTCATCTAACTCATAAGGTAGCTTACTGACATTAAAAATGTTCATTTCCATAGTCATATTACCAAAAGACAAATTCATCACACCATTTCGACAGTTAATGATCGCATTAGAGGTAGCTAAAAATGGGCGACCTAAAATCACAGGTATCTGGTTCTCTGGGTCGGGGACAGGTTGGGTATCTAGCACAACGAAATACACTGGATAAATAAACTTGTCGACCTCAATGAGAACATCCTCGATAACACCTCAAAGAATTTTAACGGACCTATCAGCTAACTGCAGTGTCATCTAAGTAGGTTTCATTTCACCAAGTCCTAACTGTAAATACACATGGTACGACAGTAAGTTCACACTGGCTCCTAAGTCAAGTAAAGCTTTTTCTACCCGGAATTTACCTATTGTACAAGCAATGGTAGGGGAACCTGGGTCTTTGTACTTTGGAGTTGTGGTGTTCTGAATGATTGAACTTACATGACTAGCTAACAAGGATTTCTTATGGACGCTAAGTTTTCGCTTTCGCGTAC
The DNA here is from genome assembly GCA_023531105.1 of Papaver atlanticum. Classification (NCBI taxonomy): domain Eukaryota; kingdom Viridiplantae; phylum Streptophyta; class Magnoliopsida; order Ranunculales; family Papaveraceae; genus Papaver; species Papaver atlanticum. The sequence goes on along the minus strand of JAJJMB010016676.1, from coordinate 34,365 downwards.
ACATATCCTTAAGGAACTTGGCATAAGCAGGAATTTGCCTAATTGCATCTAATAAAGGAAGGTTTATGGTAACTTGCTTAAAAATCTCCAATATGTCATTAAAGTTCGATTCCTTTTTTGATGGTACTAATAGCTGGGGAAATGGGGCTCTAGGCACAGAATCAGACTTCTCTGGGATCGAATTGACATCATCAGAAACTTTATCGGTCTCCTCAACTATGGGTGGTCCTGAGGGGTGAACTACAGTATGTCCACTATCAGGCATGGTTACTCCATTGTCTACAATTCTACCACTCTTAAGGGTTCTAATAGCATTCAATTGATTCGATGATTTTGTACCTACTTCATGAACTCCTCTAGGGTTGGGTTGGGTTTGACTAGGAAACCTACCTTTTTCTATCAAAGACTCATTTATCAGATCTACCTGGGTTTTTAACTCGGAAATAGCCTGACTATTTTCTTGTCCTATCTTGTTACTAGCTTGTAGACTTTGTTCTACTGATTGCTGAAATTTTGCAGTTTGCTGAGTTAACAATACGAGAGACTCCTCTAGGCTTAGGATTTTCTTATCCGAATGATTCTGAAATTGAGCCTATCCCGAAGGATTCTTAGCATAACTAAAACCTGGGGGAGCATTAGAATTACTAAACTGACCTTTTTTAAGTACTTATCACTCAAGTGAAATATACTGGAATGTGACGGATACCATTTGTTTAACCAGGATAAGTAATGACATTCTGATCTCTTTTAAGTATTTAATTTAATTGAGTGTATTAATCATGGGATAGCTGTAAGTGATGATGGTGTCGCAGCATCAATATGCTCTGGGCGGTAGAAGCAGTAGCATTAGACACTTCCTTTGTTCTCTGATTCCTGAATTTGATTACTATCTGAAGGTGTTAAAAAATGTTATCTTATGTTGGATGATTGTGGATTTGATCTATATCGTATTTTATGAGTATGTATATATGGCCTTTGGTTAATTTAGTATTCGAAAACTAAGTATGCCCGACTTAGATATACTACACAGTTCTAGTCTACTGTTAATTTTGAATGGCAGGTACAGTTACAAGTACACAAACATATATACTGATATCTTGTTCATCAATGCGTAGTCGCTAAGGTGATTTTTGGTGATGCGATGTGCTAGAGATAGTTGTTGTTTTACAACTCATACTATCTAAGTTACTGCTAGAGATAGTTATCGCTACAGTGCTATCTGAAGTAGGAGATGATCGCTACTTATCGAAGTAGTTCATATCATCTAGTAAGGGATAATTACTACAATTGTGGGTAGTTCATACTATCTAAAAATGCTGACGAACTACGGTCGTGCTTGATCCCTTCGAGCAACAGAGAGGGTACGTAGGCAGCCGCTATGCGGTTCAGCAAAACTCTACAAGGTTGTTCATATCGTCTGGAAAGGGTTGTTTGCTGCTTTGCAGTTCATACCTTCCATTTAGAGATGATTGCAATCTTGGCAAGTATATATCATCGGCTACTGGCCAATGATGGTAATTTTGGAAACTGTCCGTCTGTGAACTTTGGGAAATTGGCCCTTTTGATTTTGGCAACTGGCCGTCTGTGAATTTTGGTCAATTTGCCCTGTTGATTTTGGCAACCGGCCGTCTTTGAATTTTGGGCAATTGGCCCTGTTGATTTTGGCAAAATCAACTGGCCGTCTGTAATTTTGGGCAACCGGCCGTCTGATAATTTTGGCAACCGTCCATCCTTTGTTGGCAACTGGCCATTCCTCTCTATTGGCAATTGTCCAATGGTGACTAGTATTCGAGAGATACAATGTATCATCACAGTATAAAGATTGGAATTAGATTCGGTGACCCTTGTGCTTGTCGGATTTTCCGAGTATTATGGTATGGGACATATGCTAAGAGAATCTGAAAAATTTAGAAGTCTGATTTCTCGAGTGGCGTACCAGAAAGTCGGAGCTTGCCTGGCGGGTTGTAACCCGACCCGTTGGGAGCAAAAACTCTCTGGTCCGTCACATACTGGGACTAGGATTCCACCGAATTCATAACATAAGGTTTAATTATTTATTCTCAAAAATTATCGCTTAATAAATAAAATAACATCGACTTTGATTTTGCCAAAGTAGATTCTCAAAATATTAGTTATAAATCGTAAGCATAGGACATCAAACATTTAAGCAAGCATGACCCATCAAATAAAATAATAACTAATTAATTCAAATCATAAATCAATTTAAAATAAGTGCAAAAGTCATAAAAAGAATAAAATAAATTTACACATGTATGAAATTCTGATTCATCCGTCGACCTGGTGTAGGAGTTTAACTCCTCATATTGTAGACACCTCTCAAAATATATTTTTTATAGCTCAAATGGTGCTTACAATGAAAAGAAGAAGATAAAATAACATAAATCGGGAATTTGCAACGCTTGATTGGCGTTCCAAACTCACCGTTATAATTCAAAGCAGCTGTTACAGAAAACTATATTCGGGAACTGTCATAGAAAAACTGTCACTAAGTCGAGAAAATATGACAGTTTAAAACGACAGACCTGTAGCGTGGTCTGTGTTCTTCGTCTTCTACCTCTCTGCAGCAGCAGAGAAGTTTCTGTAACTTCTCCTCTTCAGCTCTGTAGCGTCCCCAATCACTCGATGACCCTTCAGTGATACCCCAAGAGTCTATTTATACTCAACAGGGCTAAGAAAATCCTCCTCATTACTCCAAATAATCTTCATAACTTGGGCAGCAAAGAAAGATATTCTCGGAATATTTTCTTTCCCTTTACGCCTCTGTATCTAGTTGGCACACTCCAATCTCACTAAATCTTCATCCAAACACCCCGCCACACACGTAATGTTTCAACCAACTCGTGACAGTATGAGGAAAGCCCGAGTATACCTCTATTATCTCTCCACGTACCTCCTTTTCCTTTTCTTTCGAAAACAAAAGACTTACCATCCCTGTTTAGTCGTAACAGGGTGGTATCAATCCAAAACAATCAACAAATACGACCAAATCACGTTGAACTTCAATGTAGAAAATCTCGAGAAATCCCGTGAATACCCACTGCTCTGTTTTCTTTGGTCCGAATCTCCAGCCAATTCTAATCCAAACCATCGACCATACAAAACCTGTTTAGTCGTAACAGTCCCAAACAGACAACTATAGCGATTAAATCTCTTCAGAAATCTCCCGAATAAAAAACAACAACCTTCGCAGGTGAGAAAAATTAAAACCTGCACTTTCCCGCCAAAAGTACTTTTTATGTTTTTCCTTCAAATCGTTCCTTCTAGCCAAATTCGTTCCACTCGAAGGACCTTACCAAGCCTGTTTAAGCCAAATGAAGATACCCATCAAATTTCAGCCATTGAGTCTCAGTCGAACAACTCCAAAATCCAAACCCTAATTCTGCCACCATTTTCCCCTCCAAAACTGAAAACTCAAATGAAGAAGAAGGCCGCCCCTTATCCGGAGTGCTTGTGTGCCGATAGTAATTAGTCTACCCCTTATTAAATGAGTACACCTTATCCAAAATTGGGAGTCCGAATAACACGTGTCCTCCGGGTGCCAAAATCAACTTTTCGAGCCAAATTTTCCACAAGAGCTTATTCTTCCAAAAACATCTAAAACAAGTTTATTAGAGAAATAATGATTCCTAGCTATTGTAATTATGGGTGAAAAAACATCGCACTTTCGTTCTTATCAGTGAGGACCGTGGACTCAAACACGGGGAATGGTACTGCTAGCTCAAGCAATTGAGGAAGGAGCTTGGAGGAGAACAAGGTAACATACAATCAAGTAATATATTCAATTCATTCAACCTCCCAATTAAGATTACAATATCGGCTATTTCAAATTATGTCTCTAAATATCCTTTCATGGAATTGTCAAGGTTTGAACAAAAATACAAAGTTGCATCTTCAAAACCTAATCAAAAAACAAAACCCAGATATATTATTTTTACAGGAAACTAAACATAATGAATCTTACATCAAACCCTTTATCAAAAAACTTCAATACCTGGATATGATTGTCGTTGAACCCACATGAGTGATTGGTACTGCAGGAGGATTAGTTCTGGCTTGGTCTTCAAAAGTTTCAATTCAATTGATTAATAGCTCTGATAATCAAATAGATGTTGTAGTCATAGATAGATCTAGAAACTTTGAATGGTTGATGTCTGCTGTTTATGGTTGTCCCTATAAAATCAAGAAACACCTCATTTGGAATTACTTTAGTAATTTAGCATCCACAATAGATCTTCCATGGATGGTGATAGGAGATTTGAATTTTGTGTTAGCAGAGAGTGAGAAGAAAGGGAGAAAGAAATTTAGCAATGAAGAGAAACGTTTTTTCTCCCAATTGATGGATGAAGCGGGTCTAATGAATATGGGTTTTGTTGGATACGAGTTTACATGGTCCAACAAAAGAAATGGAAAATCCTTCATAGAAGCTAGACTTGACCGTGTGTTATCAAACCCGGAATGGTTTGATTTATTCCCTAGAGCCATTGTCTACCACCTGGCACCGATAGGTTCTGATCATATCCTTATCCTTCTGAATACTTCACCATGCTGGAAGGATAGAGCTAAACCTTTTAAGTTCTTTGGAATTTACTTACAAGACCCATCCTGCTTTAGAGTCATTGAAAAAGCTTGGGCTCTTGAAATAGACGGCTCACAAGATTTTAGGTTTGTTTATAGGCTTAAAAATTTGAAAAAAATAAATTAAAATATGGAATAGAGAGTATTTTGAAAATATACAAAATAATATTAAAAACATAAACCAGACTCTCTTACATGCTAACAACATTCTGAAACTTCCATAAAATAGCCCTAGAGTTAAACTTATTCAAGAGGACCTGGAAAGATGGTACAACATTGAGGAGGCTTTTTGGAAAATAAAAGCCACTGATAACAATCTGAGTCTAGGGGATAAAAATACTGGTTATTTCCATTCGTCGGCTAAATACAGGGTAAAAAAGCTAACGATAGAAGCAATTAAGAAGGAAAATGGAGAATGGTGCCATAGTCGTGTGGACATTGAGGATACTTTCTTCAAGCATTTTAGTAATATTGCCTCCTCTACACAACTAGTAATCCAGGATCAAATTCTGAATCTGATACCTGAGAGTATATCGGAAGAAGATAACTTAAAACTGCTAAGAATCCCAACGTAGCTAGAGATTAAACTATTGGTCTTTTACATGCACCCTGATAAATCCCCGCGACCAGATGATTTTCCGATAGGATTTTATCAAAAAAACTGGTACCTACTCAAAGAGGATATTACCAAATGGATTGAACAATTCTTTCAATCCAAACATTTGCTAAAGGAGATTAATGCTACTTTCATAGCTCTTATACCCAAAAAAGATGCCCCAGAAACCCCAACTGATTTCCGCCCTATATCCCTTTGTAACACTAGCTATTTACAAAATTATCTCAAAATTACTTGCAAATAGAATAAAGCCCTTTCTTGATAAATTCATATCCCCATATCAATCGGCTTTTTTCCCTGGCAGGAAAATTACGGATAATATTTTTATAGCACAATGAAGTCATACACACTATGAGAACTAAAAAAACCAAAAAGGGATATATGGGTTTAAAAATAGGCATGTTTAAGGCCTTCGATAGAGTGGAATGGACTTTCCTGGAGGCTATTATGAAAAAACTAGGTTTCGGTGAGGAATGGATAGGTCTAATAATGCAATGCATTGGTACTACATCTAGTGCCGTTTTAATCAATGTATCCCCATTTAGCTTCTTCAATCCCAGTAGAGGGATTCGTCAAGGAGACCCGTTGTCTCCTTATCTTTTTATAATTTGCATGGAAAGCCTTTCCAGAGTTCTCCTTGAAGCAGAAAAGAAAAAGAAAAAGGATTAATGGGGTGAGATTCTTTAAGAATTCCATTACCATATCCCATCTTCTCTTTGCGGATGACTGCCTCATCTTCACTAGGGCAAGCAAGAAAGACTATAGAAGGCTCTTAAAGATTCTTGAGATGTTTAGTGCTGGCTCTGGACAGTTAATAAACTATGAAAAATCAGGGATATTTTTTAGAAAATCGGTGTCTAATAACAAGGCTAGAGATATGATAGAAATTCTCAAGGTAGGTAGAATCAAATTAGAAGATAAATATCTGGGGGTACCTTTGATTACCCATAGATCTAAGATTCAATATTTTGATTCCCTAGTCGAAAAACATAGATGTCGTTTGACCGGATGGTCTGGCAAACTCCTCTCAGGGGAAGGAAAAGGAGTTATGATAAAACATGTAGTGGACTCTCTAGCTACGTACCATATGACCTTTTTCATTATACCAAAAACCACCACAAAAAAAAAAAGGATAGACGTGATAGGGCATACTGGTGGGGCAACTCAAGATAGGATGGTAAAGGTCCTTGTCTTAAAAAATGGGTTTCTTTCTGTGTTTCAAAAGAAAAAGGGGGTCTAGGATTTAAAAACTTTGAATGTTTCAACAAAGCTTTAATCACTAAAACGGTCTGGAAAATGATACAAAATCCAGATCAACTCTGGGCGAAAGTTATGGAGGAAAAATGCTTCAAAGGTATTTCCCCTCTATGTATCGATAAATTGAAAGCCAACTTCTCTTGGCTTTGGAAAGGTTTCAACATCGGTTTAAAGATTGTGAAAAAATGGAGTACCTTGCAAATAGGTACAGGGGAGAATATTAAGATATGGAAACACCATTGGTTCCCAATGGATAAACCTAATCATCTGACTCAGGAGCAAACTAGACCCATTGTAACAAACACCCTTCAACTGGTTAGCGAAATTTTTAATCCACAAACTAGGGAATGGAATTCTGATTACCTGTACCAAGTATTTAACCCCCCAAGATATTGAAAATATTCAAACAATTGACCTTAAAACCACCGGTTCCCAGCAAGATAGTTTGTTGTGGCCATATACTCCAAATGACAACCTCACTGTCAAATCGGTGTATCAAAGGCTCATTTTCACAGTGCAAGGAACTACTGCAACCCAAATTCTAAACCCTATCTGGTATAAGATTTGGAAGCTTGAGGTTCACCCCAGAATCCAAGTATTCATATGGAAATGTTATAATGAAATTCTACCTGTAATGACAAAACTGAGTACTAAAATGCCCAACATATCCCCATTTTGTTGTTTCTGTGACGCCCAAGAAAAAACTACCTCCCATTTATTCCTCCATTGCCCGTGCAGCAAGGAAGTGAGGTTTGGTCTAGGATGTAGAGGACCAAGTAGCAATGCCATAACAATTACTGAGTGGATAGAGAACTGGTTTACAAATATAGGACACACAAATATAGAAAGTCAGGAAGAAGAATAATTGAAGCCCCTACATGTTAGTTCATATGGAAGCATAGGTGCGAAAAGAGTTTTAGGGCAGTGCAGGTCAAGCCTGAGACGAAAATCTACCAAATCAATTATCACCTCAATCATTCCTATAACATCACCTCTAAATACACCCTCAACGGAAACTCCTCAATCAACCAACTGCAAGCACTACAAATCATAAAACAAACTAGAACATCTATAATTCATCGCTACCACCAATTTCATCCAAATTATTCTCTTGTTATTGTTATTACTACAGATGAAGAACAACAAATGCAAGACAGCAAGATCTTCTCTTGCAGAGTAACATCTCAGAAGGAAGAAAGCACACTAGGTGTCCTGGCAACTATGAAGTGGGCACAACAGAAGAATGAAAGAACCTGTAAGATCCATCTAGAGATCAAGAATCTTGTAAAGGAACTGAAGAAGAAGTGGAGCAATCATCAATCACGGTACAACAATGAACTGATAGATGACTATGTAGATTATATTTCATATTTACACATGTTTGAATGTAATTCCCTAAGGCAGGAGTGGGTGCCAAAATTGCATGAGAAAGCCTCAAACTTTTACTCTAACTACTCGAACTTTGAGTTGAGAGAGCTATTTCATAAAACTGATGCTTTTGTAAACACAATGCTCAACAGGCTCTTTGTCTGATTGAATAACTTATGATATATCTAAGTATTTTTTTAAAAAAACATATTGATTAGTAGTAACAAATGCATTACCTAAATGTCGTTGAGTAATACAAAAACTAACTTGATGTATGATATAGTGATAGGAGTAGGAACAAGGTTACTGATCCATATTAAGAATCCAGTCTCTAAAATTTACTAAATATCCATCGAAATTCCAGGCACCACCATATAGAATTGCATTTTTATTATCAACATTACTAAATTTGATTGAAAAGATGTTAGGATCAAGGGTTTTGACTTGAACATACCACTGATTATTTCGAAAATGAGGCCAAATAAACTTAGCAGCCACTTCTGTCTCCTTCCGTGTTACAATACCCTGAGCATAAAATTTACCGGCCAAGCTGAATTTCCAATCTTTAATACCAATGAAAATAACATTATCAAAGTGAGATACAACCCTTACTTTTAATTGGTTATTAATCAATGGAATCTACCTCCATTTGTTGGGTGATACAATTGATATGATTTATAGTCATGAAAAGAAATAAATTAAAGAGAATTTATTTTAGGAAGGGTACAGAGATAAATAAAAAGCCATAAATAAAAAGACGATTAGTATTTAACAAAAGTATAAAGGAAGAGATGTCAAAAGAAAACTGAAAAGGGAATATACGGAGTTGACAAAAAAGATAGAATGAATAAAAAGGCTAGAATACAGGGGATTAAATTGAAAGTAAAGTACCCATTTTGATATATACCAAAGTAGAGGTGTAAATTGGGCTACGCCAGCACGAGCACAGCGCAGCCCAGCATGCTAAAATCTGAGCCCAGCCCATCACGTGATTTAGCCCAGCACGGTAGTTTCGTGGGCTGTGTTGGGTTAGCTAATCGGCACAATATCACATCACAACACGCGGTACGGATGAGCACGTGGCCCAGCCCAGTACAACACGTTAAGAAAGCACGTCATAACATGCACAAGTACACCATATAACAAGGCACAATACATCACATTTTGTGTATAATTCACAAAAGAGTCTTTATTCTAGCTAGTTTTTGACATTTTATCCTTATTATGCTGGCTTATTTTTATAACAACACATATAATACCTAAATATTTGGGAAATATATTTCAATACCGTTGTTATAATGTCGTTACCTATATTTGACTAGAACATTTACTTTACATGACATGATCCAATTTTATATTTGATGGGCTATTTCTTTTTATTGAATAAACTTGTTAATTTAACTTGAAATAATTTCAAATGATATGCTGTCTATTTAGATTCTCGTGATAATGTCCGACTTAATGTATACTATTAAGTGATTTCAAATTGTTTATAGCACGTGTGCCAGCACGGCACAACACGACACAACACGTTTATTCGTGTGCTGTGCCCGTGGGTTGTGTTGTGCCTAGCTTTTGACTAGTAAAGCACAGCACAACACAACACGTTTAAATCGTTGGCACAGCACGGCACATGGCACGTGAAGCACGCAACTTCGTGTGCTGGGATGTGTCGGGCCAGCACGTTTTACACCTTTATATCAAAGTACTATCGTGAGACACCCGATGAAGATAAGTGTTAAAATTCATGCTGTGAGTAATAAAGAGAACTGCACTTTATGTTCATAGATGGCTCCTTTAAAAAAATTATATGGCTTTCGGTAATATTATTTGGTGTGATATTGCAGGAAGAATAAGAAGAACTCGTTCGGACTTTGGGCTGATTCCAGATGTAGTTGGTGCTGAATCGTATGCTCTAATTTTGGCAATCTCTTGGCTAAAGAGATGAATATGTCTAAAGTCATCCTTGTTAATGATTGTTTCCAGTTGGTGGATTTTGTGAATGGAGTCAATACAAATTAAATGTTGCGTGGAAAAGCAGTGATCTTCTTGAAGACTGTCGGAATTTTCTTTCTAGTTGTTGTTCCTTTAAAGTTGTGTATATAAAGCGTGTTAAAAATAATCTAGCAGACCGGCTTGTACGTCGGTCTAGAAAATACTGTGTCAAGGGTTTTTGGGCATCCTTTCCTTCTTTTTTGGACAATCTTGTTAGGAAGATACAAACTTGAAAAAATGCCAACTGATATGATAGGGCATTGCTGCAACACCGATGCTGGACAACAAGCAATTAAAGAAATTGATTTTCCATTAAGAAATCAGAGAGATTAGAAAAATAGGGCAAAGATACATAAAGAAAATATAAAAAATACAAAATTAACACAAAAAAACATGAGCGATCGTCATGGAAATCAAAAGATTTCCATTTTGCCTTATAGACAGACAACTTTTGAGTCAACCATAGTTGACGGACAGAGTCAAATGGGTGCTCCTGGGAGGCACAAAATGACATTTTAGTCCCTTAAGTTCTTAACCTAACTAAACCTGGTATGGTTAATGTAAAATAAGATACACCCGTCAATCGGAAACCTGTGCCTAGCCCATCCCTTTTCTTCTCTCCGTCTTCGATGTTGGAAAAACCTAGCAGAGAGTTTCTGCGGATTATTTCTTATCAACTAGATCTCTATTGTAACTTATTGTACAACTACATTTAACTGCGGATTTTTTCTTTGTAAGTTGTGAGAAATCAAGTGCAATTCTCTATTACAGCGAATCTGGTACAAATGATCACACCAAAAACCCAATTTGACAAATGCCTCAAGTAACCAAAATTTCCAGTTTTCAAATTGCAATATCTAAGATGCAGGATGTAGAATTTAGAAAGTTTTATTAGTGGTGATTTGATGTATCCAACCACGGGATAGCTTCCATTGCTACTCATTGCAAGTAAGCTCCTTCATTTTCTTATTTAATTGAAATTTTGATCTTGTAAGCATCTCTAATGCAGGATTAGTTTCATGTTTCATCTTGTTTCTTAATTTGATTTCGAAAAATTTATGTGTCCAGTCCATTAAGATCAGTAAGTAAATTAATAATAACCCACCTCAATGGGAAATTAGTTGCCCATTCAGTTTGTTATTATGGAATTTGGCCAGTCAAGCAAATGTTTAGGTTTTGAAATCAGTATGATTGTCATTTTACATAGAATTGATTGGATATGCCGCCAATGTCTGGTCTTAAACTTTATAGTTTTTGTGTTTTTAATATTTTTGTAATTGGAGACTTGCAATGTTTAAGAAAAATGTTAACCTTTTTAAGATGAAATCTTCTTGGTTTAAGTTTCGTCTAGTTTTGTTTGGAAATGCAGAACTAGGGTAGTACCATGTGTGATGCTTATTCGAAATGAACTCTATATAACTATTAGTATGAGCAAACATCTCTGGTGCAAACAAAGACTAAATATTTGTGACTTGGCTGACAGATTACTCATTGTTTAGTCCCACTTTATCCCTAGTTGCATTGGAATTGGAATGATGCTTACTGAATCTCTTTGTTACTGTATCCATTCCTTGTATTCTATTATTTATCAGTAACTTGTCTTAATCATCAAGTTATAACGATGGTTCCCTTTTGTACCTGTGTTTAATGGATTAGGAGAGTGCTCACAGAAAATTCTTGTGTGAAACATACTGGGAATCTGCTTCGGATGTCTAGTGCCAGGTTTTCCTTTATTTGGTCAGAACTTGTAATTGTAATATAATAGCAAATAATATGTTGGATGCTCATATGTCACAAGGAGATGCAATTTCAAAGAATATGCAGAATTAGAGATTATACCATGCTCACGGGTTGGAGACATACCTAAGCACTTCTCCAACCAACTCTTTAGATATGTCATATGTGCCTTGTCTCTTTCCTAGTCTCTACAAGTTTTTGGTTATTTTACGCTATTTAAGACTAGTCAATTACAGTTTCAGTGAGTATTAGGCTTAAAGTTAATTGATGTGCTTAAAATGATGTCTTGCAACACATTAATGTATTGGGACACACAGGCATTTAGGTACCAGTGTATGAACTTCTTCTACTTAGCTGCTGCAACAGGAGATTCTCTATGTGATATTCATATGTAACGGAACTTACACTGCAGACAATCCTCAAAACAACTCACTTTGTTAATGAGTTTTTAAGAGTTCGCTCAAATTTTGCCAACTACAGAATTTATATACATATTACCTGTTACCATTTGCCACGATGTTCCAGCTGGCAGCCGGGAGTCATCAAATTGAAGTGGCGTCTATTGAATTTTTCTTCTCACTGGTAAGGTTTATCTTGTCATTTTTCTATTTTATGAGAGTATTCATGCATCAGGTTTATGAGAGTATTCATGCATCAGGTATGTGTCGATGTAAGTGTTAAAGCCCTGCAAAGGTTCAGGCCTAGATGACAAAAACAGAAGGGATCTGACTGAGTTGGTTTTAGAGCATAGATGCCAGCTGGGTGATGGGATTTATGCTGATTGTCGTATTTCTCATGCTCAAAGCTTAAACTGATGGAGAACTTAGGTAATATTATCATATACTAAATTTGACATCTCTCTTGTGTGCACACAACACACTCCTAAGATCCTTTTGGAATGGCCTCTGAGAACTGAGACACAAAGTCTGGCGTACATAGCCATCTGTCTCAAAGGTTTGGTTTTGGCCTTGGTGTTTGTTGATGCCCAAATTAGACGTTAGTGTGGGTCAGAGGTCGCCATCCATTTATGTTGACCTGTGTCAAGCAACTTTGTCGTTAGGCATTTGGTTTTACTGTTATCTCTTGGTCCAACAATATACATTAAACCTTGCTACTAGAGTAGACCTAGTCAATCTAGAGTAGACCTACTCGCATGAAAAGCAAGCACCCGATTGTAGCTTTGTGACGGGTCTCCGTTAGATGGAATATGTGATTCTGGTCCTAAGTTTTTCGTATTCTGTATCTTAGTTTATCTTACCAATTTGGCCAGTGCTCATATTAACCTCCTAATATGTTTTTAGTACGGACTCCTAATCTGTCTTTTCCGTGAAGCTTTTACGCTTCACGCTGATTCTATGAAGAATCAAAGAAACCATGGCCACTACGGAAGAATGTTACTCCACTGAGAGATCTTCTACATAAATTTTAGGATGACATGTATTTTCTGGAAGAAATCAACCACTTAAAACAACTAGATTTTAACCAAATACAAAAAGTGAATATTGCTTACCCGGTTTATTTTGTAAGACATAGTAGTACTTCAGGCATATTTATTTATAAAGAAGCCTAGTCGTTTGTACAATTAAAATAATTGTATGTTAATCCGATAAAATAATTGTATGCTAATCCGTTACGATATTGCTTCTCGCTATGGCATGGTGCCTGACTGGTTCGTTAATAAATCCCTTTAACTCGATGATAGAACGTATCTTCGCCATCATGAATGATCATTTTTCATTTTAATCTTTTGCTTTTTTTTCATAAAGTATACTGTCTGAATTTATCTTCTCACTGGTAAGGTTTATCTTCCTAGTTTAATTAGGGGACAAGGATTTTAATTGGGGGTCTTGCACTAGAGGACAAAAAAAGGTCACCCCACTCTAATTTTGGCCACCCCTTATCAAAATAATTTCTAAATGGCTAAAATGCCCCTGAATGATTAGTATTAAAAATTAATTAAGTTAATCAGTGTGGTAATTGTGTAAAATCTGATTTTGGGATAAAAATTTGGGGAGATTTTATTTTTGAGTTTTTATGTGTTGAGAAGAAGAAGAGGAGTTTTGAGAGGAAAAACTAGAGTTTTTAGAAATGAGTGATTCAATGGAGGGAATGAGGTTGGTGAAGGTTCAAATAACAACCATGATTGTGTCGATGGTAAGATTGTCTCAACTAATCCTATGGATTGGATGTTTGATGAAGAGATGTTAATAGAGGAAGCCATGGATAATGGTGCAAATGAAGAACTTATTGCTCAAAATGAAGGAACCAATCCTCGAAATGAAGAACCCGGAGCTCAAAACAATCAGGTAAACTTCCTATACTCTTCAAATCGTCTGAATGTTGGTCCAAGTGGTCGATTCATGGTCACTATGGAACTACTCAGAGTGAGGGTCGTTATAGTCGTGTGTTGTATACACTAACGACCCTAAAGAATCGTCAATCTGTTTACACTCACGGAGATGACTCTAACCTGCAACTTTTAATGGTGATGAAAAATCGTCAAGGTGCTGTGTTAAAAAATGACGACTCTTTTTAGTAGTTCACCTAGAGTCGTTAGTTGATTCGTTTAATACCCGGACGACTCTCGAATCCAAACTCTCTGTAAAAAACGCAAGTTTTTGTGTTTTTGAGTCGTCATAGGGATATTCAGATATACTGACGACCCTAACTAACCATTAATAATTTTAGTTAGAGTCGTCACTTTCGATATTTATATACCTTAACGACCCATACTGTGAATTTTTAAGATTTTTGATTTCATAGAATCATTTCATTGAATCGTAAAAGGCATACATCTTGCATAGCGTTGCATTGAAGGAAATGAAATACAATAGATAATATCGGTGCACTTAAACACTTAACCATAAAGGTTGTAATTATAGGTAGTGCCTTCCAAGATGAGGTAGCAATCGTCGAACTCAAACTTTTTTCCACGAAGCACCTCGTATCGGGCATACGCCTTCCCCAACTGAAAACGCAAAACAAAAACTTAGTTAGTATTGTTAAAAGCTTTCGATAAGTTTGACATCTTGTTTAAATACTTACTCTTATAGCACCCAACATATTGGGTAAGGCTTCCCTTACGGCTTTCATTTCTCTTTTGAAAGCTTCACATTCGAAGAATATCTCCTCGAACCGTTCCTTGACGAGTTTCAAAGACCTTTAGTTACAATTTCCATCTAACGCCACAAAAACAATGAATACACGGTTCCACCAAGAATCCGATGTTTATTCAATGTCTTTTCCTAGATATTGAAAGTGGTTTGTGACTGTCAACCAAGCTCTCACAATGGCGCAATTCTCTTCGGAAGTGTAGGGAGTTGCCATGGTGTTTCCTTTTTTTTTTGGGTTTTTAGATGATAAATGAATGAGAATGAATGTGAAGGTTGAGAATTATAATTTGGGTGAAGAAGGGGTGAGATATGGGTCTTTATTTATAGAAATTCTAGAACCAACAGTCATTTTTTTGAATTTTTTACCGTTTCCCGACTCAACCACTTTTGGTGAATTCAAAATTAACATTAACTGCTAAATGGGTTGTTACAAGATATACTAACAAAGTGATGACTCTTGCACATCAAAAGAGTCGTCTTTCTGTTATGTTTATTGGCTAACGACTCTACTATCAAAGAGTCTCTGTTTTAAGTGACATTTAGAGTCGTTAACATGACTTCCACCAAAAATGACAACCCATACCAAATATTTCAAATAAACATTAGAGTCGTCATTGGTATATCTAAAACCCCTGATAACCCTTGTTGGGAATATACTATGTGAAACTCATTTTATTGAATTGAAAAAAAACGTACATGTACTATGAAATAAAATAGAAGGAAAAGACATAAAATAGTTCAATACATTGCACTTGAAAACCTAAACGAGTTTAATTATATGCGGCGAATTGCCATTCGCTTTCCTCCAAGAGACTATAGCAGTCCTCATGCAAAAACTCATGGCCGTACTTTAATTCGTATTGGCTGCGACCCAAAGAGTACTGGAATTTTTTTTTTTTTTAAGTTAGTTTTGTTGAATACAAATAACCAAACAAATAATTTTTGATGAACGGCCAATTGTTTCACAAACTTACTCTATCCATTCGAGGTTCGTTGGGAAGAGCTTCAGCCCGAGCTTTCAATTCGTCTCTCAGCAATACGCATTCATTGTATAAATAATCGTACCTTTCCCTTATCTGATGGAGCGTCCTTCTATAACGATTTCTGTTTTGTGCTTTAAAAACCTTAAATACACGTTTCCACCAAGCATTGGATGTTTGATCCATGTTAAGGTACAGATCTCTGGTTGGGTCGTGGTTACTGGAGATCCATTGCCCTCTTTTAAAGTCGTGCTTCGTGACCGTCGTGTGTGCTCTAACAATAGCAACATCTTCCATATTATTGAACGAAGTTGGAGCCATTTTTGGTGTTTGAAAGTGATGGGTTACTGATTTGGGAATATTGAAAGTGATGGGTGAATTACTTTGAAAGGGATAGGTCTCCTTTTATAGGAAAAAAACAGCCAACGACTAGTTTTAAAAAAAAAACGGTTACCTTTTTTCCAATTCTGCAATAACTGCTCGTATTAGTCAAAGTTGCCGTTGCTTTACCAAATTTGCAATAACTTCGTATAGAGTCATCATGTTAGATATATATACAGTAACGACTCAAGTTGAAAACTGAACAGAATGGTGCATATTTGTCAATGTAGAGTCGTCATCGTTTAAGTTGGGTCGTCCGTTTTCGAAAAAGGGTCGTTGTCATACTAAAACACACCATGACGACTCAATAGCAGAGTTTCAGGAAAATAAGACGTTAACCTGTACAATAAGGTGACGACTTTGGGGGTCGTCGTTCTGCAAATATAAAGATGACGACCTTTTAAATGGGAAAAAAAAAAGAGTCGTCATTTTAACATCTTATAAATTGATGATTCTGTAATGACAATTTTTTTCTTTTTCTGTAGTTGGTTGTACATCCGAGCTCTCAACCTGAACCCATCTCCTCTATCGGTCTGGATACCTCCCAACACTATATGACCGATTTGGTACGTTTTTATTGTTTGAATCGATGTATGTCGGTTTGAAAATTGGTGAATTAGTGTTCTCAATAACGTCTTATTTGTTCAATGTAGACGTGGCAAACTAAGGCCGAGGTCAAGGAATGGATTATTTCCAAGGAAAAAGAGAAGATGTGTGTAGTTGTTCAAAGCAAACACGTCGATTTTTAGCAAATGGAGATGGTATGCGAGAGAGCGGGGGATAAGGAAGAAAGTCACAAAGGGAAGAATTACAAGTATGAGAAGAAGACGACGAGGGTCTACAAAACTTCGTCGAAGAAGATTCAATGCCCGTTCAGGATTGTTTTCAAAAGGAATCATGAAACTCATCTATAGAGTTTGTATAGTATATCGGATGGTCGTCACAACCATCCTCCACCTAAAAGTCTTTTAGGACAACCAACATATGCCCGATTGAAACCTCATCAAATGAAAAAGGTCCAGCAGATGAAGGGATGTAGGCCCCTTAAGTTCCTAAATGCAATAAGGGCGGAAGATAAGACAAACTTGTCTATTATTTCCATAATCTACGCTGCCAAAGCAACGATCAAGAGAACCGAATGGGATGGTAGATTAATTATGCAACAATGAGAGTGGCTGGCAGAAAAACTTAACTACGCCATGCAAACAAGGGTGGGTCCGGGTGAGAAAGTGACTCATATTTTTCTTGCCCATCCTAGGATGGTGGATTTGGCTCAGTGTTTTTATCAAGTCTTGTTCATAGATTGCACCTATAAGACTAACAGGTATAACATGCCTATGTTGAACGTGGTTAGTCATACTTCGGATAAACAATCATTCACCGTTGCATGGTGCTTTATGGAAAAATAAGAAATAGAGTACTATGTTTGGGCGTTGGAACAAGTGAGGTTGATTTACCGTGGCGAAGAGACACCGCAGGTTATATTTACAGATATGGATTTTGCAGTTATGAGTGTCGTACGTCAAGTTTTTCCACTTGCTCAATATTTCCTTTGTACGTGGCACATCCAAATGAATCATTTTCTAATTGTAAGAATCATATCCAAAAGATCAAAACTGCGAAGGGTAATCAACGTTCCAAGGAGGAAAACGAGTGTCTAAGTCAACTTTCAAAAAACGAGAGAGCGGAAGAGAAGAGGAAAGATAAGGAAAAGTATGATGAAGAAGAGGATCTATGGAAGGATTTCTACAAATATTGGGACCATTTGGCTCATTCGAAGACTGAAGTAAAGTACTATGCTAATTTGCAGAAGTTTATTGATGATTGGAGTACCGATCATAAGAAGGTGGTCGACTATTGCCTAGATACATGGTTGAATCCTTGGAAGGAGAAGTTTGTTTATGCATGGACCAATAAGTACAAGCACTTCCAAAATGAGTCCACGAGTATTGCAGAGCATTCCCACGGACGTTTGAAAAAAATTCTTGAACTAAACACTGGTGGGGTAGTTACGGTACATGAAGCTATTCATGAGCACGCCGAGAATGATCTAAGCAAGATAGTGACTCAGATAGAGTATAGTAAAGACCGTTTTATGATGCAACACATAGAAGAAAAATAATTGTTACGGGGGGTTGCACACCAAGTATCATGGTGGGCAATAAAGTATATGATGACTGAACTTAACAAATTTTGAGAGAATGCTTCCAATGGAAAAGTGATTAAATGTAATTGTAAAACCGAGATGTGGCTTGGACTCCGGTGTAAACATAAGCTTGGTGGGTACAAGGTGATCATTCCTCTCGAAGATATCGATCCATTTTGGAAGCAACTTCATTCAGCCCAAATCCCACAGGAGCCGCTGATGAGCAATTTGGAGACTTGGAGATTGGCAAGTACATCAATGAGAAATATCGAAAAATTAATTGTGCAGGAAGATAAATATTGGTTTCTAATTTGTGGCCGGCTGCCCGTAAGAGCTTGGGAGTAGAAGAAGAGCCAATCAAACAAAACCACCTGGTAGACCAACAACTACAAAGTCGTTTAGAGAAACTGTGAATGCGTAAAAGAGATGCACAAGTGACCCATCACGTCATGAGTATGTCTAGGCGCAATATACGGAGTATGAGAACTCTTTCCTCCCCAAGGCAAGGGGTCGGGAAAAAAGGCAAGATTTTACCCAAAGTGAAATAGAAGTGAAACAGGAGGCAGACATGGATGTAGAGCATGTGGTCGGAACCCATCAAATCCAAACGAGCGGAATGGTGACGATAAAAGGAATAAAGGGTAATCCGCGCACCCCTAGAAATTCCCAAGGAAGACCACATCGTGTTGCTTACACTTTGTATAAAGAGTATAACGATCAACTTCCTCACGTCATCTTGGATCACCTTATATCCACCGATGACGTTGACGGCGATGGAAATTGTGGTTACCATGTTGCAATGGAACAATTAGGGCATTTCGACGAGGCCGACGAACTTAAGCTCACCCAAATTGAATATGCAAGAAAAAAAATGGCAGAAAAACTCGTTGAGGACAAGCAACTCTATTTGACAATGCTCATGGAAGGAGATCCAAAAGAGAGGGAATTGAAGTTTAGGGAGTTGGTTTCAAACGTCGAATGGAGGAAGGGGATGAAGAAGTCCTGTTATAAGTTTAGGATGCAAATGCCTTTTGGTGGTCAACTTTTAGCGGACACATTCACTTGTGTTGTAATTGTATTCAGCAAAGGCTTCCCCGGAGCGTCTTGTATGTACGTACCCTCAAAAAATAGGTGCGAGGCGACGATAAAGAAAAGAAGAATTGTAATGGAACATGTCAACCATAACCATTACATAGGCTTGAAGATTTCCAAAGAATATCCTCTACCATGGTTCGATGGTGATTGGGGAGAGAACACCAAGGAGTGGACAAACCGGTATGAGTATGGAATGAACATTTGGAATGCTATGGTCCCAACCCCGATTTACTTTTTGACAATTTTTGTATCTTGAACCCAGATATTTGTATTTTGAAGAATGCTTAATGAATACAATGCGTTTTATCTTGCGGCATAAATGTTTTTCACTCTTGTTTCTTTTGATGTTCTCGTGTATGTTATTTCCATATGGAGTCGTCATTGAATCCCTCTATACCTTAACGACACATAGATGCCATTTAGTGAATATTTAGTGTCGTTTACCACGATAACCATATACCTTAACGACTCTTAGGGTTACAATTTTGGTGTTCTCCTGTATGTTTTAGACATCTAGAGTCGTCATTGCCCACCCTCTATACCTTAACGACCCTTAGGGTTAAAATTTTGGTTTTCTCCTGTATGTTTTAGACATCTAGAGTCGTCATTGAATGAATCTATACCATAACGACCCTTATGATTAAAAATAATGGTGTTCTCCTGTATGTTTTTTCCATTTAGAGTCTTCTTTGCCCAACTATGTACCCTTACGACTCTATTAGTAAACTTTTTGGTGTTCTCCTGTATGTTTTTTCCATATAGAGTCGTCATTGCATCAGTCTATACCATAACGACTACTGATATGAATTTTGGTGTTCTCTTAAAAATAAGTAAGGGTCGTTCGTTTTATTATTTATAGAATGACGACTCTCTGAATAATGCCCTCAACGTCTCTTTTTGTGTACACTTTTTCCCAAAAAAAAGCCGTTGGGATATTTTCTATATATAGAGGAAGCCATAGACTACCAAATTCAATTGAAAACAACCTCACAAAATATTTTTTTCAATGGAAACTCCGTCATCAACTAGCAATTCAATTGAAAACATACTTAGAAGATGCAAGCGACCAACCAAATCAATATTGGCAATGGAAGAAGAGATACGCAAAAGAACCATGCGACCTACTAAAAAACCATTCACTCCATCGTCATATATCCTACGACGGAAGAAGAAGAGATGCGCGAGGCCAAAAAACGAGGCGAAAAACAAGCCCATCTCCGGGAAATATTCAAGCAAGTCGAGGAAGAGACCGAATGGGTTAAAAATTATTACATCGTCAAGGAACTTTCTGAAGAACATCAACATGAGAGTATATTTTTTTGAGTCAAGTTAGTTGGAGTCCTTTCGTTAATTACTACAAGAAACTACACTATGATTATGAACCGTCCCACATTCGTGATAGGACAATTCACGTTATGAGATTGTGCACCAAGTACAACAAGTTTCTCGCGAGGCACAAACGGGATAGGCGTGCATCCCAAGCTGCATATACCAAATGGAGAGGAGAGCCTTTTTATCATATAGAAGCCGCAGTGGTAGTTAAATCTCGCACCGAGAAATGAGTAACATGTAATTTGTTGAGTAAGATTTATGATAAACTTTATGTATTGTAGTTTCAACTAAAGGGAGTTTACAATTATTATGAATAAATGTAATTTCTCTTCATTCTCAATAAGGGTCGTTATCCACCTATAAGTTCCAAACTGACGACTCTAGAGTCGTCAATATATTAGTTTATATCCTGACGACCCTTGTTGTGGATTTCAAAAAATCCGACCGTTGGGGTTTCCTTCTATAAAATACACCACCTTCTCTTGAGAAAATGGCCCAAAACATTCCATTTTCTACCAAAATACTTAAACTTTTAGTGCCAATGGCGGAATGGGAACCGTATGAAGATTTGTGTCTCGTTAAATCATTTGCTAATACGTTTCATGAACGTCCAAATGAAATCTATTCAATGTTTTGGAAGAGAGTTAAGGAGTTCTTCTACGGGCGTACCGGGAATCCTAATAACCGCAAATGGAGGGATTTGGCATTTCGATTCAACTACATTAAAGGTGCAATGCGAGAGTACGTAAAATTTAGAAATATGGTGTACGACCATCATCCACGAGCTCCTCTTAGGGAAAAAGTGAGTAATCCGATAATATTTATACTTTTCTCATGGTTCAAACTTACTAACGTATAACATTCCTCGTTTAATTTCAGCTGGAACGTTTCAATGGGTTATGGACAATACGTAATGGGGAAACTAAGTTCATTCACCATAAAGAATATACAACGTTGTATCGACGAGTAAGAAGGTTCATTGACGAACATTTGATGCGTCAGATTCTTTATTACCCTTACTAGCTCTTCTGTAATGCTAGATTTATGTAATGTTATCTTCTTATTGAAATCCATGGCCTTTCTCCTATTAGTTCAAAGTTTCTACAAGGAGTCGTTAGTCTCTTAAGTCTACTTATTGACGACCCTATTGTGAAAGGTACAGTCGTTCACCTAAAACTAATACATTGACGACCCCTTCACTAAATTTTTTAAGCAATCTCCTAGAAGTTTTCCTAGGAAAGAGTCGTTATTTGGATCTAAATATCAAGCTGACGACTGTTGGTCTGATTTTTTTTTTAAAAAGTTAGGTTTAGAGTCGTCATCTTAATAAAAATAGAGTGAACGACTCTTTGGATGAGATGGTAAAATCCAACTCATCACATTTAGGGTCGTTATTCTGCTATATTTAAAGCTGACGACCCCTACTCTAAACAGTGTATAATCTTGTCTGCTTCAGAGTCCTAAAAAATTATAACAAAGATACTTGTAAACATCTTTATAAAATCTTATGAAAACAAAGTAGTTTCAACAAACCATCCAAACCAAACACATAAGTTGTTTACACAAACCATCCAAACCAAACACATAAGTTGCATCTAAGAAAAGTTAAGAAACATAAGTTCAAGTCAACAGTAAAATGAAACATAAGTTCAAGTCGACGGTAACATCTCCTCACTCAAGACCACCATCTCGACCTCCTCTTTACCTCCCTGACCTGGAAACTCTCCGGCTTCTCTTAGGAGGACCCTGAGTTGCACTGCCCCCTGGGGAACCACCATCTTCTCTAGCACATTGTTCATTATGAGGTTGGCTACATTGTCCCTGTTCAGCACGTTCTTGTGTTAGCTGGCTACGTGTTTTCCGGGTCCTCTTACCTTCCTTAGCCAGCTCAGCAAACATCTTCTTTGTATTGGGATTTTTAATGTGCTTACAGTAATCAGCGTACCGACGTTGCTTCTCAGGATCAAACACTTCCCCTTTGTCAGCCAAGAAACACAGTCCCTTGACAAAAAGATTCATTCATTCCCTCTATATGCATTCAAATACCAATTCACATTAACTAACTAATATTTGTATGTAGATGAATAACATAATTACAAAAATAAATACTCACCACTAGTTTAAGAATGGTAGTATCATCTCTAGTGTCAGCTTGAGAAGCAGAGGTGGATGCTCTGTTGGTCCTCCTACCCGTAGTCTGATCTATCCGTATCACCCGACCGTGGGAGAATCTTTCGTACCATGCATAGTAATATGTTGTTGCCTCGTGACCTTCATTGACATGCACCCAATCTGTGATGTCTACTAGCCTAGAGTGTCTAGTATTCCAATGCTTGGTATCAGGTTCAGGTTCGTAAACCACCTTTATGTCCGACACGTCAGCCTCGTTTTTGTCCAACTTGTGCTTGAACGGAGGTACATAGTCGTCATCGGGTGAATCTTGAATAAACCCAAGTTGACGCATGATTCTCATCGGATTATACATTGAAAAACCGTATGGGTGAAACAAAGGGCCATGGTAATACACGACATCTTCCATAGCGCCAACTCTACCATCCTTATATGGATTAAAGATTACCTATTTCGCCGTGATGTTGTCCAATTTTTGGCGCATTTCTATCAACGTATCAGTTTGTTCCTTATCCTGAGAACCGGTGAACAAGTATCGGGTTCCTGTTGGACTACCTTCGCAGTAATCTGGGTTGAGTTGCACGTCTTCATTATCTTTGAACAGCGAGGGGAAATGATCATAAATCCACACTTATAACAAGCACATTTGAAAAATTTAAAACAATCAAATAAACATAAAATCATTAATGGAAAAAACGTACACAAAGAAGACAACTTTCATCAATCCAAATACCTGGACTAGAGACAAATTCACATTAATTTGATAAGTTCGTTCGCGAGATCCCTGGGTAAGCTGACCATTCAAATGTGCTACTATGGCAGTCCCCCAAGAGTACTTGTTCACATCTTCCAAGGGATCCAAAAGCTGAAGAAGGTTGGCGCTGACCTTATTACCTTTGCTATCGGGAAATATAACCGACGCAAGGACGTACAACAAATACCCAGCTGCCGCATAATGACATTCCATATCAGAGAGACCATCTTTTTCTTTGGTTAATGTGTCAGAAAACATCTCCATAATCTCTACAAGTTTGAACTCTTTCTTCGGGTATTTAGTTCCCGGCACGAAAATCCCA
Source organism: Papaver atlanticum (assembly GCA_023531105.1). Classification (NCBI taxonomy): domain Eukaryota; kingdom Viridiplantae; phylum Streptophyta; class Magnoliopsida; order Ranunculales; family Papaveraceae; genus Papaver; species Papaver atlanticum. The sequence goes on along the minus strand of JAJJMB010016676.1, from coordinate 10,543 downwards.
TCAGTCTTCTCTTTATCCCACCCAAACAAGTTACTGGTCGATGCATAAATTTCATCCTAACTAAGCCTTTTATTGAACTTGTCATTGGTTGATTTACCTTCGACCTGGAGCCCTAATATCTGTTCGGCATCATCAGGAGTCACTGCCATCTCGCCAAAAGGGAGTTGGAATGTGTCGAATTCACCGTAATACCTTTCACAGAAACTAGATACTGCGACCGTGTCATACGCAATCACATAGTTCAGAATGGCATTATACAAACCGGAGTTTTCAACATACTCTCTAACTCTTGCACATTCACCTTCTAGCGGCCACAACTCCATTTTCTTAAAATAAGATTGGTGCCTGAAAAGACGCGCGGCATTCTTATGATCCTACAAAAGAGAAACATGTAAATATTAAATAAATTAGAAAGTTAACATCAACTAATCAGATAACAAGCAAAGTTGGGATTCTTACGATTGTCTCATAGATGGTATGAGCCCACGATCCGAGATATCCAAATAGAACTTCATAGCCATCTCTAGGTTCTCCTCTAGGTTTACCACTGCGAAGAGGTTCCAGCAACAAACGAGTAGCGGGAACGTGTCTCGCGCTAGGTGCAATATCCGTTCCATCCTTCTTTACCCCCTTTACCGGCTTCGACTTTTCATTCTCTTTCTCCTCCTTATCACCAGCATCATTGCCTTCATCCTTTTCATCATCCTTATCACCAACATCATTACCTTCATCCTCTTCATCCTCCTTATCACCACTATTATTACCTTCATCCCCTTCCTCCTCATCATCACCACCATTACCATCATCACAATCAGCACCACTACCATTATCTTCATCATCATTATCACTCTCTTCTTCCTCTTCTTCTTCTTCACCTTGTATGAGAGGATCTTCTTGTATCTCTTCTTCTTCATCATCGCTACCGTTAGCGGAAATAACAGGAGAGGATGATCCCGACGAATCCGACAACTCATTACCTTTGTCTCTTGGTTCGGTGATAGAAAATGCTACCTAACTTGGCTTTTTTCCGCGTAATGGCCCGACAAGTAAGTATTTATCATGCCGGGGAGCTTTGGAAGGATGAGTTATCATCATTGGAACCTTGGCTTTGGTCTTCTTGGTACTATAGTCCAAACACACAAAAAAAAACCAAGATATCAATTTTATGGTATCAGTTAAAGGGTCGTCAGTGGTATAATCTATAAAGAAAATGACCCTTCAATATAAGGTGACGACTCAAATATATGTAATGACGACCCTCCCAATTATTTGGACAGAGAAGGTGATTTTTTTTCTTACAGGGTCGTTATCGTGTAACAATAGGTCGTCATAAAGGCAATGACGATCCTACGATTTGGGTTGACGACTCTATGGCATATTGCTATTGACGACTCTATGGGACCTAAGATGACGACACTACCATTTTTTGAAACAGAAGGCTGTTCGAGTTCCATCAAGAGTCGTTAACCAATAAAAAGGGGTCGTCAAACCAGAGTCGTCATCTTGGACCTAATACACTAACGACTCTATTCTAGAGAAAAAATTGTTGAAGTAGCAGAATTAGGGTCGTCATCTTCAACCTAATACAATAACGATTTTTCATAGAATCCGCAGGCAAACGAAAAGTCGTTAGGGGTTTCAATTTATATACTAACGACTCTTACACTGAAACTGCTAATTTTCAGTTACCAAACTCAATTTCACAATCAAAACACAACAACAAATCGAATAGAAGGTGGGTTTTAGTTCACATACCTTCTAATTGGAGCCATTTCTTTCTGGGGTTTCGATTTTTTGTGTTTGGGAATTCTTCTCTCGTATACCTTGCCTTTAACTGTATCTACGAGATTAGGGATTTGAAGTGCTTTTCTAGCAGTCTGCTTTATACGAGCCATGTTTGTAGAAGAATTTAATCGTCGATTAAAGTTTTATCATCGACGATTACGCGATGAATCGGTTGAAGAAAAAAAAAAATCTTCGAAGGAGTCGTTAATGGTGGTGGTGGAGAAGAGAAAGGGGAGGAGAGGAAGATGAAAAGAAGAAAGAGAAACTAATTTTCTCTTTTGGTTTAGGGTATACGAATTGGGGGCCTAATTAAGGTTATTAATTAGAGTTAACTAATTTTTAAGATTTAGATTAAATAAAGGGTAAAAAGTATTTTCACTTTCGGTTTAATACGCCCCTCAAAAATTTGGGGTGCAAATAAAATGTCTAGGCCCCCAATTAAAAACCATGGCCCTCAATTAAACAAGGTTTAACTTTTCATTTTTCTATTTTATGAGAGTATTCATGCATCAAGTTTATGAGAGTATTCATGCATCAGGTATGTGTCGCTGTAAGTGCTAAAGCCCTGCAAAGGTTCAGGCCTAGATGACAAAAACAGAAAGGATCTGACTGAGTTGGTTTTAGAGCGTAGAGGCCTAGAACAAGAATCAACGGAACCATGGCCACTACAGAAGAATGTTAGTCCACTAGGAGATTTTCTACATAAATTTTAGAATGACATGTATTTTCCGGAAGCAATCAACCACTTAAACCAGCTAGATTTTAACAAAATACAAACAGTGTATATTGCTTACCCGGTTTATTTTGTACCACATGGTAGTACTTCAGGCATATTTTATTTATAAAGAAGCCTGGTTGTTTGTACAATTAAAAGAATTGTATTTTATATTGATCACCGGTGGTCGCATAAAATAAATTGGGTACCCGTTTAAGAAAGTTGTATAAAATAAACCGGAAACCCTTCAAAAAGGTTGTATAAAATAAATTGGGTACACTTATCTGTTGGTCGTAAAAATTAAAATGGGTAAGTGATAATAATTGTCATATAAATTAAAATGTGTAACGGAGTTGGTTCGTACTCAAAACACCAGAAGTTCCAATACATCATTGTCACAATATATCAATGAACTAAAATTAATTACCTCTCCCATAAGGAGTTCAATAGTGTAACAATTCCTATTAAATGGGCATCATTTGTCCGCAAGGATACATCTGCACCTATTAAATCACTGCATTGATCTCCGGAGTTGCCAAGAATCATGTCCCCTTCCTTTCCCTGAGAACATGCCGCCAAGATCTTGGTCACCACCGATTTGTTGTCCAACCTGGTTGATCATATTCATCATTGAAGGATTCCTTGTGAACTGATCCAACATTCCCATTTTTTGGTCGGTTTGGTTTGGTTGGTGGATGGCAGCAGTAACCATGTTTTTTTTGTCTATTTTCTTGGTCGGCTATGCCTGTTTCAGGGTGTTGCGCTGCTGAAGCAGTTGACCACAGCGCCCTGCCACCCTTTTTTTTAATGTTTTGTCCAAGAACTTGAAATTTAAATTCTTGAGGTGCAATTCCCAGTGGTTCATACTTCATGAAAGCTTAAAACTGCTCATTTCTATTGGAGTAGGAGCTATGAACTTGCATGGAGCACTAAAATTTCTTAAAATATGGATAATATTAGAAAGATACAAAGGAGGATGAAGAGAACCAAATGATCTCCAAGGCTCCCTTGCATTTTTAGGAGGTACAGTAACATTATATAGACCAAACGTGGACATGCTGCATAATTTTACAAGCTAAACAAATATATAGGAAAAAAAATTATGAAAGAAAGTGGAAAATCATAAATCATTTTGCCTTATTTGATGCAAGAGAGATGATATCAACAAAAACGGTTGCCGTAAAATGATTGCCCAGGAAATCAGAAAGTGTTTTTTTCCTTATAATGGTCGGTCGTTAATATTACGGTCTTCACCATCCTTTAACATTTACACGGGTTCTAAAGGAGTTTCCAGGTTCAAATTTGGTTGAAATAGAAGGTAAGGTCGACAGAGAGTTTATTGGTTCTGAGAAAACTCATCCTTTGTCTGATTTTGTATGTGCTATGGGAAGCCAATGCTAGCCTTTTGGTGTCTAGGTAGCTCAAGCTCTAATATATCGATTTGGTAATGATAATGCTCATGATGAAGAAAATTAAAAAAACACGCAAGAATGACTACCAGAACTTAGAACTGCGACTTCTGACTATCACAGTTTACAATTTGCTAGATAAGGATTGAACTGCTCCACTTTTTCTAGAATAAATGTAGTTTCTGTTGCAGCAGGCTTCTTTGTCGATGCCTTCGTCATTGGTATCTTACCGTTGCATCTGGTTCTAACATTGCTGCTAGAACTTACCACAGCTATCCCTGCAACTGATGGAGAAGAGAGAGCCGTGGTTATAAGCTTTTAGAAACCAAAACTGTCGTGTTGTTGTTTCATTTAGAGAAAATTCTATGCTGATTAATTAATTTGTAATGCTTAACCGCATACAGTAAAACTGACAACCTTAAAAACACATTTAGGAGATCTAAATGCAACAAAAAAAAAGTGTTTCTTTTTCAATATGAGAGGAGGAATTACCAAGACACTGCACTTTGACTCCTCCAAGTATAATAACTGAAGTCTTTGAGAGATGAAATCAATGATTATTTTTTTTGATAAAAGAGATGAACTCAATGATGCAGCGAGGTTTATGCGGTGCACCAAGAAAGACGGCTAGATTATCCCCGTCAACCAAATGTAGCAGGTCTTTTACAAATTCTGAGCCATAAGTTACATGACACTGCATCAAACAATAGAAAATTAAAAATATCATTAATCGCATACATGTTTCTAACATTGCTGCTAGAATCACTTTCGTTCAAAGAAGTAGCATTCTTAAACATCTATTAAAACAAACAAAAAGAAGCAAATAGTGGCACCTGCTCATAAACAAATCACGTCCTAGACAAAAATACCTCATAGGCTTTATTAACTTCTTCAAACTTTGCTTCAGCATTGGCATCATGCCTATTTATATCTGGATACAATTTCTTTGCGGCCTAAAAAAGCATCCAAACACATAACGAAGTTGTGAAAAATGACACGAAATTACTACACGTAGAATCATAAGAAGTACTTACAACAATATACAACACGTAAGCAGTCGTAAGAACATGGCTAACATTAAACTGTATACATTTAAGGCCCTTGCACTTCCCCATGGGCATCAAATTTATTAAATAAAATATGACAGTAACTTATCGAGCACTTTGCAGTGCCCAAAAGGTTACCAAAACGAAATATGAAAAGTACCAGTGATTATGTCATAGTGGTATTTTGCAATGAGCCAAAAGAGAGACAGTATGAAAAAGAAAAAACCTAGCTAGTGAAGAATGGAAATAAACTTTACAGCATAGTAAGCTTTCTTGATGTCAGATGCACTTGAATCCTTGCTTACTCCCAATACATCATAGTAATCTCTCGAATACATACACATTGAACCTAAAAGAGCCAATAAGCAAAAACTGAAATTTAGGCAGAGAAAAAAGAAGACCCAAATAAAAAAATTGCAGATCTTTTGTTATAAAGGAAGAAACTATGAATACCAGTTGCATGAATTGATCTCTTTGCAGACCAGTGTCCATTAATAAAGAAGAAGGAATACCAGCTAAACCGCGTAAGCAACAAGTCCATTAAAAAAAAATCGCATTAGCTAAGATCACAAGATTGTGTGAGTGAATAATATTTGGACTAGGTTCATCTGTGTCAATTGAGTGTTTAAAAATCGATGCGTACATGCATTTCAGATACACATGTTATCCTTGACCTGGCTGACTAGATGTACCAGGCCATCAACCCTGATTAAAGTAGAAATTTTGGTCTTCTCATTGTAATCCAGCATCCCAGTTCAAGGAAAGGATTTTTAATTGGACGATAGTAAACCAAATACGAGTTTTAATGTAAATGGTCCAACCCATTATAGGCGGTTATCATCAGTTGGGGTTAGTTAGCGAACTGAAAATCACTGTGTGTCTGACAGCTTAGGGTTTCATCCACCAAGTCGAAATCCAACTTAACCACATTCTAATCCTAGCTAGACATTCATCACTCATGATAGCAGATTAGATTCTATATCAGAAATGTGAAGCTTCTTCCTATATAATACAAACAAAGCCTGAACCCTTCATAATTTTTTTGGCAAACAGAGAACTCACCAGCCTAGGTTGAAGACCCTCCATAATTCTAGGTAAGGTACCACTTCTTCTCGCCATTCCAACTCTCAATACACTAAGTAGTTAAATAAAAATGAAGTTTATTGGCTCCTGTTTCTCCAAAAACTCCAGAGATTTTCATTCTTCCAAAAACTTAATTTGTACGCCTACACACTACTATATCATTACCGAATCAAACAATCCAACACCTAATACTACCAAATCAAAGATTTCTTTCTTAACTGTAATCTCAATTTCACTCAAAATCCATTTTAACAAGTTGAGAACTACTATTAGCTAATACATAAACAATCCCCTGAACCAAAATCCACAAATCCATTCGCCAAAATCCCAGTTTCACAAAACGAAAACCAAATTCCACAAAATCCCTAACAATCAATAAAACTCAATTCATCTGTATTCCCATCAACATTTCAAAAGAAACCAACAAACACAACAAAAATTAATAAAACAAAATCCTAAATTCAGTTTTACGAATGGAAAAATGAAGAAACTAGGGCATAAATAGGGTTGAGGAAGAGAATAGATACCAGAAGGAGAATGATAACCATAGCAGTACGTCTCTCAAATCCTTGTGAAATCCTTCTAACAGCAACAAATGATCCACCTCTATCAATTTCCGAACTCTCCACCTTGTTATAATCTCTCTCTCTCTCTCTCTCTCAATCTTCTCCCCTAAACCATTTTTATTCCAAATCAAATCAAATCAACAAAACCAAAATCAAAATCTCAATTCCTCCTCCTTCTTCGTTTTCTTCTACAATGAATCCGAAGCTTCTCTGAATCTGATTTCTTCTTCTTCAACAAAGAGAAAGAAAAGATTTATGGGAATGAAAATCTCTATTTAGGGTTTTGAGATTGTGGGAAGACCAAAGAGCGAGCCAGCGAGACAAAGAGATTGTGGGAAGACCAAAGAGAGTGTTGGTTCATGAACATTCTATATTCTAAAACTGGTTCAAGGAGTAACTATGGTTGATTTATTAACTATAGTTGAGGGCTAAAATTGGAAGGGAAAAATGAAACTTAAGAAATGTAAACGGACAACCGATTTGGTCCGTCAATTTTATATTTCGAGTCTTCCTATAGCTTCAGCAAGTTGTGTGTTCAAGTTCTCCCCTCAACTGGGTTAAATAGCCTAGCATTTTTAAGGGCCACCCAAAAGGAATCAGGGGCCAACAATAAGACAAAATAGGGTCACCCAAACGTAAATTGAAGCTAGCCCTTATCTCGCGTATTTCGTAATGGCAAAATTGCCCTTCCACAATCGGTAGTTAATACTATAATCGGTAGTTTAACTACAATCGGTAGTAAAGTGTGTTACTTTAACCTCCGAATATACTCAATTTTCGAATTTTAACACTACCACAATCAGTAGTAAATTTAACTTCCGAATGTATATTGGCCCCAAAACGAGATTTTGCCAAAATCCTAAAAATTTTGAACTTTGGTACTACCATAATTGGTAGTAAAGTGTGTTACTTTAACCTCCGAATATACTCAATTTTAGAATTTTAGAACTATCATAATCGGTAGTAAATTTAACTTCCGAATGTAGTTGGCCCCAAAATGAGATTTTGCCAAAATCCTAAAATTTTCGAACTTTGGTACTACTACAATCGGTAGTAAAGTGTGTTACTTTAACCTCCGAATGTATTCAATTTTAGAATTTTTGCACTACCATAATCAGTAGAAAATTTAACTTCCGAATGTATATTGGCCCCAAAATGAGATTTTGCCAAAATTCTAAAATTTTCGAACTTTGGTACTACCACAATCGGTAGTAAAGTATGTTACTTTAACCTCCGAATGTATTCAATTTTAGAATTTTAACACTACCATAATCGGTAGTAAATTTAACTTCCGAATGTATATTAGCCCCAAAATGAGATTTTTCCAAAATCCTAATTTTTTTGAACTTTGGTACTACCATATTCGGTAGTAAATTGACTTCCGAATACGAGTCTCTACGTCTTCTAAACATAATGTATATTCGGAAGTCAAAAAAAAATCTAACTTCCGAATATGTCCAATTTATATCCAGTGAGACACGGTGTTATATATTCGAAAGAAAACCTCAAAATATTTCTCCCGAATATAGCTGATGTTCTTCATTTCTGATGAACATGACCATATTCGGAAGTTTATTAGCAAGCAAATCTTCCGAATCTGGGTAAATAACCGAAAACCCTAGGTTTTTTTTCATCAATTCATCAAATTAGAGCGATAGAAACCCAAAATATGATTGAATCTTACCTAATTTGAGTTATTTGGAGTTGCCTGAGAGTATGACTGTCAGATTCACCGCCTCCAAAATTTTGGTTGAAACGGAAAAAAATTGGTTGAAACGAAAAAAAATTGGTTGAAGAAGAATAGTTGAAATGAAAAAAAATCTTTTTTTTTTTATTACCGGAAGGGCATATAGATAACTTCAATGTCCTATAGGGTGTCCCTTAGCTAGTGCCCTTGGCTGGGTATAAATTGTAGACCATTTCACTGCCTACACTAGTGCTAATTATCGATTTGAAAAGTTTACATTTTGGCTATATATTCATGCTCGTGTATGCTTGTTATGGTTTGATGCTCTATACAGTTGTAAAAAGTTGAAATTTTGGTTCTTAATCTTGTATATTTGCAATATCCAGCAAACTGGTGCAAACCAAAGTTCTTCTGTTACCTGTGCGTTTCAGTCATAATACACATAACTGCTATCCCAGCTTTGTTTTACTTAAATACCTTGCCTTAAGGTCAAACATACAAATTGGAACAAATTGTTTGAAGCTCCACTTTCATTGGAGACATTTAGGATAAAGGAGACGTTATTTTCTATCCTCGTACATTTTTTCTTGACAGGGTATCCTCTTACACTACATAATATTCCGATCTTCTTACGAAACTTCAGACTTGTCACTTGTAGTACACATCAAAGTACGAAGAGTATAGTTTAGCGAAGTAGGTTATGTCCTTAAAATGCCACTAAAACAAGAGTTTCACTGGTTAAAATACGACTATAACGAATACACCTCAAGGGAAACTGCTGATTAGCCTGATTTGATATATGAACCCTTAGTATTGTAACTTTGAATTCTTTCTTTATTTTGTTTGAGATGGATTCTGTTGTCTTTATCATGTTATCACATATGCGTTATTTCAAAATGCTCTGTTCACATTGATACTATTTTAGCTAGGATTAATGCATTTATTCTTCTTTATGGCTTATTAGTGTTGGTCTTCTACCTTTCTCTAGGCAATGACTTGAGATGGGAATGTATTGTATGTTTAGCACAGGTGCAGCTACTGAAGGGCACATCCCTACCTGATGCTCAAATAAAACATATAAAGCTTTTGATACAACTTGTTGATTCTACATCAGGTTTGTTTTCCATTCTTAAGGGCGGCAGGTTATAACAAAGTAATTGGAGAGATGGCCATTATAGTATTTGCGTTTCCGAATTTGGGGAAATGAAATATGAAAATTTTCAAATAGTGGGAGGTGGCTTCGATGCCACTCAAATATGACAAGGGTGCCAGATGTTTGTTCAGTCCGTCTCGAGGACATCCACGGAGAATTTTTTTGGTGTACAGAAGCTTACTATAAGATTTAGTAAACAAACAAGTCACTATCATTCATTTTCAGTCTTTTAAATGTATTTCACTGCCTGCACTTCATATATGAGTGCTTTTGAACTTCTTATGTTTCCCCAGCTTTGTTTGGATTAAATTTCATATCTTGTTACTGATATTTCTTATGGTGATTGAATCAATGAAGAAAATGGGAAAAACATACATGGGCCTCTCAAGCGCACCAGTATAAACAAACTAAATGGCCCAAAAGCACATGTGTGGAAACTAGAGACTTCAATTTCTCACCTTTGTTCCTCAATGGCAAACAAGACATATGACCCTTCAATGCAATTGTTTCCTCATTGTCATCATTAGCAACTTCTCCTGCATCATTTCTGTTGTCCATTTCAAAATCTGCAATCCCGAGGAACCACTTTTCCTAGAATGTTTTTTTATTTCTTCTAGCGTATGTATCCAACAGTCCCCATGAGTTGGAGGCTTCTGCAAACTAGAGCCAGGAGTGAGCACTATTCTGCAGTTTAGTTAGATCCCAAGAAAGTTTCTGTCAAAAGGTATAACGGAGTAACCTGCAAAGAAATTGTTTTTATTCATGGTGAATATAGGATGATATATATATTTTTATTTATTTTTGATATTTTTTTAAAGTAACTTACTGCGTTACTTCATTCATAATCACATTTCAACCACCCTTTATTCTTTTCTGGACATATTTGAAAAACATCATCAATCGACGCCAAAACAATGAGGAGTTTACGTTGACAATGAGTCCAAATTGACCGTGTACGAACTAAGGTCCTTTGTGGTATGCCCTGCATTTTTCTCGTTACCCACCTTGGGGATGCTTAACCATATGTAATAGGGTTGTTTGAAGTTTAAAATTTTCTTAGAAAACAAATTTTTTTATCCAAATTTTTACAAATTCAAAT
>JAJJMB010016669.1:841082-868291 GCA_023531105.1 Papaver atlanticum | reverse complement strand
AAAAATAAATAAATATAAAAGCAATTCGTTTTATCATCTTCTTTCTTCGTTTTTGCGGCGCGTCTTTACTTCCAATCCTTGTTGCTGAGTTCAAGAGTGGGTAAATTACGTTTTACTAACTCAAGTTATATGGGGCAGTCTTAACCTGGACACATCTTCGCTGTGAGGGGTTTAGCATTACTCATCTCGAGTATACCCGTGAAAAATGCATGTTTCGACCCATGCATATGCGCGTATACCATTCACCAAGACTCATGTCTACTAGAATTTATTTTTGTATGTTTTTCTTTATGAAATTGATTCCAAAAATACTTTCTTAAGAGTTTTATTTATGGGAAATTTTTCCTCAAAATATACATGTTTCGACCCATGCATATGAGCGTATACCATGCACAAAGACTCATGTCTACTCGAATTTATTTTTGCAAGTTTTTCTTTAGGAAATTAATTCCAAAAATACTTTCTTAAGAGTTTTATTTATGGGAAATTTGTTTTCAAAAATAAATAAATAGAAGAAGCAGTTCATTTTATCATCTTCTTTCTTCGTTTTCGCGGCGCATCTTTACTTCCAATCCCTGTTGCTGAGTTCAAGAGTGGGTAACTTGCGTTGTGCTAACTCAAGTTATATCGGGCAGTCTTATCCTGGACACATCTTCGTGAGGGTTTTAGCATTACTCATCTAGAGTATACCCGCGAACTAATGTGTTAAGGACAACTTGTTGAAACTTTGATTCTGCCCTCGTCAAGTTGTTTCGGTAGAGTTGTTTCGGATTAGTTCTTTACATATTATTTTTGATACATATAACGAGTTATTCATTGTTGCAAGATACCAACACCAACTCCCCCACAGTTTTCACTTCCCTGTCTTCTGAAGTTGCCAAAGGATCTTTCGGCAATGCCACTTCCACAAAGTTCTCACTGACAAAATCAAACGCCATTCTAACTTCACCTTGACGCGATTTATCCTCCCACCGATCCGCTACCCAATGCCGCAATCCATTAAACATCACCCCGTGATGATCCTCAAATTTATATTTTATACATCCAATCCCCTTCCATTCATTCGATCCTCCTAACGTATACACCTCTGCCTCAAAACTATCCATCCACATCTCAACCTTACTAACTCTCACCACCTTATACTCATCATTCCCAGAAACATACCCCAACCCGTACAAACTATACGAAATCCCTTTAGAACCAGTAGCAATCTCCTTGTACTCTTTCGTCGTCGGATTAACAATAAACAACTTCTCTTTACTCCCAGCACAATTCTCCTCTCCGTCGGAGTAAATCGCTGCAACACTCATGAAAACCAAACCATTACAACTACATATTGAGTAAATCTGATAACCATTAGCAGGTATAAACGTGTAATCAGTCTGATCTTCGACTCCCCCGCCATTACATTGAATTATAGTCTGATGATGCATAATGCGGATGGTGTCTGTAGTCACAATCACACCTATCTAATTTCTTATAATCATGGAGAATGATGGTTGGATTAGTGTCTTTTTTTGAGATGAAATGATCGAGATATAGTTTCTTGAATCTTTGGCTTGAGATTATTTGTGGTAATACTTGTTTAGAGATTTGAGTCTTAACACAGATTTGACTGGTAGTCTCAAGAAGATTTCTTGGATGAAGAAGGGTCGTAGACTTGGAGTTTGCATTGGAAGTGTTGTGTGTGAATGTGAAGAATTGGGTTTTTTTATAGACTTTGGTTTTTTAAATTTGTTGCCCGGAATAACACGATTGTAAAATGAAACCGTTTTCACTCCGAATAATCAGCGGATCAATAACTAGTGGATACTAGAGTAGGAAACTGGCTATAGCACTATTCCCCGACTTGTACGGGGATTGTGCTGCTTGGTTAAAACTTGGAATGCCCAAGTTTTAACCTACAACACGGAGTTGTCAAATTCCTTTTGATTACCTAAAAAAAAAAATCACCACTGGATTGGTAATCCTCTGTAACAGTCTTGAAAACTCATATGGAGCAAACATCTCTAGAATCCGGGCTTCACAATATTCGGCGGTGTCAGCTGGCCAAAAAGAATACAAAAAGAACCGCCGGATCCACTAGATTGGTAACCCCTCTAGAGTCCAAATTTGTTCACACTCCTCTAAAGAGTGTATATTTAACATATTCTTATGATTGGTTGATTATTTAATTGATGGTCCCATTACCCTCTATGATTTAGAATCTCGTCCCTCGTTACGTAACTCACTAAATTAAATCAATGGTGGAGATTGAAATGTTATGTGCACACTCGTTAAGGAGTGTGCACAAATTCGGACTCCCCCCTCTGTAACAGTCTTGAAAATTTTGTCTTTTGATCGGAGTTGCATGGAAGTCGGGTTGTTTTTTTTCAAAACTCAGATGGAACAAACGCCATCTTGAGTCTGGACTTCAAATTATTCGGACTGTTTTGTTAAAACTTAAAAATCCCGGAGGTTGGGAGTTTATCAAGTCCATATAGACAAAACAAAATTCGTTGTTCGGGTAAATGCTAGAAAACTTAGGTACCGTGCTAAATACTCGGTAAATTATAATATTCACACTAATTAAAACAGTTAATAACTCTTAAAAAATTGGAGCCACTAGAAATACAATTTCATTCCGGTTGGTGATATCTTGATAATCAGAGCACCCTGCCATATTTATAATGAGTTTATTGTTACAAATTATTTTGCCGTGAAATACATTGGTATTATTGTTTTCAACACCAAATCATAACTTCATCCAGAATGTTTCTTTAACTTTCTCGCTCATGTAAAGTTACCTTGAAGATGGACACAATAATGGGAACCAATCTCTTTCTTTTACTAATAATAGAGTGATTCAGTTTCCACATACGCAACTCTAATGTTTGTGTTGATGAACTTAGGAAATTAACGGATTATCTTGCTCACTTGATAGTCTAGGGCTTTTGATGATAAAGAGATTAAATTGTAATTCTAATCATGTATGCAAGCACTTATTTGAGATTGAAGATGAACTCCTTGACCAATATTCTCAACTCTTGATTATTTTCTACTATTTACTTTGCATTTGTTCCATATCAATCTTCTTCTTTGTCTCATGATTCAATCGCAGTAACAACAGCTTCTAAACCCATAATTCCATAACATCTTCCATCTTCTCACAGAAAACCTAATCACAGCACACAATCACACAATTGTCGCCGATATCTTAATTAAAAATAATGGGAACCAATCTCTTTCTTTTAGAAAAAATAGAGTGATTCAGTTTCCACCGATATCTCAATTAATTTGTAAAAATCTCCTTTGATCCCACCGGCAATCATAAGTGATGTGAAAGATGAAATGAGATATATGGCGCGGGTTTTATATGACATGATCATACAGAAAAGAAAAACTTGCCAAATAAATTACATGTTGCGTAACAATTTGTGTTGAAATACGGTTCGACTTGTACTTATTACTTCTTTTAACTTAAAGAAGCTAGAAAAACATGACTCGTTATTTAAATTCATAGAGTGGCGGAAAATGTTTCATGACTACGCGAGGAAACATTGCTGCATTTTAAAATAAAATACGGCATTTCAATAACTAGTGCACAGAGTTTTGAAGGCTAGAATAAACTGTTGGTTGTTTGTTTGGTAGTTGTTGGTTGTATGATTGTATCTTGCTCGAAGTTATGTTCTAATATACTCAGTTCGAGTTTTTCATCACTATAGTTGTTGTAGGACGTCGTGACGTATCATGATTTCCCTTTTGCACCATCCACAATGGCATCATGTATGTCTTCAATAATGTCAAATTATAGACTATATACGTCACACATTCATGTGTAGTGAATAGTGTAATGAAATTGATATAGAGCCAAATTTGAATATTTATCATATTTGGTATTGTCAAATATTGTGATAGTGTATGCCAAATTTAATAAGAAAGTATTTGGTAACCGCATCAATTTCAGATTGAACCCGAGTGAGACTCAATCTGGGCGTAAATCCTTCCTAAGCTCATTCTGCGTCTAAGAAAATGTCTACAAGCTACCTAAAGCTCAGTCTTGTAAATGAATTTGTTTAGGATGTAGAGCCATGAGTTTATCTTTTCTTTGCTATTTGTACCAAATAACCTTGGTTTTTACCGTTTGACGTGGATGATTTTACAATATCCTTATCTATGTACCGTGTAACTTTTTCCATATCAGTATCTCGTTATATAAATAGACCTGCACTCGAGGTTTCTATTAAAATATAAGGGTATAATTAACATGCCAATCTAGTAATCCACATTCAGGAAGGGCACACCCTTATGCAAAGGATGTTGGGAAAATTGGCACCCCGAACGCAGCAGAATCACAGGATCATAAAGCGCAATTGGTGATTTGAACCAAACATAGAGAAATAATAAGAGAGACAACAGATAAAGAAGCACACAGCCACAACACAAGATATACGTGGTTCACCTTTACAGGCTACATCCACGACCAACACCACCAGAAAAACTTCCATTAAATCAAAGATCATTACATGCTCTTTACACAACCCAAGACAAGACCCAGAGAGTTAACAAGACATACCCGAGACACCATCGAAGAACCATAGAAATCAATTCTCTAACCATTCCTCAAACTAGCCTCATATCTTCTCTTCTACACCTTCTTCACAGCTGCTAGTAACAGAGGAGAAACATGGAAACACTAAAAACTTGATTTAGGAAAGCCCCAAACCCTAAACACTAGAACACCAAAATCCTCTCTCTACAAGTTTTTCTCTCACGCCGATATTGGCCTTCACGGTAGCCCACAATAACAAACTTAGCTCTTAAGAAAACATAGCTTTTGGAACAAGCTAGTTTTCCTAACTTGGATATGAAGTTGATTCCTAAACTTTAGAACAAGTTGACATCAATATAGTTTGACCAGAAGTCAAACTTATAACCACCGAAAATACCACAAAGGACACCCTCTATTGTTAACAAAACCAATACTTGCTTAAACAATAGTCATATATACAACAGCAAAGCTAATTGTGTGGTTCCCGTACTGCTTCGCCTAAACTCGACCTTCTCCTTTACACTCCTCTTCTTATCTACCTGATTCAATGTTTCTCTCAATCCTCCCATATTATCTATCTTCTCCTTCCTAAAGCTATCACCATAGTTGTAATAGCTTTACACTCCTCTTCTTATCAAATTTGTATTGGACTGAACAACCAGTACGTACTTCTATCTGATTATGCATCATCATCATCATCATATATGTCCAACAACTTAGCCACTTGCGTTCATTGTTTAAGTATTGCGTTGGGTAGAAGCCCTACGATAGGAGAGGTACAATAACGTAATTAAAATCATCTGCAGAAGAGTGCATTGTGGTCTAGGTTTCAAAGCCTCGGTGCCTGAACACTTGAATTTGATTTTACGTGGGAGTTTGAAATCAGAGAGTGAATTAGCTGATTCTGGAAGGGAGCTGCAACAAAAATCGTGTGTAGTTCTACTCGGTTACCAACATTTTAATGTGCCACTGGATTCCACGTACTAATAAACTTAGCCCCGATATTAGCTCTCTATTTTGTTATCATTCTCCTGCCAGTACCTTTATGATCAATACAAATTTGACGCCACGGTTATGATGTGGTATGGCCCCTCTTATTTTTGTGACACCTATTACACTTATTTTTGTTATCATTCACTTTTTGAGAAAAAGTAGGAAGTTAAAAGGAAAAAATTAGTTACTTTTTTTTATTCAAAAGATATGATTTATTGATCTAATTATGTTGATTACAATTGGTAGTAACTTCCTTTGCCCAGTCTAGCATATCGTGTGGAAGATTATTAATGTACTCAAAATCTAAACGTTCAGATCTAGCTTTTTTTGCAATCTTATCAGCCAGACCATTCTTTAACCTACGAACTGACTGACAAATGAAAAATTCATGACACTGTAATAAGAATTTGATATCAAGGATAGTTCCCTGATTCCTCCGGTGAACATAAGAGTTTTGTTCATTTATTGACATCACAAAAACTTCACTATCAGAATCTAACATTACTTTGGTATAGCCTCTGGCAATTGCCCACTCCACTACATTAGTTACGCTTTTAGGTAATTAACTGTTTTGGGACTTCATTTTATTCTTTGTAATAGTTATCACAAAATTAGGAGGAGCCACATACTTGAAGTATGTGTCCCAACCACATCATAGCCGCACCGCAAATTTGAAACTATTTAACATTATATTTGGTTTTCATAATTTAAGGATGAGGATGGCTATACAAGATGTAACACATGACTAGGAAGATTTCCGAAGGTTCAAAAGAGAAATGTTCTAGTTGCTTGTTAGACCTTTGGAATACCTCAGAAGGGGATTTTGCTCTACTCCCCCAATCTTCACTTTACGCCACGCCCACTCTACGTTGTGGAATTAGACCGCTGCATATAGAAGATGGAATCCAAATTCTAAGAAACAACTGTCAGATTCATTGATATCAGTAGTTGTCCGGTCGTACCCGAACAATAAGATTCCAGTGGGAAATGCACCTAAGATCAAATATTTCGAGCTGGCTTCCGTGGAAAATTCAAACTTTCTTTTTGATGCTGCGATCACATAAAAACAGAGACTCTGAGCCTCAATAGCTTTCATGGCAATTGAATCATGAGCCGGGATCATAAAGATCATAATGCAAGTAGGAAGTAGAATTAATACAATGGATTCGGAAGCATCAAACCTCTCTTTTCCATAATTTAGAGTTTTGTGTTCCATTATAGGACCTTTTAACTCTTAACTCCAACAAATAGTCCATCCAACTATCCAAGACGCAACACGAGAGTGAAAAAATTAAGTTATGGGCACCTTGTTATGATTTTTGTTATTGGGAAAGCTAGAAAAACTAGTGGGAAAGCTGACTTTCGGTCAAAAGAGGTTGATATGGTTTCAATTGGGACAGAAATATAAAACAAGTACAGTATAACTTCTTTAAAGTAATACTCGATAATATAATATTCTCTTTAAAATAATAAAATTTCCTGGTCCCCACCCGGGCCCTTGGGGCTAAAATAATAAATTCGATAAAATCATAAAATAATATATTTAAAAAGTTTCCCTTAAGCATTAATAAGTCCCAAATAATATATAAAATAATAATGCTACTATAAAAATAAAAAATAAATTTCATACATGTTAAGTTTTCTCCAAATATGATTCAATATTGATCTGATTTTCTTAAAAATTCAAATCAAGTTGTATTTCATCCCTAATAATTCGTTATGCACTTAAAAGATCCGGAATCACGTCGTTGTATTGCAAGAAGAAGTGTTGAAGTGTGATTGATACTTGGAGTGGTCGTATTCTTATTGCAATTAGCCAATAATATAATATCTCAACAAAATTAGTCGACATTTGATTTACGATCTCCAATTATTATTCAACCTCCAAGCTAGTAATTATCCTATATTATAATATATTATTTAACTATAAAATAATAATTTATTTATTATATTATCGATAATATAATATCTCTTTATAGAAGTTATACTGTAGTAACTATCTTTCATCGTATATTTCTTCCTTTTTTTCCCAGTAACTATCTAACATCCTTGCTGTTAAATTTCATTGAAACAAAATCCATAGTTATGGATACCTATTTGGATTCAGCTATTAACAACTACCAGGTAATGACGATTATTCTTGGTTATGATCTTGTCGAAATAAAACTTAAACAACAATTTTTAGTAGGTACCTAGCTGCCTGTAACCTGCGCAACGATCCACAAACTCTTAGACACTGAGGCCATAAGCTCGAGAACTAGTACCGATTACCGAGGATAAGAAGACAAATATATACACCAGAACCAATTATGGAGAGGAGTAAATAGACTGTTACTATTGGTGGTAGCCTCTCTTTCTGAATTGTGAACTGTGTGTAGATCAGCACACTAGTTTGTTTTGATCAATGGATATGGAATATGATATATCCATCCATTCCCAGAAAGTATATACAAAAATTCTATAATTTAGTTGTACATTAGAAAATTAATTTTCCATCTATTCTCACAAGATATTAGTTACGAAATGAGAACAATATTGTTTTAGAAATTAACCAATTAATCTACTCATTATAAAAAAAAAAAACAGTATGATCTTAGATATGGGTTATTTTTATAAGAAAGAGAGTATACAAGTAGTTTCGTGGAGGAAGCATGGCGGTGGTGTGTTGATGAGTTGTGGAGTGGTGGCGGGGGAACTGCTAGCTGAGGTTGAAGTCTAAGTCAATCTTGGCTGAAAAAATTCAGCTTTCCCCATAGTCATTTTAGCTTTCCCTTTAACAATTATCCTTGTTATTGTGATAATCCTTATCAATCCAAATAAATATCAAATCCCTTCTATCGATTAAGATAAGTTGTAAATTATGCCAGACTGTAAGACATGTTCTATTAATTTATCTTCTTAACTTTCTCTCTGAGTCCGAACTGTGATCTGATATTGTCTCCAATCAAAATATATGAGTTAGATTGACAAAACCATATTTTTCTTGTATACAAGAATGTGCAATTTAGTTCCCACTCATATCTCATTTTATAAAATTGAACCTTTTACACTTAACAGGATTAATTGGGGGCCCAAAAAACAATTACGGGCCTCATCCAGTTTATTTGCACCCCAAATTTTTCAGGGGTGTACTAAAATTTTGTGAAAATACTATTTTACCCTTCACTAAAAATAAAACTTAAAAACCTATCAACCCTTAAACCTAAGCCCCAATTCATTTCTAGTTCTAAAAAAAAAATCACTCCCTCCCCTCTCACCCTCTCGACTCTTCTTTATCCTCCATTAACGACTCCAAGAAAAAGGGAAAAAAAAATCATCCGAAAAATTTCAGTTACAGTAAAAGGGTCGTCAATTCGACAAGCCTAAACCCTAACGATTTTTCATATGCATGTAGAGACCATGAAAAATCGTTAGGGTATATGATGATCAAGATAACGACCATATTTCTGGTTTTCATTTTTTTTACCCTAGATTAGAGTCGTTAACATAATATAGAAACCTATGACGATCCTCTATGAACGACCCTTTTTTAAACGTTAACGACCCCAGGTGAAAAACAAACAGCCTCTAAGTCCCAAAAAATTTCAGAGTCGTCTTGGTATAAGCACATAAAATAACGACTCTTTCTGAACCAAGCTAAGAATCGTCAGGGTATATCATATTACCCTGACGATTTTTCATAACCTGGAAAAGTTGCAGATTATAGTCGTCATTTTTGGTGTCAATACATTGACGACTTTATAGAGTCGTTGGGGAATACATCCCTCGATATTGACGACTCTTTCTCTGTGTTGTGACATATATCCAATCCATGGGAGAATGTAAGATAATCTTACCATCAACACAATCATCTTTGTTGCTTGAACCTTACCCAACATCATTTCCCCTACTTGAATTACTCATTTCTAAATTTTTCCTCTAAAACCTCCTCTTCTTCTTCTCAACTCACCAAGAAAAAAAAAAAAAAAAATCAAAGCAAAGCAAAGCAAATTTTGATTCTAAAATCTGATTTTAATCTAACATAATCTAACCATACTAATTAACTTAACTTAATTAAGTTTTAATACTAATCACAAGGACTGTTTAGCCATTTAAAAATGTTTTGGTCAAGGGGTGACTCAAATTAGGTTTTAATGACCTTTTCTGTCCTCTAGTGGGAGGCCCCTAATTGTTTTTTGGGGGCCCCAATTAAACTAGGTTTTAAAGTTCATGAAAGTCATTGACACTATTCACAGGTGAAGTGAAGGATAAAATTATAAAACAGGTTATCAAGATTTATGGGAAAAAGAAAATGGAAATCCTACCAAATATGTGCACCATAAACTGATCAGACACTTTGTGCGGAAAACGAATTGGGCCAACATTCTCATTCTACCTATATTTATTTTTTTATTTTGATCAGTGGAGAATTTGGTGCCAACAATTCATACCTTTTCATGCCTCTTAACTTGATCACTATAGAAAAACGTGACTTATTGTCTTAGATAGTGGTGGAGGGAGGTAATGGGACCGTCAGTTACTAATCCGGGGTTGATGACGGCCACTGTTGATTTGGTTCCACTATTTTATCTTTCTAGGTGGTGGACATCACTTATATTTATAGATAAGCAGTCTTACGGGCGCATATATTTGTCCAGACAACTGGACTACAACTCTGTAAGAATAAGATTATTTCCTTCGATTTCAGTTCTGGTTCGGGTACTGGTCGATAATGTGAACTTTATGCTGATTTTATGTAACCGCAGACATTCCGCTTCATGGTAAAGATTTAAGTGCCAATCACATTCGAACATTTATGTCTTTTGAAACATTAAGTACACCATTTTTTTTTTTTTTTTTTAAAGAAAAAAGAAAAAAACTTTTTATTAATAAACAAAAAAGATTACAAAGACATGAACTAAATCCTCACAAAAAAAGAAAATAACAAAAATAGGCAAAAAGGACAACATGTCCATAACCCAAAAGAAAAAAAACATGTCAAAGATGGACAACATGTCCTTAACCTAAAACAAGAAAGCAATAAAAGATATCAGGCAAAGCGATAATATGGAATACCAGGGAATTCCATTCTCTGCATATTAGTTGGTCGAGAAGAGCTCTGCATATTAGTTGGTCGAGAAGAGAATTGTAATACTTGGCCTTCTAGCAGGTGACATCTTTTTTTGCAAAAAAGTCTGGAGAAAAATTGATCTCACTGTAAACATGGTTGAAGTGAATTTCCCTTAGAGCTTTGCAAACCAAAATCCACTAAGCCCATACAAACCAAGGTAAGTTGTTTTTGGAGAAGACTGACATAGCAGCGTTTGAATCAGTATTGACAATAACTTGGAGTTTATTATGTTGCACTGCCCATACCAAAGCACATAAAGTTCCCGTAGTTTCATATAAAGATTGAAGTTATTTTAAGACCTCCATTCTCAACAGCAATGAACTGACCAGAAATATCTCTAATAATAAATCCATAACCAGAGTTACCAGGACTACTTCTTGAAGCCCCATCACAGCAGAGTAAAGTAGTATTTTCATCGAGCAAAGTGAATTGGCATTCAATAATTTTAGCAATCTTCATCTTCCTGTAATGAATGTCAAAGGATTGCAGCACCTGTATATCATAATCAGAGTTATTTGTATAACCTCTAAGTCTTACTTCACAATCCTCAACCATTCTGGTTATTCTCTTCTTAGCATTCAGCACATCAGGAGCAACATTATCAAAAAACCACCATGTTCCTAGTGAACCATATATCCACCATTATATTAAAAGCAGCTATGAACCAAATTTCCTGCACCACTGTACTCTTAAGTTTGCAACAGTATAATATATCTTTAAAGGATTTAGGATTTTTAAATGCAAAGATGCCACCAAGCCAATTTCATAGAATTTTACCATAATTACATTCCCATAAGAGATGAGCCATAGAGTCTTGAAAATCATGGAAAATATAGCATCTTGAAACTATTTGAAATCCTCTTTTATTCAAGTTTTCATTTGTAGTACAAGCACCGCTAGTAATCTTCGATATATTACTATTGGTAATAGGATGAAAACATTTTCTCGAAATATGCTTATACCATCTGAGTTTAGGAAAACTAGTTCTAATATAAGAAATGGCACTAGCACCAAAAAGCTAAACAAAATAATTTTGATCAAAATAAATACTTGTTAACTCTAGCCGTGAATTTAATTGGTACAAAATGTTCACCAAAAATTTCTTGTTATTCCCTTGGAAAAAAAATGATACATAATTCCAAATTCAATCACGGAATTTATCCAAGAAGAACATCGTATTTTAATTTCTATATACAATAAATGGTTATCAACTTAAAATTAAGGTTATTCACCTTTCTTCTTTTTATAGGTGGTAAACTGGAAAAAAAAAGAATCAAAATGGAAATTGATTTTAAGAACTGTGAGGAGATGGTAAATAGGGAAAACTTTTAAAGAAAAAAAAAATTACAATAAATAAATAAATCAAATCTATACAAGTACAAGGATATCAATAGGTACGAATAACCCTTCTACCCAATTGTTTGAGAAACCTATACTGTCATTTTATGCATCGGTGTAATTTAGTTTCCACCGGTATCTCATTTTATAAATAAACCGTCTGGACAATGAGGGGTTCTATAAATTAATTTTTGAAACTCTTCTACGATGACAAGTAATGTGAAAGATTAACAAAAGTTGGGGAAATTTATAGAAAAAGAAACATATGAATAAGAAAAAAAACATTACCAAATATATTACATGTGCGCAATACAACTCATATTTATATACCTTTGTACCCCATACTTCTTTTAACTTGGCCACACTAGAAAAATATGACTTCTTGTTGTAGACAGGAGATTGCTTTAGACAGGAGGGAGGTGATGGGTTAAGTTGCGCCACATGCCGACTTACCTCCAAGCCTAAAAATTTACCATTCATGATTTTACTTGTTTTAGACAGGAGGGAGTATATTTTTGTTTTGCACCCTATAACAAGAGGAATTATTTGTTTTTCACCCCTTAGTTAGAGTCCTAAATCCTCCAGAAGTAGTTCATGGCAGGATTGGAACCCAGATATACTTTCAGTATAAATGAACAGAAAAACCTATACCCTTTTAATTGTGCACAACCATACTAGTTCATCGTTGTACATTCTTACTCTTAAAAAAAAAAAAAAAAAACCTTCCCAGTTTTGTGCATTTTTAAAGTATTACATCGGGTAGAAGCCCTATGCAGGATAGATGCATAAGGTGATTAAAATCACATGTCGAAGGGTACGTTGTTGTCTCGGTTTCATGCCTATGGAGTACTGAAATTCGATGTAGCAGTTTGTAATCAGGGAGTGAATTAGCTAGTTATGGAAACTGCTACAAAGTCTAATATTTTAACGTGGCAATAGGCCTGTCAATTGAAGAATATCCGTCGGATATTTAGAAATCCGATATTCGACAGGTTAAGCGCTACTGGATATTCGATATCCGATAATATCCTATAGGTATAAAAATCAAATATCGATTCCGATAGGTTAAGCTATCGGATATCAGCTATTTATCCGATAATATCCGGTTATGAAAAATAATAATCTATAAGGTGAAATTTAAGTTCTATTTCTCATACATACCATCCAAATTGTCTTCAAACACACATTCAAACACATAAACAGTCTTAAAACATTACTCTTAAGTAGTTATGTCCTAAGTAAGTCTCTTACTCACACATACATGAAAACAAACGCAAGTAAATGCTAAAGAAAGTAAGAAACTTCGAAACACTAAGTATGATAAGTATTTGTCACTCTCCTCTCCAGTCTCTGACTCTCCCATCTTCATTCTTCTTTGATTTCCATATCTGCATTATAACAAGTCAACATTCAGATAAGATACACAACTACTTAAGTAGTAATAATAGGAACTAAGAAGAATAACAGATGAAACTATGCACTGAGTTTAAGCTTTATAGAGTACCATGTTCATTGTTTAGTAGTGCAAAGTGGAAGAGATGAATGCTACTATCCCACCATCGGGATCCTCTCTCAAAGAAATTTCCTCATCATACCATAAACGATGCCATCGAAAGGTCTGTATTTTTATTTGAATATACCATTGTTTGACCAAATGGGATGAATGCTTTCTTGACAAGGCTGCTAAATTTGTTTGATTTGTGACATTTGTCATGACGAAAAATAAGTTCCAAACTGAAACGGAGACTGGACTTGACAATTGACAGAGAATCTTAGTCATTATTAGTGGGTCTTGCTTGAATGAGTGAGTGATAGTGTGAAGAAAGTTAACCTTTGTTCAGAGATAGAGATGCATGCACACAACAAAAATCTACTTAAAAAGGAAAAGGAAGACAATCAACCAAAGTGCATATCAGTTTGGAGAATATGTACAGTACTTAGTATTGAGGTAAAAAACGAATTATAGACAAACCACTAATACTATGATGTCACAAAGTCCTTAAGTTGGGAGGTGGTGTGAGTGTGACATTGACCAAGCAACAACATTAGCCAAAATATATGACTCTACTTTGACATTTAGGAAACCTAGTTCATAACAATCTTATTAACAGGATCAAACCAAAGTAGCACCAATCATTTACCTAGAGTAAGGCTTCTTAGTAGCAGGACGCCTCTTCTTTACTACTCCGGCAGCAATGTCCTGCAAACAATCACCAAAAGTAAGACAATGGATTCTGTAAAGCGACATAAATAACTATCAAATGGAGCTGCAGTTGTAAAAATGATACGATTGATGATAGCAACAGTAATGGTCACACTAATCATGCATAACTATTAACTAGCTAACTAGTATAGCAACAGTAATGGTCAAATCTCCATTTTGCAGAGTTTATTGGAGTCATAAGAAAATGTACATTTTCAGAGTTTATTGGAGTCATAAGAAACAATAGTGGTTACATAGCAGATGGAACATGAACTAATTGTACATATTATACACAGGTTTCCATCAATCCAATAATCAACATGATTAATGTTCAACAACCTATGGTTTTCATTAAAATTTAACCAATAAAGAGAAAACCCAACTTTAATCATCATCTAAATGATTCAATTCAATCAATAGTAACCAGTAAATTTCATCAAACAACAACAACAATAGAAACCCTAATTTTACAACCCTAATTCAATCATCATCTAAATGAGTCAATTCAATCAATAATAACCAGTAAACTCAACAAGTTTAGCCTATGATTGAGAAAAAAACCCAAATTTTGAAACAGCAACAGAAACCCTAATTTGCAATTTCTGATTTCAAAATCCTAATAAGTTCTAATTTAATAGAAACTCATACAAATTCATCACTATATAACATCAAATTCTATCAAAAAAACCCAAAACAAACAAAGAGAGAAGAGAAAGATTGGTACCAGTATAATTTAGGGTATAGCTTAACCCATTACACCCTCAATCTTTCACGCCAAGTTTAGGGTATAGCAGAAGATGACTAACTCCTGATGCTATCAACTAGTAGAGTTTAGGGTTTATTGCAGAGATTCATTCAGTGCAGAGGCGGTGAGAACTGAGAAGAGAAGAAAAAAAGAAAAAAAAAGAAATGAGTTTTCTTCACTCTTCAATATTCTCGAGTCCTCGGCTAGTAGAGTCTAATAAGGGTATGGGAAAATTACAAGTACGTCCCTATTATATCGAATATCAGATATTAAACAAACGGATATAGCTTAATCCGATTCCGATATGTTAAGGAAGAAATATCCGATCCGATATCCGATATCCGATAAAACGGATAACATCCTATAGGATCTCGAATAATCGGAAACGGATTCCGGATATCGGACATATATTGACAGGCCTACGTGGCAATGGATTCCACGTTCTACTAAACTGATCCCAAATATTAGGCCAATATTTTTCTTATCATTAGTCTATTGTTGAGTACCTAAATATACAACTGAATTTGGTTTTTACCGTTTACGAGGATGGTTCGATAAAAGTAATACATGTCTAGGGAGTAGGGAGGTTATCCTAACGTTCGAAAGAGAACTATCAATTCTAGTTGCAAGTTTGGTGTTCCATTACAAGACCTTGAGCTTGTTTCTATACTATAGTACATTCTAACACATAACTCCAACATACAATTCATCCGAGACACAACACAAGTGCAAAAATAAGTTAATATTTCATGACTTCGAAATATTTGGTGCATGCAGCTTGTTATTGTAATAGTCCTTATTAATCGATTTTTTTTTACCAAATCTCCTTCTAATTCTATCCAGAAACATTATGCATCTGCCTTCCTTTCCTTCCGATTGAAACTTGTCAATTGGATCAATTTTTGTGGAAAATGATGTGGTTTTCTAATCCTGTGTGTTTTTGCTTTCTGTCACCGGGGAATATTTATTGGGCTACAAGAGCTGCATAGCCAAAATCTCTAGCGCAGTAAACTTAAACATTGGTAATTTGACAGTGAGGTTCATTTGTGATATATTCGTGATCAAATGAAAAAAAGAAAATTACTGCACCACTTCCTATCCCAGTAAATAGCATAACATGTGGTGAGCAGTACATCTTGCACCACTTCCTATCCCAGCAAATAGCATAGCATGTGGTGAGCAGTACATCTTACTGATTTTCTTCGTATCCATATTTTTTTAATTATCTCCCGCTATAATTATTCGATTTTTCTAACATGCTAAATTTGAGAACAATCTTCGGGACTTGGTTAAGATTCTGTTTACTGGTATGGGAAAATTGCTAGGAGGCACGGGACCGGATCTGGGAAATAGTAGGAGAACAGATGATAGCAGTAGTACAAGACTTCTTTATAAACAGAATCCTCCATAAAGATTTAAATAAAACATTCTTATTCCTTATACCTAAGGTTAGAAATCCTAAATCCCCGGCCAATTTTAGGCCAATAGGCCTTTGCAACACACCATATAAGGTGATTGCCAAACTAATGGCAAATAGATTCAAAAAAGTTTTGGAAAAGATAATCTCTCCATTACAATCGGCTTTCTTATCCTCTAGACAAATCTCAGATAATATCATAGTTGCTCACGAGATTGTCCACTCTATGAAGAAAAGTAGGAAAAAAATAGGCAACATAGGTGCAAAGATAGATATGTCCAATTCGTTCGATAGAGTAAATTGGAAATTTTTGAATAAAACTCTTCAATCTTTTGGTTTTTCAGAACATTGGTGTGAACTGATCACTCAATGCATCTCAACTTTGAATATTTCAGTTCTCCTTAATGGGAATCCTTATACTGAGTTTAAGCCATCTAGAGGAATCAGACAAGGGTATCCTTTGGAGGTGTTCTCTAGGTTACTTTGTCATTTGGAAATAGTTAAACAGATTCCAGGAATCAAGCTAACTCCAAAATCTCCACCCATATCTCATTTATTTTTTGCTGATGACCTACTTCTCTTCACAAAGGATGACTTAGGCAGTTGTAAAAACCTCTTAGATGCCATTAATATTTTTAGTGACTCTTCAGGACAAGTTATAAACTTTACGAAGTCAGGATTATTCTTCAGTAAGCGAGTTCATAGTAAACATCAGGGAATAATCACTAGGTTCACGAAAATAAAGAAAATCAACATAAGAGATACACACCTAGGAGTCCCTCTCTTTGTCGATAGATCAAAACTAAAATCTTTTGATAACATAACTGAAAAGATGGAACAAAGAGTTAAAAATTGGCTAGCAAAAGTCCTCTCTCAATCCAGCAAAATTGTTTTAAACAAATCAATTTTCTCTAGCATGCCTATCTTTAGCATGGGTTGTTTCGTTTTACCAAAAAAGATTACAAAAAGAATAAATGACATACAAAGAGATTTTTGGTGGGGGAAAAACACTAATTCTAAAGGCATTTATATAAAAGCTTTTGATTTTCTTTGTAACCCTATTAACCAAGTCGGGCTGGGGTTTAAAAAAGCTAACAAAGTTAACCAAGCTATGATCAGTAGGATAGCTTGGAGATTAGTTAGTAAACCAGATGACTTATGGGCAAAAATCTTAAAAGGAAAATATTTAAAGAAAACAGGAGCTTTACATTCTAAGAAGAAGTCTTCGGCTTCTTGGATATGGAAATGCATCCCGCAAGGAATAGAACATATAAAGAAATACAGCTTCTGGGAAGTAGGAGATGGCTTTTCTATCAACCTTTGGGACGACAAATGGTTACCCACTAGGGACCAACCTATGGCTAATTCAATTACCATATTTTCCAATATAACACTTGTGCCTGATTTGATCAATCACGACACAAAGAAGTGGAATGAATCATTGTTACATTCATTTTTTCGACAGTTCATTAGTTTCTGAAATATTAAATATCAAACTTTACACCAACAACATTGGAAAACTAAAAAAAGATGAACTGAGATGGATGCTCACCAGGAATGGTGAATTCTCAGTCAAATCTCTATATGCTAAATTGTTTAATCCTATGGGATCAGTTTCTACTGAGACTAAAAGATTTTGGCAGGGTATTTGGAGAATGGATACCT
The DNA here is from genome assembly GCA_023531105.1 of Papaver atlanticum. NCBI lineage: Eukaryota > Viridiplantae > Streptophyta > Magnoliopsida > Ranunculales > Papaveraceae > Papaver > Papaver atlanticum. The sequence goes on along the minus strand of JAJJMB010016669.1, from coordinate 850,289 downwards.
CCCAAAGAATAAAGCTTTTCACTTGGAAGTGCTTTCAAGACACTCTACCAACAAAAGGGAAATTAGGCTCAATTCTCGATGTGGAAACTCAGTGCATTTTTTGTAAACAGGCCGTTGAATCAACTTATCACCTGTTCTTTGATTGTTCGTATGCTCAAGCAGTCTGGAATTTACCACCGATGGCATCACAGGGAGTAAACTCTATCTCTAATAATACCTCTTTCTTAGATAAATACAATGAATGGTTGAAAGGCGACATAAACTCTATATCTATGGCTCTAGCTGCAACTAAATGTTGGTTCATATGGAAGGAAAGATGTCTGCGTGTTTTTGAAAAACAAGAAAGAACACCCGAACAACTAGTTGTAGATATCTCACGGCATTTTGCATATTGGCATCCACAGAATCTTAGCATTGATACTGCACAACCTAGAATAAAGACAGTGCTACATAAGCAATGGAACTTTCCTGCAAAAGATAGTATCAAATTAAACTGTGATGCCTCTTGGGTTTCAAAATACACTGACGCAGGTTTTGGTTGTGTGCTTCGTAACTAGTTAGGAACAGGCAAAGGAGCAGCAATGGGAGTCTTCAGAGCATCAACAACAGAAGAGGCAGAAGCTCTAGCTCTTCTGCAAACTACTAGATGGGCTAATCAGAATAATCTACAAAATATGGTCATAGAGGGAGACAATCAAGCCACTATCAACTATCTGCAGGGGAAAACTGTTTCAGTTCAATGGCAAAGCATACCTATTTTGGAAGAAGTAAAATCTGAATCAGCACTAGTTTCTTTTTTGGGTTTTAAACATGTCGACAGGCGAGCCAACAAAGATGAAGACTTACTAGCAAAGAAAGGAAGAAAGGAAAACGTGACGGCATGTTGGTTTAATTATGTACCTATTTTTTATTTCCTTCAATTTCTTATGACTCTGTCAAAGCACAACAAGCATGTAATGATCAAAACTCTCTTGTAGTTGTTACAGATACTGTTAATTCTACAGATTCAGTCACCGGCAGAACAACTATTACTAAATTGATTCCAAATGGGCCTGAATCAAGGGATTAACAATTTGCTTGGTAATATATCTTATTTTCAAAAAAAATATAGTAACCCCTTTCTAAAGTTGGAATAGGTGAAGTGAAGTTTAGTTTCAACCCATATCTCATTTTATAAAAATAAACCTTTTAGAGTAGCCCATTCACAGGTGAAGTGAAAGAAAATAAAGTGAAATACAGATTATGGAGATTTATAGAAAAAGGTGATCACATGCAGAAAAACCATGTGCAACCACTAACATTTACTTTTTACCTTAGTCACACTAGATAACACACTATTTTTTATTACTTTTGTTTAAAAAAAAAAGATAAGATAGTTTTATGTACAAATGACACATGAAACAGACCTGTTATTTTGAAATGGAGGGAGTATCAAACAGGGGTGGAGGAGGGAAGACCGGCGAGATAATGGGCAAGGGGTTGTTTATTATTTAAGCTTAGCTTGAGCCTTGAGTGCCGTGAATTTGAATATCCTCCTTGGATTTTATTGCGCTATTTTATCTTTTGTATGTGGTGGACCACACTTATATTTAATGATCTGCAGGCATACATGCGTATGTATTTGTCCACATAACCGGACCTAATACATTTTTATGGTCTGGTTCTAGTCACATACATCTCTAGAACTTTGTGGGAATAAGATTATTTTCTTGGGAATTTCGGAGGATCTGGTTCTGATCGAGAATGTGAAACTCGTGTTGATGTTATGTAACCACAACAAGGACATGCCAACGCATGGTTAAGATTATGGTGCCAATCACATTCGAATAATTATGTCGTTTTAGAAACTTTCATGATATTTTGGAATAAGAATAAAGCTAACAAAATAATTTGATCACAAAAAAACAGAACTTGTCGATTTAACACCAAATATTCACCAATAAGTTTTAAGAGGCCCTATTACCTTATTTGCAACCAACAATCCGGTGAGAGGGTATTTGGATACACCATCAAGAGTAATTTATCAACTTCTAAGATAAAAAGGTTAGATTCATGATTTAGGCTCCGTTATCATCAGTCAAGATCAACATTCAGCGTTGGATAAGTGTTGGATACGTCAGTTCCAGTTGGCATCCAAGCACTATCGTGATTCAAGGTTAAATTAAGCCAGTGCCATATGATTAACCAAAGTACCAAATGTTTTGGCGTATTAATTTGGAACCATTGGATTTTAATTTTTTTTAAAAAAAATCAGATGATCAATTATAAAAGAACCTAATGATTTAGCGAAAATAACATAATCGCTAGATTTTAACTTGTAGCATAAAATCTTATGATTCTGACTTAAAGCGTCAAATAGTTTAGCGTAAAAAGTAAACTTTGCAATGTCGAATGGATTGGCGCTATTTCATTCAAGCAGACTCTTGAATGCAATCATCATTAAGTTTGGCTTTTACTCACATCTTTTAGCTTGAATCTTGACTCAAGATAAGAAAAAGCCTTATCGTCATCCGTCATTCAAGATCCAACATTAGCCACATCAACTTGATTCAAGGGACAACAACTATCGTGATTCAAGGTTGAATCTGGAAAGCGCCTAATTATTTGGCACTGGAACCGAACGATTTGACAAAAAAAATTAGAATTGTTAGATCATCGACAAGGTTTTGATCTAATGATTGGGATCTCAGCGCCAAATTGATTGACACATAAATAAGGAGTCGTGGGATAGATTATTATTTTGATGGTTGATATTCTTTGCGCCAAATGATTAGGCCGAGAAAAAAAAAAAAAAATTGGAACGTCAAATCATTCGGCAACACAGTTAAATCAAGTCCACGTTCAAGCAATTGCTTGGACCCAATTTTGAATCAGCACTTTAGACAACGCTTTTAGTGTTGAATTTTGAATCTTGATGTACGATAAGACTAAGCCTTATATGGGATGAAACCTAGACCATCTAATCTATGCGACGATCAGGATCGCTTAAGATCTGTTTGTCTTCTATAAAAATTGTATAATCTAGCTAGTAATGGTACCCCTTATAAATCCTAAAAAATCTAGGTCAGGGTTAAATTTCGAGGATAACAACCTTTAGCAATAATTCTAGAAGCTTGATCCATAACCTCATGACATTCGGTTAAGATTTGTTGTACGAATCTAAATAAGTTTTGGATTTTATAGAACAACTGCAAAAGTAAAAAAATATGACTTCCTTTTATTTTGTTTTGCAATTTTTTAAAAATTGCAAGCACCCATGACATTCATTTAAGATCTGTTGTACGAATCTCAACAAGATTTGAGTTTTACGGAATAACTGCAAAAGTAAAAAAATTGACTTCTTTTTTTCAATTAAGATCTGTTGTACGAATCTAAACAAATTTTGGGTTTTACAAAAAAAACTGCCAAAGTTAAAAAAATGACTTCTTTTTTTTGTTTTGCAAATTTTTTAAAATTGGTATCCAAGCACCCTATAATGTTTTTTCCTTTCAAACAAATTAGGGTGGTTAATTTCCAATTAAACATTTTCTACCGTGGTCAATGGAGCCGGATATCCACGTGCTGATTTTATAAGACCAGGACGGATGCCCCCACCCCCACCCCCACCCCCCATCTACCTCTTCCCAGTTCCCCAAGCCTCTCTCCGTTTATAAAAACAAAACGTCCAAAACCCCATTAGACTCCTCTCATTCCAATCTACAGTCGGTCTATAAAAATACTCATCTTTCTCTATTAGAATAGAATCTCACTCCCACAACCATGGCGTTGGAAGTTTGTGTGAAAGCAGCTACTGGTGCTCCCGATCTACTTGGTGATTGTAAGTTTATCCTGAACTATAAACCCTCAAATTTTTTTCTTTTAATTTCTTTTTTTGAGATTTTTTCGGAGTAATTTCATGGGTTTTGTTTGATTTTCTTAAAATTTAGGTCCTTTCTGTCAAAGGGTTCTTCTTACTTTGGAAGAAAAGAAAGTTACTTACCAGATGCATTTGATTGACACTGCCAACAAACCCCAGTGGTAATTTTTCGTTTGATTTTTATAATTTCTGAGGAAGATCTTTGAAGTTTTGCTGAGAACTGAATAAAGGGTGTTTAATGTTTGATTAGGTTTTTGGAAGTTAATCCAGAAGGTAAAGTACCTGTTGTCAAATTTGATGGTAAATGGGTTCCAGATTCTGATGTTATCACTCAAACCCTTGAGACTAAATACCCTGAACCATCTCTGGTTACTCCTTCGGAATACTCCTCAGTGTAATCTTTCTCTCCTTCTCTCTTCAAATAGTATGTTTATTATGTTGGATTTTGATTTGGTGGTGGAAATTGTGTTTCTAAGTGAGTGTAGTCAGAGGAATGAATTTGTGAAACTTGGGTCATTGAAATTTAGAGTAAATTGAGGAAATTGGTAATTTGATTGCAGTGGGTCGAAGCTATTTGGATCTTTTGTTACCTTCTTGAAGAGTAAGGATGCTAGTGATGGTTCAGAGCAGGCATTGATCACTGAATTGTCTGCATTGGAGGAGCACCTTAAAGCTCATGTATGTATTTCATCAGTCTCTCGATCTGTGTGCTTGTTGTGTTGTCTTTGCGGTTTTCGTTATATTTGTATTTTGGATTGTCAATTTTCGGGTTTTTTCTATGTTTCCAGGGTCCGTATGTTAACGGAGAGAAAATTTCTGCCGTTGATTTGGGTTTGGCACCTAAGCTATACCACCTTGAGGTTGCACTTGGACATTTCAAGAGCTGGAGCGTCCCAGAGAATTTGACTCATGTCAAAAACTACATGAAGGTGTGTGAAGTTCTTCTTCTTGATTATACATACCGCATATCGATTGTTCGTTTGTGTTTGTTGGCTTGTTGCCTGTTAAGTCCTATCGTATAACCAGTTGTTGGACTTCAAATGAATTTCAGATATCTTGTAAATTTGTAATGTACACATGTAAATCGACGGATTTTTTTTTATAGTTTTGGCAGTCTAGCAGTTCAAATTTTGACCGATTCTGTCTATTTGTTGGTTGCGTTCTGATAGTTTTAGGTGGTAGTTGTATGCTTATGACAAGCATGAAGAAAGTCCCTCAACTCTGATTACCTAGATTTGATTAGCGTTTTTCTCTACTCTTTTGGAGCTACTGCTCCGTTTTGTTAAAAACGAAATGTATGGGTTTCATCTTTACAATAGCATTATTATTTCAACTTAAGTTGAACAATTATTTTTAGGAACTGTTAAACTGTATCTTAATGGTTGAGAACTTGAGATGGGAGGAATAAACAAAGGTTACAGTGTTTGTATAACCGCACAAAGGTTATCTGAATCTTGTTTTGAAAGGGTTAATCTGTATCTTTGTGGTTGAGAACTTAGGAAGGGAATAAACAGCGGTTACAGTGTTTGTATTTCGTTGCTGATGAGGGTTGTATTTATCCTGTTTTGTTTGCAGTTGCTTTTCTCTCGGGAGTCATTTGTGAAGACCCAGCCGGCTGACAAGAAGTACCTCATCGCAGGATGGGCACCCAAGGTTAATCCATGAAAAAGATTGTCAAGCCTATAAAAGTAATCTGATATAATTTACTATGTTATCTCCCACTTCTAGAACAATGAGAATGAGTTAACTGGCCATCATCATGTCGTAGTGAACTATTTATGTCCTGAAAGTGTATTCGGGTGTTATCTCAAACTCTGAATAACTAGAAAATAAAGTTAATCATATTTCTATCATGACATTGAGTTTCTCAGTTACACTCCTTTCGAACATTTCATTGTTATTTTACTGGCAAGGAGTTTTAAGAGCCTGAGATTTCAGAACTTGGTCGTTTTTTCCAAAATATGAAATGGCCAACAATCATTAAACATAAACTCAGATTACATATAAGATTCACTTATTCTATCTAGTACATCAAGCAACTGAATTTGAAAAGAATTACCCCAAAATCATTCTTATCTAATTCACAAAGCTGCGCATGAATTTTAGACACGACTACTCCATAAACACTCCAAATCAACTTTACCTTGCCTCAGCAAAGTTTCAATTTCCTCCGGTGGGTTGATACCCAAATTCTTAGCTCGTTCCCAACGATCCAATCTGGTCATTCCGATGCAAGGTCCATACTTCATGTTCATGTCAAATTGCCTCAATATCTCCTCACATTGATTATGATCACCTTTGAGATCATGAGATTCAAGAGCAGGTGATTGTGTTTGATCAGACCCGAGAGTTGTTGTTGCAGCTTTCTGTTTGTAAAATCCACCTTTTGACGCCATCTTTCTTTCTGGTTATCTCTAGTAAATTTCAAACTTCTTTTTTCTTTGTTGCTGACCCAGGTATTAAAAAAAAGGAAAGGAAAAAGAAAAAGGTTGCACTTCGTATTCAACAGTCAATAATAGCTCTTTCATTTTCTTTTCCTTTTCCTTATGTGACAATTTCAGAAAACAATATTTCTACAGTTCGTTCTTCTGCTTCCTCATTTGGGCTTTACTCTTAAGGCCTGTAGGTTCTAAGGCCTAGCACTATGGTGGTGCTTTAGGCTTTGCTATAGCCGATTGTAGTGAAAATAGACACTATGTGTGGGGATTGGGGGTATCGCGTAGCTCAAATGTAGCGACTTCGCTTGGTTTAGTTATAGAGAGGAAACCATCATTAATCTATCTTCACCACTGTCTAATCTATCTTCACCACTGTCGGATCCCAACGGATATATTTTCAAAAACACACCTTATCTGAATCAATTGAGTTTCATTGATTTTCTTATTTTCTACTACTCAAATTCTTTGATTTTGTTACCATTCTACAGTTCTACTACTCAAATTCTCCTCTTAATTCAATTCAATATGGTTCATAGGAACTTTAGTTAACAAGAGGAAATTGATCTTACAATTGCATTCATTTATGTGGGCAATGATGAAATTATTGGTGTGCAACGACCATCATCTCTGTTTGGAGACGTATTTATGAAGTCTTTGTCGCTCTGAATGGAGATTTATTAAAGGGACGTCGGTTCCTCAAAAAATAAGATATATATCAGCAAAGTAGAAGCGGTACTTCACATGAAGATTTGGTAAGCTCTATATGAGCTTTTCTTGTTTGTTTATACCCTGAAAACTGAAACTAAATTTCTTCCATACGGTCAAGATCAACAAGTTGACCGAGACGAAAACTCAGTTTCCATATTTTACTATATTGACGAAAACTGCTCCTATAACGGTTAATGTTCCTCTCTTTTTGCTTGGCTATATTAGAGCTATAACCAAGCAAAATGACCAGCCTAGTACTTGGCCTAATTGTATTAGAAATATTAATTTTTAATTTTAGGAGATGTTGTCAGTGGAGAGGAAGCCAAGAAGAAGACCATGTCATCCTTCAGTAATCACTACAGCTTTGAGGAAGCCAAGGAGAAGACTGTTTGGTTTGAGCTACAGCAGATGAGGGATACGGAAGTATGTGAATGTTAGGTGATTTGGGACTGGCTCTCTGCTCCAAATTCCAATTGAATTTTTAATTATTTTACAAAATATGGGCACTTTTTGAAAAATATAAAAAAATCAATATAAAGAAAGCAAATCAGGCAGGCACCCACGTGATTGTGCAAGAGAATCAAGAAAAATCTCCATGAGAGTCTGCTGTTTATATAATCGAAACCCCCACTAGACTCTGAAACCTCCATCTTTCAACTCCCTACTCAATCTCACAGCAATGGCTTTGGAAATCTGTGCGAAAGCAGCTGTTGGTGCTCGTCATCTCCTTGGTGATTGTAAGTTTGTCCACAAATCAATAAACATTTCCTCATTTTTTTTTGAGATTTTTTAGTGGTTAATCTCATGGATTTTGTTTGTTTTATAATTTGAAGGTCCTTTTACTCAAAGGGTTCTTCTTACGTTAGAAGAGAAGAAAATTTCATACCAAATGCATTTGATTGACGTTTCCAGCAAACCCCAATGGCAAGTATTTCATCTTTTTATGTATCAGTTTGATTAGAAATCTGTTGGATTTCAATGAGAACTGAACAAAGGGTATTAATATTTGGTTAGGTTTTTGGAAGTTAATCCAGAAGGTAAAGTACCTGTTGTCAAATTTGATGGTAAATGGGTTCCAGATTCTGATGTTATCACTCAAATTCTTGAGGAGAAGTACCCTGAACCATCACTTGTTACTCCTTCGGAATATGCATCAGTGTAAGTATGGTTTGTGCACTGTATGTAACCTTGTGAAAACTTGGGTAATTAAAAAAAAAATTTGGAGGAAATTTTTGAACCGGTTGTAATTAAATTTCAGTGGATCGAAGATATTTGGAACTTTTGTTACGTTCTTGAAAAGTAAGGATGCTATTGATGGTTCAGAGCAGGCATTGATCTTTGAATTGTTTGAATTGGATAAGCACCTTAAAGCTCATGTATGTATTTCTCTCTGTCTATATGTTGTTGTTATGTTTTACATGTACTTAGTTTTTGTTCGATTGTAGCTGTTTTCTTGATAGTTTGTGATTGTGTTCTTCTTGATTCAGGGTCCTTTTGTCAACGGAGAAAAAGTGTCTGCCGTTGATTTGAGTTTGGCGCCAAAGCTTTACCACCTCGAGGTTGCTCTTGAACATTTTAAGAGCTGGAGTGTTCCAGAGAACTTGGCTCATGTCAGAAACTACATGAAGGTGTGCAAAAAGCTTTTTATTCTTAATTACACATACCAATTATTTTGCTAGACCTGCATATTTGTGTTGAAAACTTGAGATGGGAAAACACAACAAAAATTACATGCAGCGTTCATATTTTGCAACTGATGAGGGTTAATTAAAACATGAATCTTGTTCTGTTTGCAGTTGCTCTTCTCTAGGGAATCATTCATTAAGACCGTGACATCTGACAAGAAGTACCTGATTGCAGGATGGGCACCCAAGGTTAATCCGTGAAGATTGTTATTGTCTGATTTAAGCCTTCAAGAGTAATAGAATTTTATGTAAGCTGTTGTGTTGTCTGGCAGTCTAAGACTAGGAAATGAGTCAACTATCTCACTATCCTCGTGTTCTGGTAAACCATTCTTCTGTGTCTGAAATGTATTAGGGTATAATAACTATCCAAATAAACTCGTCTTAATTCTAAGGTGATTCGTTACGCTTGTTCATAATTTTCTATTGCCTACTGAGTGGCAAGTAATTGTGAAAAAGAAAGAAACTAACAGTCAGTTATCTAATACATGCAGACTTGAACAATCTCATGAACTTGAGTAAG
>JAJJMB010016669.1:820169-841072 GCA_023531105.1 Papaver atlanticum | reverse complement strand
GTTATCTAATACATGCAGACTTGAACAATCTCATGAACTTGAGTAAGCCTAATGTGATTGTTGCAAATATGTACACCGCAAAATTCGAGAAATAACAGGTTTGTTATCTAATACATGCAGACTTGAACAATCTCATGTACCTGGTTAAGCCTAATGTGATTGTTGCAAATATGTACACCGAAAAATTCGAGAAATAACAGGTTTGATGGATTCAAGAATGGTATGGAATGATGGCTTTCATCTTCCGCTATCCATTACCTCCCAAACAAACGACCTAAATGTCACACAATGCTCTGATCGAAATTGCAAGATAGTATAGTACCATAATTAACAGTGACAAAGGATAATTAAAGCAAACAAACCTATAAAAAGAAGAAGAGAAAGGATCCGTTGACATGCTCGCAGTTTTACAAAGATATAAAGATGATTTAAAATGTCCCCAGAAATAATTTGAAAATAAAATTTGAGAGCAATCATAGCACCTAAACATATCATGAATTGTAAAGGATGCGCCACATAAAATAAAAGCAATCATGATCTTACTTGTTTTGGGTGATTAGCAATTCTTCGATCTTTTAGCATCTCTTGTTTCGGGTGAAGGTATTGTCGTAGAATCTTTTGAAGTAGCTTGTAACATCAGTTTCTCCAAATCTTTCAAAGAAGTAACATTTTTTTCTCCCAAATCTTTCTTTCAATGAAACAACGCTCTGCGTGTGAGGAATTTCCTTAGTGCACCAATATTTCATAGCCTTAACATCCCAAAGATTGTTCAAAGTTGAAGTTTTAGGGTCATAGCAACAGAGTCTAGTTTCAAAAGGTGTGCTGGGATGTGCCAAAATAGAATTTCATTGCTCCTTGTGATTGCGAATGGTTTAAAATATGGCGCGTCACAACATACACTGAACTCCTTATTCCAGGGTGACAAACATTTTCCGCGGTTGTTTTGTTTCTGGTTACACTCTTTCATTGCATAATTGTATACCCATATGTCAGTGCAAGAAGCTCTATATTTTTCCTGAACCAAATACAGATTATCATTCCCTCCAAGCAACTTCAGTGGAGATATTAAACGATGATTGTATAGAAAATATTCAGAAGGTGGCAATGGTATGGAACGGAATTTCTCACCTTCCAAATCAAATACTACAATCTCACGATCACCTTCGTTCAACCAGTGAATTGCTCCATTTGCATAGATCCCTGAAGAATAATAAAATGTGAGATGGTCATAACGGTTGATAAGTTCAACGTATCTCCACTCATCACCACCACCAACAGTATATACTTGAACATGTCCCTTATGCTCCCCCTGATGATAATATACTGTAACAACTTTGTATTGACTACTCGAAGGACAATAACCAAAAGCACCTGCTATCAGACTAGAGCCAAGCCTCGGGTTTTTTGGTGTTGGTATATCCCTTGGCAATTCAGAGCAATTATATTCCGGAAGAAAGACAGATTCTCCGGTTACGGGGTTGCAGATTAGAAAAGGTACTGTGCCTACAGCACCTTTATAACACTTGCCAAAACAAACCAAACCATTGCATTACCCGACCATGAACTTTCTCGGGGTAGATTCCTCAACAGATTTCGTGTGTTGTATCTTCTTAAGTGTGTCGTAAGAGTAATAACAGTTAATCTTTTCATGGTCATAATGATCATATTCATCTTCGTAGAAGAACTCTTCTTTGATACCTAACATACCATGTTTAACACCATGAGAGATTTCGAAAAGAAAACCGACCTTATGAGATTTATAATTTCGGAGGAGAGCTTTCCAAGTGTTGCTTACATGTTTTGCAGGTAAAACTTCCTCGATAGGTAATCGATTAAATATGTTTTCTATGATTTCATTGGGAAGATTCTCCATCTTGATTGATTAAGCTCTAACCAATTGTATCCAGTGAGAAAAATCACGTTTTGCGTTGCTATATATATGGATGGGAGAGACAAAATGTAACGCCGTTTATCTGTTTATTTCTTGTACCCTAAACCAAAAGTTTCTTATGAAGTTAAGGCAGAGGACCCAAGCTAGGGGTGCCAACGGGTCACGGTAGTATACTACGCGGAACCGGTTATTTTACTCCGCTTTGGAACGGGACCCTATGCTATTATCTCCAGGTGCTATCTTGGCACCCTATATTATTTATATTTTCTTCGTCCTTTCCTAAGAAAAAAAAAGGTCCAGTGGTAAAACACACACCCTTTCTTATGGGAATGACGGCTGGATCAATCATGCAGTTTGTGTCATCAGGAAATGACTCAACCGGCTAACTTTATGTCCTTGGTAAACCATTTTTTTAATGTCCGAAATGTATTTAGTCCGTGAGTTACAACACCAAAGGTGTCGCTATCCATACACAAAAACTCCAACAAAACAAATTGTTCACAAAAACCCCATTTAACATAAACTGTCTATATTACCCTTCTAGTTTAAATCACCCCAATAAAAACGAAAATCAACCCCACCTTTAATTTTTATTATATTATCACCACCAACAACAACGCACCACAAGCAACTAGCAATACCGCCGACCACCACCACCGATCGCCGTCGACCACAACCAGCAGCACCACCACCGCACCACCACCACCACCACCGCCACCGACCACCACCGCGTCACCACCACCTCCGTCGCCAACCACCACCGCACCACCACCACCGCCGCCAAACCACCACCGCGCCGCCACCAACCACCACCAACAACCACCACCGCGCCACCACCGCCGCCAACCACCACCGCGCCACAACCGCCGCCGCCAACCACTTCCGCGCCACCACCACCGCCGCCACCAACCACCACAACGCCACCACCACCACCGCCTTCATCAACCACCACCACCGCCACCACCACCACCACCGTCGTCGTCGCCAACCACCACCGCACCACCACCACCACCACCGACAGCTACCACCGCGTCACCACCACCATCGCCAACCACCACAGAGCCACCACCAACCACCGCCGATGTCGACCACCACCACAGACCACCGTCGACGACCACCACCACCGTCGCCGAGCAACACCACCACCAACCAGCCGCCACCGCCATAAAAAATGAATTTCATTGATCAATATTCAACAAAATGAGAAAAAAATGATATAACCAAACAGAAAAAATGATGAAACCAAAATTGGTTTCACCAAAACTGGTTTCACCAAAACTAGATGAAACCGAAATTGGTTTCATCATTTTTCTACATATTGTCATTTCACCAACACAAATTTCAATGATGAAACCAAACACGCCGACTTCCTAGTCAGGCCGAATAAACTAGGAAAATATCTGGTGAAAGCAAAATTTGGTTTCATCATAAAAGAAACATAATAAGATGAAACCTACCACCACCGTCAACTTTTTTGGAGTAATCAAAATATGGAGTTTCAGATTCTCGTGCAACAATGGTACCGGTGAGAACCTTCCTTCTCTTCTTCGTGACATCACCACTGTCAAAATTCTCATTTTCCAATGAGCCTTGGAAATATTGAACTCGTTTACGGATCCTCTAAGGTGAGGTTGTAGCAGGCAAATATCTCCACCTTGGGGTCTTCTTATTCAGTAATTTTGTTCAAAAGACATGAGACGGATCTTCATAACCTGACTGCATCTCCAGCTCACCAGGTAAAGAAATATCTCTGGAATATGTCCTTCCAGTTCGATTAACTTTCACAACCATTGAGGAATCATCACCAAATATTCAGAAGAGAAGCTAGAACCGGAGGATGAAGATGAACTATGGAACTCAACCAATAGTCTGAACAAATAGGAAGCACCCCATCTAAGCAACTGATGAAAATTGCGAATCTAGCATGATCAATCCACAATCAACACGTTCGTAGGAATCTGAATCTTCACCACGTCTCTGACGCACAACATCATCAAGGACGTCCCCCAAAGAGATTCCACTAGAGCCAACAGTTGAGTGCCACATCAAAGAACACAGCAAAAGTCGGTTTGTATTAATCATTTTCTATAAATCCAATACCTGAAAAATGATTAGTACTCTTAATCCCTGTTTTTTGGTCTCTGAAAAGATCTTATCAAGTACTTTTCATATCTTATCAAAATGAAAAAAATATGTTGAAACCAAAATTGGTTCCAACAATAAACTACAATTTGGTTTTGTCGACAAATATGAAACATGAAACCAAATTTTTTTCAACATAAGATTCTCGTATCACCAACAAGATTGGTTTCGTCCATAAAAACTATAAAAAAAGTGCAATAAAATTACATGAAACCGAAACTCGTTTCAACATAAATTATCATATTACCAACTATATTCGTTTCGTCAGCAAAAATTAAATAAAAAATGAAACCAAAGCTCGTCTCAACATAAAATTATCGTATCACTAATAATATTGGTTTCGTCGGCAAAAAGTCAAAAAAAAAGTGAAACAAAACTAGAAGCAACCAAAACTCAACATAAATTACCGTAACACCAACAAGATTGGTTTCGTCGACATAAAATCTGAAAAAAATCACATATTAGATTAAACCAAAACTGGTTTCAACAAAAAAAATAGTATTATATCACCAACAAATTGATTTCGTCGATAAAAAATAGATGAAACCAATTTTTGTTTCATCATAAATAAGATGAAACCATAATTGGTTTCATGCAAATGTTGCAGAGGTGACAGCTTCAAACAAAGTGGCAAATTATTTAACATTTACTGTTGCAGAGAAAGTAGACATGCTAATCACATAAACATCTCAATTAACAGGAAGAAACAACCAACATCAGGAAACAAAGAAATTTGTGTACCAAATAGCATGCACATTCAGACTATAACCGACACAGAAACAACACACCTAGGTGATAAGGCCTCAATTGCTTCTCCACTGCCTACACCAGAGGCTATAAGGCATCCAATCAGGACCATATGTTCCAATTTTTTCAACATAGTGGTGAAAGTAAGCCCAGATTGAGTAGGCGCATAATGCTAACATCACATGCCAAAGCAAATTTGATAACATTCATAGAAAAGCCTAACCACAAAAATTAACGATCCATGGCATAAACATAAAACGACGATAAACATAAGTAATTTATAATTATGATCCAGTTACTCTAAAATGTCTCCCTAAACATCGTTGTATATTAACAAAGAGTCAGTGCATTGTCCATAATTCAATTTATAGTTGAATCATCATTACCACCCAACACCACTACCCATAACTAGGATTTGATATAACGTAGTAAGTTTATCTTTCCCATATAAACACTACAAAGCTCTTTTGCGCTTACATACAGTAGGTAACAATTTATTTACAATTCATTTGAAAAACTAACAAGATACCCAATGGTTGTACCAGCATACTAAGTACTAAAAAAAATTCCCGTCTAGTTATTTAATCTAATATCGTATAAGGATTATTAGTGTATTACCTAATAAATCTACACACCTATAATCTGCCAATATTTTGACCTACTGTTGTTCTTATAAACAACAATAAAAGCTACTGCATCAACCCTGCTTCCCATTACTTGACTACCACCATTAATTGGTGGATTTCTCAAGCAAATTACTCGATTCTACTTGGACCGAGTAGTGCATAAAATGGATTAAAAAGAAATAGGGGACTTACCATTTTATCAAAATCAAACACGAAAACAAATGACAAAGGAAGGAATCTAAACTTTTATCTAAAAGAACCTAATTAATCAACACAAATAAAATACAAAGATATTAAATTGCATGTTCCCAGTTAAATTTTTCTTTCATCATTATTATCTTACATAACAACAAAAAATGTAATTCAAAACCCTAGAACAGTAAGTCAGTCACTATGAAATCTCATTTCATCAAAATCAAAATCAAAATCAATTCAACTTCTTAGTATAAGAGAACCCGAATTCAGTAATAAACTCATATATCCAAAAATGAATCAAAACCCTTATCTAACAAATCACGAATCAATTTTTAGAAATAAAAAAATGATAATGGAAAGACAAAAAATTCATAGATATGTCTGGTGAATTAACCTTAGGAGATTGTGATTCAAGCAGATCATCATCTAATATCCTTTTTTTCTTCTTCTATTTCAAGCGATTTGAAACCCTAGGTTCTACATAACTACAAAAATAAAGAGAAGGAAAGGTTTTTGTTGAACGATCGGGAGATGATTGGTGTTTTGCTGGTGGTAGAGGAAGAAGAGAAGGGGAGGTGCTGTGGTGGTGTGAGAGAGATACAGAGAGAGAGAGGATAAGTCTCGTATGGAGAAAACGAAAAACATCGGGAGGGCTGTTATGGAATTATTAAACAAATTGAATGATCTAATTTAAACTTTATAAAAGATTTGGGGTTTTTGTATCACTTTTGGGGAAAATGGAGTTGTGGTAACTCTCAACATATGGGTGGAGTTCTTGTACTCCAAATATGGTTACCTTGGTTTTTTTCTCCTTATTCTGAAATGTATAGGGTATTATATTAACAAAAATACGATGGAAAATATATGTCCATGATGCTTTATTACCTTCTTAGTTGCAAGTAATTGTGTGAAATGAAACAAACATAATACTGAGTTATTTGAGATGAAAGGATATGATTGAGCAACAAAAATAACTGACAAAACCTACTAAAGATTTTAAAAGACATGTTATATCTACGGTAGGGACCCAAGTATTTGGGATGATCCGTTGTCCTTTCAAGTCAGAGCGATTTTGGTATAAGCTAAGCTCATTCAAAGCCATACCTACGTTTCTCATAAGGAAATAATATTTTTGTGTGTGTTCTTTCATCAGCTATGTGACGGTTCATGTGAAGGTTTTCTTAATGTGAAGTTTCTTAATCTTAAGCTATGTGACGATACTCTCCAGATATTTCCAAAATAGCATGTATGGTTCAAGTATTGAAACCGCAGGATGAGCACCCTAGGTTAATCCATGAATATTGTTGTTGTCCGTTTAAAGCTTGGAAATCCTAAAGGTAGGTAGATTTGAACAGAATCATGTGTTAGTTAAGCAAAAAAAAAATATTTTATTTTTTGATCGAAAGAGATATATTTTATTAAAGAAGAGAATTTATTGATCGAAATAGATAGATTTTATTAAAGAAGAGAATTTACAAACAAACTACAAGCAGTAGCAAAGAAAACAGAAAACAGAGAACAATACAATTAGTGAAAAATGGCATCCCAGTTTTCACCTGCAGAAATGATGTGATTGCCAAAAGCTGATGCCCAAGCAGTGACTAAAGATTTTGCTTCAATGATGAGATCAACATCAGTTTTAAAAATATGTTTGCTCTCAAAAGTCCTTGCATTTCTTTCGCCCCAAATCACCCAAACAAACTTTGATTCATGTGAGGACACAGATGAGCTAAGTCATACATGGACTGAGGAATAAATTGTATGCTACAATTTCTTTCGCCCCAGCACCAACCAGTAGGAATTAAGTTTAGCCACAATTTGTATGCTACTTTGCAATGAAGTAGTAGATGATTAGATGTTTCCTCTGGGTCACCACACAAAATATTTTGGTTGTGGAAAATATTTTTGTTCTCTTTGGCAAAGGTCGACAAACGCAGTTGGGTGGCTTTTATCTTCAGCTCTCCATTACCTCCCAAACAAACGACGTTAGTGTCATGGAATGCTCGGGTTGAAATTGCATTACTATTTTAACAGTGACAATGGAAAATCAAAAAGCAGACAGATCTATAAAAAGAATTCCAATCCACCCACAAAGATTTAAAATGTCACTAGAAAAATATGAAATTAGAATTTAAGAGCATGAACCAAAAAATATCATGAATTGTCAGGGACGCGCAACTTAAACATAATGTCGATCATGCTCTTACTTGTTTTGGAGGCTTAACAATTCTTCAATCTTTTAGCATCTCTTGTTTCGGTTTCTGGTATTTCTGTGGCTTTGTGACCGATAACATCATCTTTGCCAAATCTTTTGTTGTAGAAAATAACATCCATCTATTTTTATTCGTGGTTCTTGTACTATGTTTACACCATTTACTAAAGGTCTGCTATAATATAAGTCTATTATTTATATTCACACATTATACTTTATTCAATGAGATTATGAAGAATAAATCTGCAGAGTTTTAATTCATTGACACAACAATAAAATATAAGCTCATGTACCAAAACTAATCAATTTCCAACGATACGAAACCAAATCTGAAAGCAATCATGATCCTACTTGTGGATGATTAACAATTCTTCGATCTTTTAGCATCTCTTGTTTCGGTTGAAGGTGTTGCTGTAGATTTGTAACCGGTTACATCATCTTTACCAGAAAGTCCTGAAGTAGATTGTAACATCAGTTTCTCCAAATCTTTTAAAAAAGTAACATTAGTTTGTCCCAAATCTTTCAAAGAAACAATGCTCTGCCTGTGTGGAATTGCCTCAATGTAATCACATTTCATACCCTTGGCCATATCATCCCAAAGTTTGTTTAAGGTTGAAGTTTTAGGATCATAGCAATAGAGACTCCATCCTAAGTGTATGCCGTGTTTGTACCACAATAAAACTTCATTGTTCCTTGTGATTGCGAATGCTGTAAAGTAATATGAGTCATATAACTCTTGTAGGCATATGCTAAACTCCTTAGTGCAGCGTGAAGAACTTTTGTTTTGGAATTTTTCTTTCCCATCACACTCTTTCGTGGTGTATACCCATATGTCACTGCGAGAAGCTCTATAGAATCTATGAACCAAATATAAATTATTATTCCCTCCAAGCAACTGGAGTGGAGAACGGGCGCCATAATACTCGTAATCAAAATCTTCAGATCATGGCAACGAGATGCGGCGGAACTTCTCACCTTCCAAATCAAAGGCCACAATCTCACATTTCCGTACCTTATGACTACTTTGGTGCAACCAGTAAAGTGCTCATCTGCATAGATGCTTGAAGAATAATCAAATGTGTAACGGTTGTAACGCTCGATAAGTCCGATGTATCTCCACTCACCACCAAGAGTATATACTTGAATATGTCCCTTATGTTCCTCACTATGATAATATATTGTAACGACCTTGTATTCCTTAGTCGAAGGACAATAGCCAAACCCACTTGCTAAAAGACCATATGAAAACCTCTTTTTGCTGCTTGAGGTATCTTGTGGCAATTCAGAGTAATTATATTCTGGAAGAAACACAAATTCTCCAGTTAATGGGTTGCAAACTAGAAAAGGAACTACACCTATAACATCTACATTATATTTGGCAATACAAACCAAACCATTACAAGACCCAACCATGATATTTCTCGGAACAGATGCTATAATAAGTCTGTCGAAAATGCTATATGAACAGCTTTGTAACAGCAAAAACAGATGTGGCATACAACATAGCTATCCACTATGGCTTTTCCTTTTACCACGTCGTCACAAAAATGAAAGAGAAAAACTTAATACTCCCTCCGTCCCATTTTAGATGAAGGGAAAGGGTTTTTTCCAGGTCCCAAATTACACGAAGTTTTCATATTTTCTCCCTAAATCTTCCTGATTTGTCCATTCTTTGGAATCATATATAAACATAAAGTATAATATAAGTTCAATTTCCCAAATGAAATTTTTAAATAATCCACTAGATTCCAAATCCACACTAAAATCTAAGAATTAAAAACTAAAAATTTAAATATTTTAGGAGATATGAATGAGGGTAGATTTGGAGAATATATAGTCTCTTTCTTTTTTCTTAATATGTGTGAAAACACCTTCCCCTTCATCTAAAATGGGACGAAGGGAGTATGAATTTTAATCCAAAATTCAATTTACACAGAAAATTGATTCATCAAACTTAATAAAGGGTTCAATTCATATGGGTTTTTCCATCATCAACATCCATCCAAAGGAATCGTATACACTTTATACAACTCCCTAAACACTTTAGTTGTAAATGAAATTTAGAAAAATAAAAAAACCCAAGAGATCTGTATATGGAAAACTGGTTGTTCGCTTTGTTCGCAAAGGGATTATATGAACTAGATGAAAGTTTAAAGAGTTGTTGAGATGTTGTCTAGTAAAGATTTTTTTTTTCTTGGAAATGAGATTAAAAAGAAGACTAGCTGCTCAGATTTGGGGTCTGAGTAGCAATGTGTTGCCTTAGCATATTACAATTAAGAAAAGATAGATATGAGCCACCATCTCCATAGGATGGGACATAGGACTTTGCAATTGAAATTAGTTTTGGAAGACACATTTTCCTTAGAGAAATACAATTAAAACGTCTAAAGTAACAAAATAAATCCACATTATCGTCAATGTGTTCAGAGTTTGTTGTTTGTTGCGGGTTTCTCCACTTTTGGTTAAGCTTCTTTATCAACTTTCTGTCATCGATCTCCAATTTGCAAATCCTGTTCCGTTGTTGTTGATGCCACCTCATGGCCGCAATCACTCCCAGAGTGTTGCTTTCTTCTAGAGAGATCACCTCGCAATGGAAATCCCTTTGACCCCTGCAGACTCCTCCTTCATCTGTAATGATTATGACCATAATTGCAATAGATAACCTGCGGTACCACCAACTGAATCATAGCATAGTTTGTTTTTGTGTTTGTTTTTCGATTTGGGTGTGTCCTTGGGATAATTGAACACTATTTGGGTTTCTATTGAGGGTTAGGTGGGTTGGGAGGTTAAAACAGGCTTTGAGATGAGGTTTTATGAGGGCGATGGTGGTTTCAGGAGACTGTTGTTTATTTTGAAAACATTTAAGACATCTAGCTTTCCAAATATGCCATGACACTATAGCAAAGAGCTGGTTTCCTTTGATATGTTGGAACTAGGTAGGTTGTTTATTATTTATCCAATTTTCTATCCAATTTCTGACACCAAGGGAGTAGTCTATTGTATAGTTCATTCCTAGCCAAACAGCCTTGCTAAAAGAGCACCTCATGAGAGTATGTTCATCTGTTTCAACAAAGTTGTTGCACATATTGCAAGTAGTGTTAATTGTCGATACCCATCTACCCACCAAACCACTAATCGGTAAAATACCAGAGTAACATTTCCACACAAATACTCGAATATGGGGAAGGATATTCAAGTTCCAATTTTTCTTCCAAAAAGGATTTAGGATCAAAGGTTGAGCATTGATATGCGAATTTTTTTTGATGAGGTGATCATACACCGATTTCACAGTGAGGTTTTTTTGATGAGTAAGAGGCCAGGTAAGGGTGTCCTGGGATGAGCGACCATGTTGGAGATTTATGGTCAGGATATTTTGGACTATCTGGGTAGGGAGAATTTGTTGGAGGAAATTGACATTCCATTCGGACGCATCGTCATTCAAAACATCACTAACTTTTACTAGGGTATTCTCTATAATGGGTTTTATATCGCTTCTAGATATAGGATTAGGAGAGTTTTGGGGGATCCAGTTGTGCGTCCATAGTTGAATGTCTTTTCCATTTCCTATTTTCCAGGTAGCTTCCTCTTGAATGATTTGGATACCATTCCATATGCCCTTCCAGAACCAAGAGCAATTGTTTTTTGGTTTGGAGATACTCAGTGGGGAAGAATTTTTAAAATATTTTTCTCTTAGAACTTTGGATGTTAGAGAATCTGGGTTTTGAATAATACGCCATGCCGTTTTTGTTAGCATGGCTTTGTTGAACAAATCAAACTGTTTGAAGCCTAGACCACCATAATCAATTGGTATACAAATAGACGTCCAAGCCGTTGGGAACCATCCCCTAGTATTTTCGGTAGAATGGCCCACCAAAAGGCCCTGTTGAGGGAATCCATTTCTTTTGTTAATTCCTTTGGGATGACAAAGCAAGACATCTGGTATGTTGCCAGATTTTCTTTAGATCATAATTCTTATTACTCTTTCTGGAACTTCAACTCATTAGATTATTGAAGCAGTTGCTTTCAAAAATCAATAAATTTTCGGTTAAATTCAAAACTAGATTAATTGATATTGTATTTGTATGATCTGCATACTTGATTGATTAACAGATCAACAAAAATCTTCTCATTCAAAAGAATCAAGGTTTTTAACGTAAATTGATTGTTGGATATATCAGTGTCTTCATCCCGATTGGCATCAAAATATAAATAAAAAGACCTAAAACGTTATGGTTACTTCTTGGATTAGCAGAATAAGAAGAACAATAAGATATCGAAAAAGAGAATGGCTGAGAGAGAAAAGAAATAGAAACCCAGAGAAAATGGAGGAAGACATCCAATAAAATAAAATAATATATGACATCCGTATTACACATCGGATAGCCACGTCAGATCAGCTGTCAATCAGCTGTTACACAGCGGGTCACCTAGCAGGGTTGTCATGTTGTATTTTTCTAAGTGTGTTATAAGAGTAGTAGTGGTTCATCTTTATATTATCATACTGATCGTACTCATCTTCATAGAAAAGTTCTTCTCTGACCTTACTGCCAGCACTATGAGAGAAAGCGAAAACGAAACCTACCTTATCAGATTGATAATTACAGAGGAGAGCTTTCCAAGTTATGCAAACACGTTTGCCATGTAAAGCTGCCTCAATAGGTAACCGATATAATACGTTTTCTAAGATTTCAGTGGGAAAATTCTCCATGAGTTTCTGTTGATTAAGTTCTGACTAATTGTATCCACTGGGTGGGAAGAATCACGTTTTGCGTTGAAAGGCAAGAATTTTATTTCTTATACCCTAAACCTCGTCTTATGAAACTAAGGCCGAGGACCCGAGCCCATTTTAAAATTGCTGATGCAATTGTGGACATTAAGGCCCAACTTTCAGTCGTTGATTTGGTGTTGGCGCCTTAGGTTTACCACCTCTAGGCTGCTAAAGAGATTTTGGCTCATGTCAGATTTTACCTGTGGAGCATTACCAATTCATTGTCAAATGAGGTATAGGAGCTTGAGATTAATTTGAGAATCGGGTAGTTTTCGAGAACCATGGATGGGAGCTTTTTGTTTTACCACATCACCTAAATCAAATTCGTTGTTACGGGATGCTCAGGCAGAAAGTTTAAGATAGTAGTACCATTTTAACTGTGACAATGAATAACTAAATCAAACAAACCTATAAAAAGAATTCTTATCCACAGATAAAGATTTAGATGTCATATATGATAAAAACATTTTTTCGAGAGTATTGCAACTAAACATATCATGAATTTTGGAGGACGTGCATCGAAACATAAAAGCGATCACAACCTTACTTGTTTTGGATGATTAAAAATTCTTCGATCTTTTAGCTTCTCTTGTTTCGGTTGGAGGTAATGCTGTAGATTCGTAAACGGTAACATCATCTTTGCCAGAATCTTTCGAACTAGCTTGTAACATCAGTTTCTCCAAGTCTTTCAAAGAAGTAACGTTTTTTTCTCCCAAATCTTTCAAAGAAACAGTGCTCTGCCTGTGAGGAATTGCCTCAATGTAATCCCATTTCGTTCCTTTCGCCATACCATCCCAAAGTTTGTTTAAACTTGAAGTTTTAGGATCATAGCAACAGAGTCTCGGACTCGGTCCAAGATACCACAATAAAACTTCATTGCTCCTTGTGATTGCAAATGGCCTAAAATATGGATTTTCCCAGCCGATACTAAATCTCTTTATACAACACTGTGAACCTCTGTCGTGGTATTTCTGTTCCTGATTACACGCTTTCATGGTGTAATTAGTTCCCGTAGTATTTCTCCTGTATACCCATATGTCAGTGCGAAAAGCTCCATAAATTTTATGCACTAAATACAAATTATTATTCGCGCCAAGCAAATGTACTAGAGAAAGAGAACAAGATTTGTACTCGGAATCTACAGAACTTGGCAATGGGATGTAATCAAACGTTTCATCTTCCAAATCAAAGGCAACAATCTCGCAGTTTCGAACCTTATCGTGCAACCAGTAAAGAGCTCCATTTGCATAGATGCCTGAAGAATAATCGAGTGAGTAAGGACGAACAGTGAATCCAATGTATCTCCACTCACCACCAACAGTATACACTTGAACATGTCCCTTATTTTCCCCATGATAATAGGTATCAGTGCTTCGTGCAAGGGGAGCTCATTTTTTTTTTCTGCTCTGCCCTCTCTCCTCTTTCTTCCTTTCCAACGGCTATTTTTCTTCATCTTCTTCCTTATTTTTCTGCTGCTTCTTTCAACAATGCGCTGTGAGTAGTCCTTCCTGCTTGTGTTGATTCCCAAGCTAGGAGGGACTTTGTGATGGGAGGAAATGATAAGTGCTCAAATATTTGACCTGACTTATGGATTGCCGGATTTAATGGAACCGGAAATTGTGAGGGAATTTCAACAAACTTTTTCTATTATCTTTTAAAACGGATTTTCGCTGTGTTATTTCATTCTTGCTTTTAAAACAAAATCATATGCATTTTCTTGTTTAAATTATAATCATATGTCATTTTTGTAACATAAACATCACCCTGGATTTGAGTTTCATGAAACTTGGTAAGTTTCAATGATTAGCAGTTGATAATAAAACAAACTAGAACTGGTATCCTTCATGATAAAACTTTGAAATTAAAAGATAAAACATAGAACATAAACGCATAGATATGGTATTGACAGGTAGATAGTACTATTGATCTTTACTAGAACTCGATCCCTTCCTCTGAATCCTTCTTTTCCATCTCGTCATAATGATTCTTACCTCGCTTCTTTAGATATCGTATCTCTCTCTTCTGAGCATGATAATAATCTGAACCAAATGGCATTTCTTCAAGATAAATCTGGGCATCTAATGATATCCCCTTCTCTATCTTGAACTGAATAACCTTCTTAGCACAGGGACATAGCTTCCTTTTTTCTTCTCCGTTAAGGTTGCAATAAGCTAGGTTCTGATCCTGATTAGGATGAAGGAAAAATTCTCTAAAAAAGTTTGAACATCGATAGTAGTGGATACGATGGAGATGATTCTCCGTACAACGCATGATTCTAGTAGAGGATACTAAGGCATCTTTGGGAATTTGTTTATGATCGCAAGTCATTCTGATCTTACGATTAAATCTCTCTAACTCTTCGATCTCCCCTTCTTGTTTTTCTAATTTCTCTTTGGATTGCTCTCTTCTTGCTTTTGGAAGAGTATTTAACCTTTTCTATGGATGACTTATTAAAAGTACATTAATGACATTCTTATCTTCCCCTCCTAATTTCTTCGTCTGTGTCGCTTCTTCTGGATTAGTTCAATTATTAGATTCCTTGCATCTAGAATAATTTTGGTGTTGTTTATACACTTTGATATCCAGAAAGTCTTTTATGGCTTAGAAATTTAACCTCTTGGGTTTGTCTTAATTTCCTATTGAAGGCTTAGAATGTGAAAAGTTGTGCGGCAATACAAACTAATACTCCCTCCGTTTCTGGAAAAGAGATACTTTCACTTTTTCAATTTGGCCAATTTGTTCGTGAGGAATAATTCTTCAATGTAGTTAAAATAAGAATATAACTTAACCATGGAACGGACTTAAATAACAATACGTTACATAAAAGATAGAACACTACATTCAGGCAAATCATAATTCATAGTTTCGCTTTTAACTTTCCTAGAATTATCACCGGCCTTTCTTAGAATTAAACGGCATGACAAACGGTACAACTAACAACACATGCAAATACTAAATATAGAGATAATTTACTGAATAAACATATTCTTTGCCTAATATGCTATTTCTCCCCTTGCATCTGCCTCTTCTGCAGCCTCGTATTTCCCCTTGCCTTTGTTCCAATTGTATCTTTCCTCCATCTTGAGTATGTATCCATACTCAAAACCTGGAGCATCTCACTATACAGTATAGTGGCATCAATTGGTAGTCCTTGCTCGATTTGATTCTCAGTCGCTGCCCTCACCTGTTCACCCAAATTCTCCTTTGCTTCTGGCCTCAGATTGCAATATGCTAAATACTTAGCCTTAACTGCATGCATAAATAAATCAGTTCCACACAAATAGCAAAAATAATAATGCACTCTATAAAGATGATCCTCCCTGCACCGCATAACCCTTATCACGATTGCAAGCCATCTTGTGAGTTTTAGTCTTTCTGTTGCTTGGTTTGATAGTTAGATGCAAACAATGCTCTCTTTTATTCTAGTTTTAGGATAATTCACCTATCAATGTTGCGTATAACTTTTCTTCTTCTCTCTGTTTTTAATTCCTTATCTCTGGCTTTTTCCTTCCTCTCTGATAATCTTTGATTTAAATCTCCTTGTTGCTGCTGTACGGCTTCTCTATTAATGAGATTTGAAAATCTCTGCAATCTATATTTTCTTTGAAATGTGATGAGTATCACCAATAGAACGTAGGCGCCTATTTTGCATGAATACATGCAAGCCTATTTTGCATGAATAAATGCAAATTTAATTTCATTCTTTATCTGATAGTCCATAGCTTTTAAAGGTTAGGTGCATTAAATGCATTTCTAGAGAACTAGTGTAGGTAAAGGTCTGTTTAATTCTTGGCTGTGACTTGGCTTAGAAAAAGGAGAAGTACACATTGCTTTTATCCCCTATGTTTTATCAACTTCATGATATGATGTCTCTTCTCTTGGTATTGACTATTATTTTTTGTGTTGTATCTTGTTTTTGTTGTCCTTTACCATTTTGAAATTTAAATTCTTTTAAAAAAGTTAATCCTAATAAGTTTTTATTCTAGGTTATAATATGGGGTCATGTAGTGCCTAGATAGTATTCATCCTTAGTCTGTATTGCGATTAGTTGTCCTGAGACCAGTACATCTTCCCTGATTAATGTTGAGACAATATCAGAATTTCTTAGGTTTGGTACTCCCCAAATTTATGTTGGTCAAAAAGTTCTCTTTTCTTCCCTGTACCTTGGTTCTAGTTAAAATTTTAATTTTTTAAGTTGTCGACTTTCCATTAAGATTTAGGTTCACCCTTTTTCTATTTCAGTATCATTCACGGGTGCTGATTTTATCGGCTTTTGTGCTCTTATGTTTTTGTTTATCCCTTTATATTTAGTCTGCTATCCTTTCCCTTTTTTCCTTACCTTTGCTATCTTATTCTACTTTCTCTCTTTCTTGCAATGGGTGAACCCTTCAATCTCTATAAACACCTTAGTGGTCTTTCATTAGCTCAACGCCTAGCAAATCACAGTAATATTGGTCTTCTACCTACACCTCCTTCTTTTATTAGAGACTTCGGGATCAAACAATACAATATTCTTGCTAGGGTTTTCTCAACTGAGATTCTTCACCAATGGGAAGTTAGAGGTGCACTGAATAATTTTTTGGGGAGCCAAATTGTATTCCAAATTAGGGAAGTAGATCCAAACTTATTTATCATCACGTTTAGAAATAAAGAGGACTTTCACTGGATATCATCTAATGGACCTTGGTATGCCTTCGGCAATGTGCTTGCAGCTACAACAGCTTTTCAAGGAATGAAAATCTCTACTGACTTGGTAAAAGAAATTCCGATATGGGCTTCTATCTCAAATGCAAAATGTGAGCATCGTAGTGAGGAAATGTTAGGTTTGATAGCAGGCAAAGTAGGACAAATTTCTAGAATATGTAGATAATCTGAGATGCCAGACTGTAAGCCAAGAGTTCTTCTTTGGGTAAATATTGAGAAACCACTTATCCATCATCTTCTAGTTAAAGTAGGACGATACCCGGTTACTTCCATTTACTTCAACTACATTAACTTACCATCGAAATTCTGTTCTCATTGTCTGTGGTTAGGACACAAAGTAGGTAACTGTGCAGTACTTCATGGAAGACCTCTTGAAGATATTTATGATATCACAGTTAATTCACTTTATCCAGGTGATGATATGAATTGGTTAAATAATGTCTTAGTCCAAGTTTGGAATCCTAAAGATAATTTTGATCACACTGGTGTACCAGTTCATGTGCAAGAGTACTTAAATCAGCTTGGAGTAAGAGAAACATTCCATGATAATTTCAGAACCTATGTTGAGGAGAAACCTGCACTGCAAAATGATAGGCATGAAAACCAAACTAGAACTCAACCATCTCCACTTAATTCTTATGATGTTTTAGGACCCTTTGTCATTACTGAATCTGCGTCTTCTGACGAAGACATGCCACTGGCATCATCTTCTGTTCTAGGTAAACGAACTTTCCCGTTTAACTTGCCAGAAAATTTTATCCCGTTAACTTCTTCTGGTGACGAATCGTTCCGATCTGCTAACTCGGAAACTTTCCGAGTTTTGGCTGAATCAGACTCGGATGCTATTACTATTCTTGATGCCGGTTTTGAACAAGATATTGCTATTCCGGTTCAAGTTCCTAGCTCTCCTATTAGGTCAATCAGTGACAATTTAATTGGGGTAAATAGAAGACTCTCTTTCTCTTCTCCTGATTTGGGGAGGGACTCTTTGGAATCCCTAATTTCCCCTTGTTTGCTTGTGAGCTCTTCAATCAGCTCTACTTCTTTTAATGATCATAACATATGCATTGCATCCTATTTTCAAACACCTTTAACTCAGCCAAAATTCGCATTCAAAATTTCAGTCTCTGATTTCCTTTATTCCTCATCTTCTGAGCACCTTTGTTCCATTCCCTCACAAGATGGAAAAGTTTTTAAAATTAATCAATACGGGTCAAACATTGCTGATCATATGGCAAGCTCAAGCACTTATCAGCCAATTCCTTTCCCCGAATTAGTCCCTCCAACGCAACAGGATGAGACACATGTACTTTTCTTTTAAAATTCGTTTAAATTCACCATATCTTTGATTTCATTTAAATTCCTTAATTTCTTCATATCTTTGATTCCATTAGCTTTAAAAGTCAATTAATTCTGCTTGTTTCACTCAGTTGCTTCTGTGTATGCATTTTTCTGAATCATTTGTATTGAATCTATTGTTTGCTTTTTGAATATTTGGCCTTTCTTTTACTCTTAACATTATGAAAATTCTTGGTTGGAATGTGCAAGGATGTAGGAACCCCTTAGCCCAAAATCACTTAACTAATCTTCTTAATAAAGAAAAACCAGAAGTTCTTTTTTTATCTGAAACCAAAAACCAAACACCCCTTGTCAAAAAATTAGTATCTTCCTTTCCTAATTACAATATAGTTGATCCTATAGGTTCTGCAAAAGGATTAGTTGTAGCTTGGATAGATGGATTCCATTTTGAAATTGTTCAATGGAATATTAATATAATTAATATCATTGTCAAAACCTTTTTTGATACCAAAAAATGGGTTTTAACATGTTTCTATGGCAGTCCCTATCCAACTAATAGAAACATAGCTTGGGATTTCTTGGAAGAAATTAGTAAACAAGTCTCTCAATGAATGATGCCTTGGATAGTAATAGGAGATTTCAACATGATCTTCAACCAATCTGAAAAATTAGGAGGATTACCTTTTAACAAAACTAATAGTGAATATTACGCAAACATCAAAGAAAGATCAGGACTTTATGACTTAGGCTATTATTGGTAATGACTACACTTGGGACAACCATAAGAAAGGGAAACAAAATATCCAGGAAAGACTAGATAAAGTTGTGATTAATGCAGAATGGCATACTCAATTCCCAAATGCTTCCCTTTCACACTTGGTAGCAGTAGGTTCTGATCAATGCCCTATTTTGCTAACTTTAGATTCTCAAATATCTAAATCTGCTTGGGTCTTTAAATTTTATGATACTTGGTTGAAAGACATATCTTGCTTACAAGTAATTCAAGGTTCTTGGAAAGACTCTACTGAGTTAGAAGAATCAACTAGTCTTGTACATAATCTTAAACACGTAGGGATAAATCTTGCTAACTGGAAAAAGAACATTTTTGGTCTACCTTTTAAAAAAATCAATAGAAAGATTACAATCTCAAAGAGTTACTTTACATCAACAAAATACAATTAAAGGTAAATTACAGGAACTAGAAATCCTTTATGACACTCAAGAGGTCATAGCTAAACAACAATCAAGAGACAACATAATCAATTTAGGAGAAAGGAATACTAAATATTTTCATACCATTACTTTGAGAAGAAGAAAATGGAACACAATTCCAAGTATAACTAATGAGCAAAACCAAGTAACTAAAGATATAAAGGAAATTCATAATTCTTTAACTTCTTACTTTCAATCTATTTTTTGTGAGATTTCCTCAGAAGTGGAGTTATCAAATCCAATTTTTAGAGATATCCCAGACACAATTTATACTTCTGATAATGATAGAATTCTGGCTATCCCCACTAAAGAGGAAATCTTTTTAGTCCTCAAAAACATGAAACCTAACAAATCCCCAGGACCAGATGGCTTCCCAATTAGTTTATTTATTCATAACTGGAATTTGGTAGGTACACAAGTCACTGATACAATCCAAAACTTCTTTAAAGAAAAAATCATGAACCCAGACCTAAACATAACTCATCTTTTTCTTATTCCTAAACTAAAAAACTCTAAGAAGCCTAGTCAATTCAGGCCCATTGGACTGTGCAATACTATTTACAAAGTAATTGCTAAGCTACTAGCAAATAGAATCAAACCAACCTTAGAAAAAATAATATCTCCCTTCCAATCTGCTTTCCTATCCTCTAGGAAAATCTCTAATAATATCATAGTAGCTCATGAGATCATACATTCCTTTAAAAAGAAAAAAGTTAAAACAGGAGGCCTAGGAATCAAAATAGATATGTCCAAAGCCGTTGATAGGGTTAATTGGAGTTTTCTTGTAAATGCTTTAGAAACCTTTGTATTCAATGATGGGGTGTGCAAACTAATAGAACAATGCATTTCAACTACTTCTATTGCTGTGCTGTTAAATTGTAGCCCTGGAGAAATCTTCAAACCTACTAGAGGATTACGACAGGGTGACCCCCTCTCACCCTATCTATTTATCATTTGTCTGGAAATCTTCTCTAGGCTCCTGCTTATGCAGGAACATAAAAAAAATCCTTCATGGTGTTAAAATAACTCCTAAAAGTTAACCTATCTCCCACCTTTTTTTCGCTGATGATTGCCTGCTTTTTGTGAAAGCTGACTTAGTAGAATGTA
>JAJJMB010016669.1:797513-820159 GCA_023531105.1 Papaver atlanticum | reverse complement strand
AAGTATTTTTAACTACATCAATGGTCGAAATGCAGATATATCTTGGAGAGCAAAAGCTTATATGCAGGAAGCTCACAGATTAGCTCATCTTTGCAATAACTTTTTGGGTTTTGTCTTTGTTGCTAGACTAGGAAATCAAGTGGCAGATAACTTAGCCAAATTTGCTAAAAATGTGAACAACTATATTGAATGGGATATGATCCCTCCTACTTGTAGTAGAAAACAACTCTTAGTAGATAAATCTAATAGTTCCTAAAGTCCCATATTAGATGGCTCTACTTCTTTTGTAACCTTGACTCATTCAGAGTCCTAGTTTTTTATGCAATATCTTATTTACAAAAAAAAAAAAAATGACTGTTGGGACAAGTTGTGCTAGATATATCCGTAGGCAATTGATCAGAATAATTATATTCAGGAAGAAAGACAGATTCTCCGATTAACGGGTTGCATATTAGAAAAGGATTTGTGCCTAGAGCATCTTTATTTTGTTTGCAAAAATAAACCAAACCATTGCAAGACCCAACAATGATATATCTCGATAAATATTTTGTAATAAATCTGTCGTGTTGTATCTTCGTAAGTGTGTTGTAAGACTTATAGTAGTTTATCTTCGCATGATCATAATGATCATATTCATCTTCGTAGAAAAAACGTTTTCTACTAATTCTAATCTTACTGCCACCACGTTCACGTTTAACTTTACGAGATGAAGCAAAAAAAGAAACCTAGTTTCTCAGTTTTAGAACGAAGGATTGCTCTCCAAGTTGTGCATACTCGTCTGGCATGTAAAGCTGCCTCAATTGATAATCGAGAAAGTATGTTTTCTATGATACCACTATGAAGATTCTCCATGTTAATTAACTTATAACCGAGCCTATTGAATCTAGAAAAAAATTCTGCAATTTTTTCTTTTCGAAACTTTTGCGCTTCTCAATGGAGCATGAATTTATACATCCTTTACCCTAGAAACTTGTTAGAAAGCTCACCACAGAGAGGACCCAAGCCTAAAACAAATTATTGCGGATATTTATTTAAGACCCAACCACTGTGAGGTCCTTTATTAATTGCGGCCCGTTATACACTTTGGACTTTTTGCATGAAGGGTAGTGAGGAATGAGAAGTCAGAAGTGGAAAAGGCCGCTGTTTACATTGAGTTGCATATTGAGTAAAATGTATCTTACAGTGTTTGTATTTGTCACTGGTGAGGTTCATATGAATCTTGTTTTGTTTACAGATGGTTTCTCTTGGAAGTCATTCGCTAAGAAACTTAAGACTGACATGATTATGTAGTACGTGATCACTGGATGGGTTCACATGGTTAATCCATGAGGATTGTGGTTATTGTCTCTTTCAAGCCTAAACACGCAGTGAAACTAGTAAGAGATTGATGAACTATAAATGTGATCAAGGGTCTATTTCTCCTCGTGAGATATCTCCTTGTAATGGTCATTCTTGGTTTCTTTCTCTAATAAAATTATAACCTTTTCAAACAAAAAAAGAAAAAATAACTAGTACCTGCGCTATCCAAACTACTGACGGACCCAACAAGGGGCTAAAGGGGGCTATAGCCCGGGTGTTATTTATGGAAATTTTATTTCACCGACGAGTAATTTGAATGTTTAGAGAGTTTATCCCATTTATATAGCTTAATATGTGTACAAATTAGTTAAGAAATTACAAGAACTTACTGAACTTTAGTTGTAGTTTTACGTATTTACACTTTCTTCCTTCGAGTATCAGCCGAAACTCATTCTTTTTTCCTTTAAAGTCGAAAATCATTCTTTTTTCCTTTAAATTGCTCTTATACTGCATTTTCTACACAATTCTTTTACATTATATATCATCTGAATTGCTCTGAAAATTCGCCGCGCCCTACGGCCGCTTAGTAATCTCCTTACACCATGTACTAGCCCTACCTCATACATGATCCTGGGTCCGTCCCTAACCCAAACCCTCCCCCCACCCCACCACCACCACCACCCCATATGCCAGTGCAACAAGCTCTATCGATTTTATGAACCAGATGCAAATTATTATTCCCACCAAGAAACTTGAGTGGACAAAAGGGGCCATAAGATTTGTATTAAAAAATTAAGTATAATTCAAAAGAATCAACACCACATTTAACCCAAATTCAGTCTTAAAAAAGGCTTCTCTTAAATGTAGCCCACACATTTATTAACCATAACCCATTTAAAATAAGTGATTAAGTTAACCAAACAGACCTTTATAATCATTCGACATAGCCCACGAAATTATGTATAATTATTATATATAACCCATAATAATATGATAATCATTAATCCCTTGATCAACATCATCAACAAATTCAAAAACAAAAAATAAAAAAGTTAATTATCTAATCAAGTTTATGTAAGATATTTGACATAAACCCTCAATAAATTTTAGTATAATCATGATTGAGAAGAAAAAAAACATCATCTTATAGATTTTTTATTTTTATAGATTATGTTTATGGAGTTTCTAGGAGAATGGTCATCGAAAAAGAATTAAAACATTAACTAATTCCATTTCGATTGACGTTGTTTTGGAAATTTTTTAAGGGAACAATTAGAATATACACCATCAATTTTGATGTAATCATGATTAAGAAAAAATAATTTCAGAGAAAATAAGAATTTAGAGTTTATTTTGTTTTGGGGAAAAATTAAGAATTAGGGTTTATACATAATTGTTCAATTTGTGAGAATCCTAAAAGAACAATTATAATTAATTTTACGTATAATTAAGAGAAAAAGAATTAGGGTTTGATTTTGAGGAAGACCGATTTAAATTTAATTGTTAGCAAAATAAAATTAAGACTTGTTTGGTTTTTCATTTTAACTTTTGGTTTTTCATTTTAACTTAAACTTTTTAGGCTATGGTTAATAAAAGTGTGGGCTACATTTGAGAGAAGCCTTAAAAAAAGCTACATGCTTTAAGAATGTAGTACCAATTCTTCTTCCCGAGATTCAAAATGTGGTTCAGGGACTGACAACAGGAGACATTCTGAGACTTTGAGCACCAGTACTGCTTTTCTCCAGGGACTGACCATATACCAACCAGTTCTCCTTCGTCGGCAGAATTGATTCGAGAAACAACAAAAACAGTGCATAAGTATTTCTTAAGTGATAGTAGATATCCCCACGCAGTACCTTCAATAGAACCCAAAGTCCAACCATTGTCAGTGTCTATGATAGTTTTTTCAGGAAACTTCAGGTTCCCTTGGTAATCCAGGAATTTCATGTTGTAGGGTGGTGGCCTGAGAAGTTTATGGCTTGGTGAGGTAGTGTAATGTTTTTTCATGTTCTACCTTTTTTCTCTCTAGAGGTCAGGCAGGTTCTTGCCACTGTCTAGCTCTTGTTCTTTTTTATTTTTTGCTTCCTATTATCAATAAATTCTCTTCAGAGCCAGTTGAAAAGGATAACAATAATAAAAGAAAAAAAACTAGCTACAAAATAAGCTACTTCAAAATTATAAAACAAACTACATGACATCTGATTCGGGCAAGTAAGTAAAAGAAAAACAAAGTGTGTAGACCTATTACATACCTGCACATGATACATATCTAGTTTGGACTAATTTGATTAATAGCAGCATAACATTAGTATTTTATTTTTATTTATTTATTTTTTTGAGGAGAAAGGTTAAGATTCATTAATCGAAAAGATCATGAACAAGAAAAAAGAAAAGAAGAGAAAAAAAATAGTAAAGAAAAAAAGCTCATGACTGAGCTTACAAGATCCTAACAAAAGCTGGATCAACACAATCTAAACCTAAAGAATAGGTTGGATCAACGAGCAGCCTAATCATTTTTTCTTTGCCGACTTTCTGTGACCTCTGCCAAGCTTGTCAATGTTTGGTTCGTCCTTCCATCCTAACTTTCCAAGCTCCCAATCCTTCCAAGATTTCTGATATTTATCATTTAGCCCACAGAAGATGCTTTTAGTATCACTCGAAACATACAAACTGAGAGCATGCACCTAAACCAATCGATTGTACATAGAAGATATCATACCTTACTTGTTTTGGATGATTAACAGTTCTTCGATCTTTTAGCACCTCTTGAGCTTCCTGGTTTCTCTTCTCCTTCGTAAAAGTAACTCTTAGTAGCCTTTTCGCGAGACTCACGAGCTTTCAAAGAAACAACATTTTCTTCTCCCAAATCTTTCAAAGAAACAACGCTCTACATGTGAGGAATTGCCTCAATGTACCCACATTTTGTACCGTTAGCCTTATCATCCCAAAGTTGGTGTAAGGTTTAAGTTTTAGGGTCATAGACTCCCATCTGATAAGATGAGAAGCGTTTGTACCACAATAGAACTTGATCGGTCCTTGTGATTGCGAATGGTGTAAATTTAGGATACGACTCTACCCAACGTATACTAAACTCCTTATTCCAGGGTAAGGAACTTTTTCCGTGGTAGTTTTTCTTCCGGTTAAACTCTTTCATTCCGTACTTAGTACTACCGGTGATATTATTTCTCTTGGATACCCATATATCAGTGCGAGAAGATCCATAGTTTTCATGAACTAAGTACAAATTTATTTTCCCTCCTAGCAACTTGAGTGTAAAAATGAAAGTTACACATGATAAACCTCTATAACGTTTGAACGAGATGCCACGGAACTTCTCGTCTACAATATGAAAGGCCACAATCCCACATTTTGGAACCATGTGATCACTTTTGTGCAACCAGTAAAGTTCGCCATTCGCATAGATGCCTGAGAAACAATCAATTCTGTAACGATCGATTACTCCAATGTACCTCCACTGACCACCGACAGTACATACTTGAACATGTCCCTTATGTTCCTGAGGACGATAATATACTGTAACAACCTTGTATTTATTAGTCGAAGAACAATAACCAAACCCACCTGCTAAACGATCACCGGGAAGCCTTGTGCTTGATATATCCCTCGGCAATTTCGAGTAATTATACTTCGGAAGAAAAACGGATTCTCCGGTTAATGAGTTGCAAATTACAAAAGGAACTACGCCTAGGGTATCTTTAACGCCGAGAGTATCTTTAATATCTTTGCCAAAACAAACCAAACCAGACCCGATTATGAATGCCATGGGGGCGGATATCTTAAATTTTTTACCATGCTTTATCTTCGTAAGTGTGTGTCGTATGAGTGGTAATAGTTCATCTTTGCATTATCATATTGATCATACTCATCTTCATAGAAAAATTCTTGTCTAACCAGCTTATCGGCTTTATCATTACCAAATGCAGTTCCAAGAGAAGCAAGCAGTTGATTTACATCATACGCGTGGGGTTCAACTCCACCGGAGAAAGCGAAAACGAAGCCCGGCTTTTCAGTTTTACAGCGGAGGATTGATCTCCAAATTGTGCATACTCGTTTGGCATGTAAAGCTACCCGAACAGGTAATCGAAAAAGTATGTTTTCTAAGATGTCTCCGTGAAGATTCTCCATCTTGGTGCTGCTGGTGTTGGTGTTGATGATTAAACTTCTCACAAATTCTATTAACTAAATTCTTCCGTCTGCTGTTTTCTTTTCTAGAAATTTTCTTTGACATACGGAGAGAGTAACCAATTTTTTCAGGAACGCCTTACTTATATATCTTTGTTTTCTGAACCCTAAATGGATACTAGCCCATTTATGTCTCTCA
The DNA here is from genome assembly GCA_023531105.1 of Papaver atlanticum. Classification (NCBI taxonomy): domain Eukaryota; kingdom Viridiplantae; phylum Streptophyta; class Magnoliopsida; order Ranunculales; family Papaveraceae; genus Papaver; species Papaver atlanticum. The sequence goes on along the minus strand of JAJJMB010016669.1, from coordinate 814,518 downwards.
TCCGGGCTCACCTATTGTACCCTCTGACGCGGAAAAAACACACACAAGAGTTTGAAGCTGAGGGTCATACCATATATGAAGAGTCCTTCGACCCAGATTGCAGAAAAACTACCTAAAAACCATGTATCCTAAAAAAAAAAAAGGAGAAATTTAGATCCCATCTTAATGCCATGTTACAAAAGAAATGTCCGCTTCATATGAATGTTTGTTTTTCAGTAATTTTTGAACACCTCTATCTGGCTGGTTTTTCCAAATCTTTCAAGAAAATAACATTTATTTCTCCAAAATCTTTCAAAGAAACAATGCTCTGCCTTCTTACAGCGAACGAGGTTTTAATAGCCTGATGAGATTTGAAAATTGGATCGTTTTGGAAAAACATGGATGAACCTTTTACATTATACCTTTACACGACTTATTACCTTTTCGGTTGCACTACCTTGCTTGCTTTTGGAGCATTGAAATTCCATTTCTACTGGGGCACATATCAACTAGTTTTCGGAAAATATTTAAATCACATTTTGATGGAGAATCAAGAATTGTATGGAATGACAGAATTGACAAGCCAATCCCTTGGCCAATAATAATGGTTCTGTATTGGATGATATTAAAAGATTGTGAAGGGTAAGTCTTAAAAATTAATGAGTTCTAAGTCACTGACAAAACATATTTAAAATGTCTAATGCGAAAACACATATAAACCAAATTCTGTCTTAGAAAAAAGCTACATGTTCTGAGAATTCAGAAGTACTTAAAATGAACAATACATGAATGTAAAATTCGATACTATTTCCGTCTGGTACAGACAGCATAGATGGCACCAGAATCCTTCTTTCCAAACTTTCAAAATGTTGTTTAGAATGTCTAGTCTGTCTAGAGCAGCACTTTAATTACAAAATGACATGCGACATTTTGAGATCCACTGCATTTCTCCAGGGCTGACCGTATACCATGAAGGTCTCCTTCAGCTGAATTAATGTAAGACACAACAAAAACAGTGCATAAGTAAACTACCTTCAGAATTAATGCGATATTTTTAAGCGATCTTCAGAAAATATCCAACAATACCTTCAAAACAACCAAAAGTCCAGCCACTATCAGTGTTTATGCTCATTTGAATATACAATCAAGCTGAAAATAACCTTAAATTCGAACAATAACGTTACTATGTTGTGCTCCTATCTAGCTACAAGATAAACTACCTCTATGAATCAGTAAAGTTAAGTGTGACTTTGTACTTGACCTAAAAGCCACCAAGCCAGAGGTAAGCTCTATGTCAGAAGCGAGTTTCGCATTTCCAAATTATAACAACAAACAATCTGACATCTGATTTAGGCCAAGTCAGATAAAAACAAAGATACAACCCTTTTCAGATGCCTGAGTCGGATAAAAAACACACAAGGTGTAAACCTATTACATACATGTACACGATACAATATCTAGTTTGGATAATTTCGATTAATAGCAAAACGACATAACATTAATATCGCATGGAAAATAAAAACTGAGATCATGCACCTAAACCAATCGATTCTACATAAGCGTTCGAGATCTTACTTGTTTTGGATGATCATTAATTCATTATTAACTTTTCTTCGACCTTTTAACGCCTCTTGAACTGGTTGGTTTTTCTTGTCAATTCGAATTAACTTCTAACATTATTTTTTCACAATCCTTCAATGAAGTAACATTTTTTTCTCCCAAATCTTTCAAAGAAACAATGCTCTGCCTATGAGAAATTGCCTCAATGTACTCACATTTCATACCCCTAGCCTTATCATCCCAAAGCTCGTTTAAGGTTGATGTTTTAGGGTCATAACAATAGAGTCTCGTCTCAAAATGTGAGTAGTGTTTGTACCACAATAGAAATTGATTGTTCCTTGTGATTGCGAATGGTGTAAATGAAAGCGACGAAGCTCTCTAGCATATACTAAACTCCTTAACCCAGGGTAAAGAACTTTTGCAGTGGCAGTTTTGTTTCCCCATACACTCTTTCGTGTCATGATTAGTACCACCATTGGTATCATTTCTTTTGTAGACCCATATATCAGTGCAAGATGATTTATAGTTTGTATCAACCAAGTACAAATTATTGTTCCCTCCAAGCAGCTCGAATTCTTGATCAAGTGGCAACGGGATGCAACAGAACTTTTCATCTTCCATATTGAAGGCCACAAGATGATCACTTTCCTGCAACCAGTAAAGTTGCCCATTTGCGTAGATACCTGGATCATAATCAATTTTATAACCGTCGATAATTCCAGTGTATATCCACTCACCACCAATAGTATATATTTGAACATGTCCCTTAGGTTCCTTTGGAGTTTTTTCTTTTTTAAAGAATGGTTCCTTTGGATGATAATATACTGTAACAACCTTGTATTTATGAGTCGAAGAACAATAACCAAACCCACATGCTAAACGACCAGGGCGAGACCTCAGGGTTGGGCCGTTTGTTGTATCCCGAGGCAATTCAGAGTAATTACACTCCGGAAGAAAGACTGATTCTCCGGTTAATGGGTTACAGATTAGAAAAGGAACAGTGCCTGCAGTGTTTTCAATTTTTTTCCCCAAAACAAACCAAACCATTGCAAGACCCGACAATGATATTCCTCGGATAGGATTTCTTGTAAAATTTACTCATCTTCATAGAAAAATTCTTTTCTAACCCTGTAAGGATATTGATATTCATAGTGAGAGAACCCGAAAAACAAACTTGGTTTCTCAGTTTTACAACGAAGGATTTTGCTCCAAGTTTTGCATACACGTTTAGCATGTAAAGCTGCCTTAATAGGTAATCGAAAAAGTATGTTTTCTATGATATCAGTGGGAAAATTCTCCATGCTGCTGCTGATTAAAACCCCACCCCCTACACATCCAAGGATAGAATGGCTGGTCCACCAATTTGGTGTACCAAATATACACCCCTAGGAAGACCAAATTGGCAGGACCTATCATAGACTATTAGACAAGTACCTACGAGACATCAACATGCAAACATGGTATTTTATACCTATTTTTAGGGGCCTAGCCAGGTTTCAAGATAAAGGGTGCAAAAAAGAAAAATCCACATGCTAGGGGTGCAAGACCAGTTTACGTACCTAAAAAAGGCAGAACTAAATATGATCAGACTTGGGAACCAGCTGAGCTGGATGTGCAACTGCACACCCATGCTATAAACTGTCACGCCGCTGAGTAGTTTTATATCGGAGGGTCTCAAATATTAGGAGTAGTGAGCTTCCAAAAGTTACACAGATGTGTTTTTTTTATCGATATGAACGTATGTAACGCCCCACTTCGAATTCTAGGTTGGCCGCCCTAAAATTCCAAATGTGGCATACTCATGGACCACTTTACACACTCAAACCGTCAAGCCAACAAATGGAGATCAGGCTATTGTATTGAGCACATTGACAACCATCCATAAATATATGAACTTTATTGAATTAGAATGTTAGAAGTTGTAAAGTTTTATAAGATCTTTAAAACAAAAATAATCTTCGACACGCAGGCCGGTTTCCAAAGTAAATGTTAAGAATTTATTGGAAAGAAATAAAATTCTGATCTTCTAAGACATCAATGAAATTTTTAACAGGGAAGGGTTCCATAAAACTCTTTTAGATTTATTAGACCATACTAAAAAGAGTAGAATAGTTAGAAAACTTACCTGCTGTGATGCAGCAAGGTACAAATCCTTTAAAAATGTTTTATTCTTCGTCTCTATATTGATTCTTTCCTTCTTCCAACTCTTTATCACGGTAGCTGTTTGCAAAAGAGACTAGCTTCCGTTCTCTATAACACCAACCTTTAGCTTCTACTTGCTCTCATATCTTCCTTTGATTATTTCCCATCGTTACAGAGAAGAGATGTGTTTTTATGCGGCTAGCACATTGCTTTTAAGCTTAGAGAGATTTTGGTGTAGCAGCTTCTGGGCATTTTCTTTTGGTGTGTAAATTTTTTTACACTAATCAATTTTGGAAATAATTTTGGTACATTGAAGCTGCGACACTAATCAATTTTTACACACCAAGTGTAAAGCATACGGGACATACATGATTATTTGTCATAGAGCATAGTGGGAAGAATGGAGTCTCAAAGTATCAAGACTCGCCTTGTGGTACAAGGTTTCTCACAAAGCCCTGGAATTGTCCTCCTGTAATGAACGTTAAAGCGTTCCGCTACTTAGTTAGTTTGGTAATTTCAAAAGGACTTCAAATGCAACATATGTATGTGGTTATTACGTATCTCTGAAAGAAGAAAGAGATAGAAGATATTTACAAAAGGGCCTGATAACCTTTTGTTACCCAAATCAAGTGACTTTAGACCACAAAGTGCATTTACAATTAGACTGGACGTTCACTTACGGAATGAAACAATCATGTGAATGTGGTATTACCGTCTGAGTGCCTATTTGATTTGGAGGGGATAGACATGTAAGGTATTTTTAATTGCGTATTCACAAGCTAGTTCCTGATTTGGAATTGTAGCTACCTATGTCGATGGTACAGACATGATGGGTGCTCTTGATAAAATAAGAGATCATACAAGTTACTCTAAATCCAAATTTGAGATGAGAATTTTGGAAAGATCGATCGAACATTGAGCTTGTGGTATATTATTCCACCGGTTTGCATAGGTCTAAAGTTTTCAGGAAATTTAACAAGGACATGCATCCTACTAGCACTCCCATGTTTAGTCGAGGTTCAAATGTAAGTAAATGACCAATTCGTCTAAAGGAAGATGACGAAGATGTGTCGGGAGATGAATTTCCCTTATCTAAGTACAATAGACGCATTACTGTACTTAGCATAATATACTCAACCAAATGTTACATCCTCAGTGAACTTGTTAGCTAGATATAGCTTAGTGCCAATGCAACGTCATTGGAATGGTATAATGAACGTAATCGTGTACTTAAAAGTAACCATTGACATGAGTTTGTTACATAAAAAAGGAATGTTAAAGGAACTGCAATCCTAAGGTTGTTGATTATGAAGGAACAATAATCTCTTCTCGAACGAAAGTAATCAATGGAGATATGGTAGACTAATTTCTAAGTCATTACCGATATTAAGTTTCAAAAAGTACATGACTAAATGAACTATCTGGAATAACTCTGAAACTAATCAGGGGGAGAGGCCGACATTGGGGGGGGATCCAAGGATATGATTTCGACATACTTTACTTCGAAATTGATGTTGTGTTGTACTTTTTTTCCCTTCGATCGATAATAGTTTTTCCCACAGGGTTTTTTACTCGGCAAGGTTTTAAATGAGATAACAACAAACACCGGAAAGTAATTTCCTAGCTAAGGCTATTGTCTTTCCCAAGATAATTTACTGCCTTAGGAGTTGTGAAGAAACTAGTCAACTTCAACGGAGCAAAGTGATCATTTACTTGCATATGTCACGTTGTACTCTTTTCCCTTCGTAAAGGATTTGTCCCACTGGGTTTTCCTTGTGAAGGTTTTAATGAGGAAACCTATTCGAGTCCAACTATGATCTAAGTTTGCTTAAGATTGTACTCTTTTTCTTTAGTTAAGGTTTTGTCCGTCTGGGTTTTCCTGACGAAGTTTTAAGGGGAAATTAACTTAGACCCGTCGATCTTTGAAGATCGTATTGCATGTGAGGAACTGTTAGAGCACTGCTCGGTCGAACTTGCAAGCGTTTCTATCTCAAACTTGTTGGTCAAGTTTAGTTGCCAAAACTATAAGTATTGATTTCTAGTCTACTTATAGCTAAGTCTCGGATTAGGATAGTAAGTGTAGTTGAGCCTTAGACTCCACGGCGTTCATCGAATGAATACAAAGAACTACTCAAGGGAACTTGTGGAACTTCATCAACAAAAGATATGTAGAGACTTGAACTTATCTATCACTCAAAAGTTTATCTATTATATCTCCTATTTTGAGACAAAAGTCGTATTGCTATATAGACTTCGATTATACACATTTGATATTTCGAGCCGAGTTTATCTCGCTTATGTATTTATCGAAATATGTGTTGGTAAGCTTTCGCTTTGGCAGAGTTCATCTTTACTCGTGACGAAAGTCATGTTGATTATTTCAATAACTTGAAAATCGCTTTGATGAAAAATAGTTTGTGAATAACAACTATATAACATCCTCTAAGAAAGTTTCAATGATTGAAATGAGAGTTTAGAACATGTAACCATCTTTGGATATAAACATAGTGTGTTCTCACATCTGTGTAAAAGTCCAAAATCGGGAACCCTAAATATGCGTACCCGTACGCGTACTGGCGGAAAGTTCACGTCCGTGAATTTCTGTTGGAGTTTGAAAGTGAAAAACAAACTCAATCCGGTTACTTAAGTACGCGTACCCGTTAGCATACTTAAGTACGTTACTTTCTAAAATCGGTTTGTTCATGAACTAAAACATTTATATATTAAGGAATGCAATCTTTGCAAACCGTGGCTATAATGTTCATGAATCGATTCGAGAGAATCAAAACCGATTTTGCTTCGATTGTGTCTTGTATACTTTTATAAGATCTAAGCAACTGAAAAACTCTCTAACTAGTTCATTTGAGTCATTTAATTTGAACTATTTATGGTGAAGATGAATAAGGTTGATATGAAAGTGCTCATATGGCTAACCATTGGTTAACTATTGTTGAACCAACTAAGTGTACACGTTTAGGTACGGTTACTCAAACCTAGATGGAGTAACATTTTATTTGTGTATAACAAGCTAAGTTCGATGTAACGGTTGTAATATATTAGCTTGAATCTAATCAGGTTTTCATCTAACGGTGAATATTGAATGCTTTGTTACCAAGGTAACTTAGATTGCAAACCCTGATTTGGAGACTATATAAAGGAGAACTCTAGCAACTTGGAAACCGAATCCTTACACCTCATGTGTGATACTAGTTGTGTAAGCTAGAGTCGATTCTCCTTTAACCTTAATTAGGTTTTTCATGAAACCCTGTAGGTTAACGACTTAAAGACTTCATTGGGATTGTGAAGCCAGACCCAACTATTTTCTCTGTAGTTGTGTAATCTGATCTTGCTGTTTCTATCGTGATTGAGTTTAATCGTAAGATTGGCTTGAGATTTATATCTCCGATAGGCAAGATCGAAAAGTAGTCACAAACACCTTCGTCTCATCGTTTGTGATTCCACAATATCTTGTTTTGTTAATCGATTAAGATTATTGTGAGGTGATTGATAATTCTAGGCTGTTCTTCGGGAATATAAGTCCGGGTTATCGATTGGTTCCTGTTCACCTTGATTTATCAAAAGACGGAACAAAAACTCGTAGGTTTATCTGTGGTAGAAAGATTTATCTATTCAATAGACTTTTTTTTTGTGATACAGATTTGTTTATCAAGTCTTCGACTTTGGGTCGTAGCAACTCTTGGTTGTGGGTGAGATCAGCTAAGGGAATCAAGTGCGTAGCATCCTGTTGGGATCAGAGACGTAAGGAACGCAACTGTACCTTGAATCAATGTGAGATTGATTAGGGTTCAACTACAATACAGACCGAAGTTAGCTTTGTAGTAGGCTAGTGTCTGTAGCGGCTTAATACAGTGTGGTGTTCAAATCTGGACTAGGTCCCGGGGTTTTCTGCATTTGCGGTTTCCTCATTAACAAAACTTCTGGTGTCTGTGTTATTTCTTTTCCGCATTATATTTTGTTATATAATTGAAATATCACATGTTGTGCGTTTTAATCGATCAATTGGTAAATCTAACCTTTGGTTGTTGATTGAAATTGATTGATCCTTAAACATTGGTCTTTGGTACCGTTCAAGTTATTTCTCTTATATTCAATCGGGCTCTCAAATTCCTATTTGCTGATTGCGGATTGAATTGAGAGATAAAGATATAAAACTCTTTGATATACTTTTCTTAAGATTGAGTCTGACTGTCTAGTTGATTCTCTTGAAAGTATATTGGAGTTAGTCTATACAGATTGCTAAGCGAAATATTGGGTGAGGTTGTTAGACCCACGCTTTTTCATGAACTACATGTAAAGTACGAGACAACATGTGAAGTACTACATGTGAAGAGTTGTACGAAGGTTTTGTCCCACTAGGTTTTTCCTTGTCAAAGTTTTAATGAGGCAATGGACTTCGACACAAGTCATCAAGGAGAACGACATTTGAAGAACTATATGTGAAGTACTATGTATAAAGTTTTGTTATTGAACCACACAAGGGGGAGTGTTACAGGGCCTACGACCCATGGATGTGCGGTTCAACTAGATTCCTAAGGTTGTATATAAAGGAAACTATGTAATGCTTCTACCCTGATCTCCTAATAAGATTCTTCTTCTCCTTCCTCTTATCTTTCCTTGTTTCATCTGTAATTCTTCTTAAACAATAATAGCAATTATACCAATAAAATAGCTAGGACATGCGAGAACGGAGATTGTAAGAATGGGTTAAAGGTGTCGTGGGCAAGACACCCCAGGGTCGATGAGTCTAATACCAATATGAGAAGAAAAGAGAAAGCAGTGATTGTGTACAAATGTCATGGAGGTGGCACCCTTGGTGACCAAACATGAACGGAGTGCGAGTACCATGGAGGTGGCATCCATAGTGACCAAACATGAAGAAAGTACAAGTGCCAAGAAGGTGGTACCATTAGTGACCAAACATAGTGGAGATGGAAGGAGTGGAAGGCGCAGAATGGGAGTGAGCATTTTGCGCCTGCACATGTGAGTGGCACGGAAATAAGGAGTAAAAGGTGCAGCTAGTGAATGTGGATGGAAGGAGTGGCAGGCGCAAAATGGGAGTGAGCATTCTGCGCCTGCACATGCAAGTTACACGGGCGAGTGGAAAGAGCAGCAGGTGCTAATGGTAGTTGAGTAATTTGCGCTCACACAAACGAGTCGCATGTGCGAAAGGAGGAGTGGACAAAGAAGAGGAAGGGGTAGGAAGTGCTAGCGATGGATGAGTAATTTGCGCCTGCACAAGCGAGTCACATGTGCAAAAGGATCGGACCCAACCATTTTCAAGATTTGTATGTATCATCGTATAACGGTAACACAAATAAGAGAGATTAAATGGCTTGGATTAGATTACTATTTTTTCCAAACTGTTTAACATATTTACAAATTGCCGGTTCCTTTTCGGTCGGACATAGCGTTTTTGTTTAATGTAGAAAAAGAGAAATTCTCGACAGACCGTCCAATTTAACAACCTGAAAATTGCAAAGACACTTAAAATGTGACCCCATCCCTCGGGGTAAAACAGGAGTCCCGCTTTTGAATTTGTTTGTGTCTGTGCAGTTTTTAGTGAGTCTTGATCGACGGTTTGTCCAGAATTTTTGGTAGATAAAACGGACAAATAACGGAGATCCTGTTGAACACTAGGTTTTCCTGTAGTGAGAAGTTTCGAGCTCCTCTCCCTTTTGTAGTCTCTGCTATTAATTAACTAAATGTCTACTATTAAAAAATAAAACTCCCAAAACCTTACTTGCTTTGTGAATATTAAAGTACTCGAAAACAAAATACACGAAATAGCACTGATTCTATAAAAATCTTTCTTCTCAAGCATCAAAATGTGGTCTAGACTGTCTGGCATCACTTTCCAATACCACATGCATGAAACCTTTTGAACTCCACTGCCTTTCTTCAGGGCTGACCATATACCATTAAGTTCTCCTCCTGCAGAATCTATATGAGACACAAACAAAACAGCGCATAAGTAAGAATTTTTTCAAGTGATAATGTGATATATTAGAAGACATCTCCCTGAAGTCCAGCCATTATCAGTGTTTATGCTCATTCAATTTGCATTATATTGCATATACAAATACAATCAATGTTTGTTACCGCAACCAAATCCTGGCACGCGCACAGAACAACCTTGTTTTACAGCGCTCCTATAGCTAGTTGGTTTTTTACTTGACTCAAAAACCACTTGAGTCAGAGGTAAGCTCTAAGTCAGATGCGAATCAAGCATTTGAAAATTATAAAAACAAATAGTTTGACACATGTCAAAGGCTGGGTCAGAAAAAAACAAATAACGTGTAAGCCTATTACATACGTATAACATGTACATGATACTGTATCTAGTTTTACTGATTTAATTATTAGCAAAATCATGCTATTAAGCATAATCCACCGTTTATAAGGTAGATAGCTAATGTGTATTCTTTTTTCCAAAGAAAATGTTATATTAAAAAGAAGAAAGAAAAAAACCTTTACAAAATATGATTATTAGCAAAATGATGCTATAAAATATAATCCATCGTTAATATGTTTTTTTTTTTCAAAGAAAATGTTATATTAAAATAAGAAAAATAATAAAAAAAAACCTTTACAAAAGAGAGTGCTATCTCCTCATCCTCTCCTCCTATCCAATGTGGCAAGTTGAGGTGGAAAGAAAATAAAAAAGCAGTGAAGAGACGAGGGTATAAGACTTCTTCATTCAATTTATCTCTCTCTTCGGCCTAGTACTTTTTTTCCTCTGCAACTAATGTTGCTGTATCTTTCCTCTTTCTCATTTCTCCATATTCTCTTCATCTGTAACAATGAGCTTACCAAGAAAAATATGATTCTACTGTAAATACACTAAATTTGGTTATAGTAAAAAAAAAAAAAGGATTTTTTTTTTGATGCAAGTCTTAATTCTTATGCAATTTAGGTCAGAGCTCTACTTTATCTCAGCATAAAAAAGAATAGATCTGAAAACCAAACTTGATGGATTCAATAGAAATTAAGATTATCCAAGTTCTATTTGACTGATATGATTAGAGACTATCAGATAGGATTTGGGGTTGATGTAAACAAGGTAACAATATAACAAGTACAATACAAATTCATTTGACGTTGAAAATTGAGAATCAAGATCATGGATAGGCTTAATAAGATCATATTTTGGTAATTTGGTCATCATTTCATAATGATATTGCTTTTTAAACATTTGATTTTGGTGATGGATCTTGTTTCGATCAAGTTTAACTTGTTGGCTTCAGTTTTGACTGAAGTTTTACATCTCTAATGGGATGGAAAGAGGAGTCATAGAGCATGCAAGTAGGCAGATAATAAAAACCATGAAGTTTACAAAGGAGATTGTGTCAATTTAAATACATATATATATTTTTGACCGATTAACGATTCCCTGTTGTGGTGAGAAATTTTATCACCATTAACCATCCGAGAGGAAAAGAAAAAAGAAGAAGAGAGGAGGAAGTTAGGGTCAGAGAGAAACCGCACACGTCAGAGAAAAGTCAATATGATTTTGTCCACCTCAGCTTACCACATTGGATAAGGAGGAGAGTAGGGAGGAAAATGGGGCCTGGAATAGCATTTCCGCTTTACAAAGTAGTAAATAAATCATTCACTTATAAGGTCTTCCCAATTGCTCCAAATGAGATTAGGGGTAATAAAATTGAAAGCATTTGGTGTCACTTGACCATAAGACTACAAGCTGTTTTATAATACCAATAATCTCCCTTCTGCTTTTCTGACGACCATAAAAAACTCTCCCATTTCTCTCCTTCCACAATGACCAACAAATAGCATAATGGATAATCTTCCACACCTCTTTACCTCTTTCAAAAAGCACATTCGTCGACCATGCTTCAAACAAAAGGAGCAAAGTTCTCGACATAGGCCAAAATATCATAAAAGCCATAATAAAATATTCAAAGGAGTATGAACAATGCATAAACATATGATCAGACGTCTCCTTTTCATCATTGCAAAAGACACATAAATAACCTTCAATGTCTATGCCACTTTCAATAGCTAATATGTATTGCAATAGGATGAATGACACTAATATCAAAGGAAATATTAAATTTGAGAGCATGGACCTAATTAAACCAATCGATTGTGCATAAAAGTGTCAGTGATGCATACTTGTTTAATTACCATTTCTTCGATCTTTTAGCACCTCTTGAACTGCCTGGTTTTTCATCTCCTTCATTTTTAACTTCTTCTGTTGTCGGTTTCGCCGCAGAATGGCAACCCTTAGTAGCCTTTTTGCGAGAACTATTCGAATTAACTTGTAACATCAAGTAAGTATCGTTATTCTCTCCCAAATCTTTCAAAGAAACAATGCTCTGCCTGTGGGGAATTGCCTCGATGTACCACAGTAGAACTTGTACCACAGGTGAACTTGTACCACAGGAATTGCCTCAATGTACCATAGGATTCTCACCCAATGTGTAACCCCTATAAAAGACACCAGAGGCCATTGTACGAGAGAGAGACCTTTTTTGAGAGTTTGTGTAAGGAATTTAAGAGAGAGAAAGTTATTTGTTTTGCAAGTTAGAGTTTTCTAAGATAGCATTTGGTATTTGTTCATGTTCTTAATGAAAATAACTTAGAGATTTTATTACCATGTTTTAGATTTTCTTTAGATTACTACTTGGGTGTGACTGTGGGATTTTCCGTAGTTACATTTTGGCGCATAGAAACAGCTCGGATGAGTAAGAGGGATGTTCCTCACCTGTGAAGTTTTCGAAATGGCTTAGAATCGTTTGTTTTGTTTTTCAACACTTAAAGTTTGTCCTTCTTTTTAAGAGATTTGATGATTTTCTAGATCTAAAAAAGAATTTGAGTTTGAGTTTTCTTTAAAAGAATTTCAGAAGAGGTTCTCTTAGAGTTAGAAAGAATTTCTTATAATTTTTCAATGAGAAAGTTAGTATTTCAGGTACAGAGATGGCAAGAGTAGCATCCAGAGCAGAGAATGTAACAGCAGCAAGAAGGAGCAGACGGATTGCACGAAGAAGAGGAGGAGAAGTTGGTGAAACATCGGCTATGGGCGAAAGGAGTCACCAAGCTCAGCACGACCAGCCACAGATCCAACGTGTGCAGGAAGGAAATGATGTCAACATAAATGTTTATGATGAGTTAAGTATGCATACTACAGATACAGATACGACGGAGGAAGCACTCCTGAGCAAGGGCCAATCATAGCAAACGAAGAAGATATGACTATGGAAGAATTACGGTAAAGGATTGTCGAGGAAAGGCGAAGAGAAGAGGAAGAGAGGGCGATTCTTACGCGACAAAATGCTTCCCTAAGAGAGGAGAACCCCAGATTCAATGAGGAAAGATCGCGAACAATGTCAAAAACAACTCGCACGACATCTGAATCAAGAACAATCAGAAGTTCCTCAAGGCGAAGACGATCACACATAGATAACCGCGCAGCGCATCAGTTGGTCAACAACCGCATCGAACACGTCAACGTGGGCGATAGCATACAAGAGCAACGTGATAACAACCGCGTCGAACATCACCGCATGGAAAACCAGAATGAGCAAGGAAGTGAATATGAGGGCGGAATGTCAGGGATAAGAAAAAGAAGAGGGAGGCCATATCGAAACCAACATCATCGCCACATTGAGAGAATCGAAGAAGACAACAAAGTGGAAAATTAAGCAGATGACGATGCAAGGAGAGAAAGACGTAGAAAAAGAAGAGACGATGCAGAGGAGCGAGAATTTAAGGAAGCACTACGCCAAAGTAGACAGGAGAAAAGAGCAAGAGAGGCGAGGCTCGAAAGACCAATGAAGCAGGAGGAAGAGCAACGCGTCAACCGAACAATACTAAGAGAGCTAAAGGAAATACGGGCAATGATGAACACGTGAAGGAATGATGGAAGAAGGCAACTCAAAGAAGCAATAGAGGAGGCGGGAAAATCACCATTTCGCAAAATACAGTACGTATGAATCCCAACAAAGTGTACCTTGCTTACATTCACCAGCATATTTGATGGAACTACATGTGCAATCCAGCATATCAAAGCATACAATCTGTCTCTGTTGTAGTGGGGACATAATGATGCGGTGTTATACAAATACTTTCCGGCAAGTCTTACAGGAGAAGCTATGAAGTGGTTTGATGGTTTATCTATAGGTACTAGCTCATCCTTTTATCAATTGCAAAGTATATTATTAGGAGCGTACATCAGTAATAACATGCTACGCCCTGGAATCGAAATGGTATTCATCCTAAGGAGGAGGGAAAATAAAATCTTACACAACCTAACATCAAGATAGAGAACTATGTGCAGTGAAATGGAAGGAAGGGTGGAACAAAGAAATATGATCCTAGCAGATATTCAGGCTTAAAGACACTATGGAGATGAAGGAGTTGCGTGAGTATCAAGAGGAGTATATCGCTCTTGAGGAAAAGCAGAAGGAGATGGAATCATACCCGGTCACCGCTACAAGTGCAAATAAAGGAAATGTGAGACTCTTACCACGGATTACAAATGCAGTATCGATCACCTCCCAAGGAAGTCAGGAGAAAACAATTACTGAGGACGACCAAAAACAGGTAGCCATGAGCAGCAAAGATCAAAAAATGTACGAAATAGAGTACAAGGGAAAACAACATCAAACTCAAGCAGGTATCAACCAGATCGGGAGATTCGATAGCCAAGGAGGAGGATATGGAGGACAAAGAAAGTATAACAATCAGGGTCATGGAGGAAACACTAAGGCGATATGGGAAGAAATCAAAATGCCGCGTCTGAACACAGCAGTCGATAAGATCTGGGAGGCGATAATATTGATGGATGATATTCCAACGCCCCCTAATCTGGGAGTGGAACCTCTTGAAGAAGGAGTCAATAATTCTGCGCCTATCATCCTTTTCACAAGCACAGAACAAGTAACTGCAGAAATGTACAACGGATAATACTAAGAATGATAGGCCAAGGGAAACTAAACCATTTATTAGCCGCGCAGCAGTAGGAAATGTTACCCCCACCACCTCAGGGGCCAACACCAGTAACAGGTGAGCGAACATACTTGATTGAAGTGGGGAAAAAGGCACGATAGTTGCACTGCAATTCAATAATCCACTCATTTTGAAGTATTGAATATTTTCAAGATAATGTGTTGAGCCGAGTACATGCATGAGATGATCAAGGAAGGGAGGTATTCAACGTGTCTAAGGTACCACTGCTACAAAATTGGCAGAAGCAAACCATCTCATTTAGTACAGAGGACGCTCCAGGAGGCGGTGAGTCACATACCAAGCCATTAGTTGTCATTCTAGAGATTAAGCCAAAATTAAGATGGGAAGAAGAAGACGAATAAGAAACAGCAACATGGGCGATAAATAGAATCCTTATAGACTCAGGAAGTTCCGTTGATATTGTGTTCTTCCATGTGTTCAAGACAATGTACGGGAATGAATCAGAGCTCATCCCTTCCACCTATAAGATTTATGGCTTCAACGACACTGCAAACAACCAAAAGGGGAAGTAACAATGCGCATTCCACTGGGAAGCATATCAACAGAAATAACATTTTGTGTAGTCGATGTCGAATCACCCTATAACGCATTGATTGTCAGGCCTTGGTTACACAGCATATTAGGAGTCGCATCTACCTTTCATCAGTGCTTTAAATTCCCTTTACCATTGGGCGTAGGAATGATCATAGGGGACATGGAAGAGGCGAAGAACTGTAGTGAAATAGACTTTGAGCAAAGCGAGTGGCGTATATTTAAGAAGAGGAACTGGAAGGAGGAAACCAAGGAAGAGAAGATGAGGGAGAGGTTAATGGTTGATACCATAATTGGAAACGAAGAAATAGATTATACTCGCACTCATGCGATAACATCGGAGTCACCAATAAACATAAATAATGCCGCAAGAGAAGGAACAAGCGCGATTAATACAAACAGACAAGATGAGGATGACTCAACAATGTGGGCAATACTCTGAGAACACAATTAAAGAAAGAATGAACCACGAAGAGCAAGAAGAACAAATCAATTGAGAGAAAAGTAAAAAGAATCAGTTTTTGGAATCAAGTTTAACCCGAAAAGTGTTGTCTTTAGGAATAATATAACTAATGTAAGTGAATAAAACGAAGAAGAAAGATTTCTACAATGTAATGATCAAAATTATGTTTACAAAATAGAAGGTTTCTACTTCAAACTACAGACGCTCCATCTCATTAAATAAATAACATGTAGAAGAAAAGGCGAAAATAAGACCTTATAATAAGACCTTCATAGGAGGCAATAAGAGCAAAAACCTCTAATAGGGAGGCTAGGCATCCAATGGTGGCGTTCACCCTAGTTCGCGTAAATACAAGAGGCAAAATAGATAAGACCTAACTGAAAAAGCGGGGGTCTAACAGCCACACCCAATATTTCGTTCGGCAATCTGAATAGACAAACTCCAATATACTTTCAAGATAATCAACTAGACAGTCAGACTCAATCTATGGAAAAGTATATCAAAGATTTTATATCTCTGATTCACAATGTAATCAACAAATCAAACAGATAGAAATCCACGAGCCTGATTATTATATGTGAAAAACTTGAAAGGTACCAAAGACCAATGTTCAAGTGTCAATCAATATAATCAACAACAAAAGGTTGGATTCATAATTGATTGATCTTAACGCACAACCTGTGATATTTCTATTATATAACAAAATATAATGCAGAAAAGAAATAACACAGACACCAGAATTTTGTTAATGAGGAATGTAATACCCTGTATTTTCGTTAACCTTTCGGGTCGGGTTATAACCAACTTAGCTAACCATGAGGTTTAGAATATTGTTTCTTTTTCTTTAGACTAGATGGGTTGCTTGAACTAGGGAAGCCACAAGTTTGGGTGAGAATATAGTCACCTAGTTAATTTTAATATTTTAATAAAATTGAGAGGATGAAAAGATATTTTGAATAAATAAAATAAATAAAAATGTTTATGTGTATTTATGTTAGCATTATTATATATATATAGGGTTATTTTTTATCAAATGAAGGGAAATAATATGAGAAATTAGAAAAATAAAATCTAGGGAGAATGGGAAAATGAATTGGAGCTAAGGTTCTTTAGGAGAGATTTTAATTAGGAAAATCAGTGGAGGATCAATGGAATTGAGGTAGAATGTGAAACCTTTTTCTATTTTGGTGTTTCTTTGGGTGTTTATTTTGTATGATTTTGTATTGTTTGGTTTTAGTAATTTAATCGCACAAATATATATCTCCTAATGATTATCAGGATTTCCCAATTGTTAGATAACATGATTAGGTACCTATGGTT
>JAJJMB010016669.1:767615-782513 GCA_023531105.1 Papaver atlanticum | reverse complement strand
TTGGTATTGTGAACTCATGGTTGAACAAATAAATTGGATGTTTTGTTAATGGATTATTGTTAAGTTTTATATGAAATGTTAATTAAATAATTTGTTAGAAACAATAGTGGTATTTTGAATTCACGGTTGAAAAAATGAATTAGATGATTTAGTGAAAATAATATTTGTGAGTTAATGTTGTTGGTTTAATATATTCGTTGAAGTTGCACTGTATTTCTAATTGTATTTTATTCCTTGATAAAATGATTTTGTTTTCGCATCTTTAGAGAATAGGGGTACATTCTATTGGGCTGTAATCTCACCCCTGTTTACATCCTTGCAGATTTATCAGAGTGGCGCAGCGAAAGCTAGGAATGATTAGCTTAGTGATTGAATTGTTTTATTGTATTGCTTGAAATGTAGTTTGAAATAATATGTTTGGTTGAAAAAGTTGTTAAAGATAATTCTGGATTTATGTGCTTCAATTCATGTTATATAAAGTTTAATTATGTTTGATGTAACAAATAAATTAGAAGAAAAATAATATGCATAAGTCTCTTTCCGACCCGTAACGATTCGAGGTCGGATCCCCATATGGGTTTGACCCTGGTCCGGAACTCGGGGTGTTACAAGTTGGTATCAGAGCTCCAGGCTTTAAATCTTGAATGGGAGCGTAAATGAATTGTTTCATATGTTGATATGCTTGCTTGTCTGATTTGAGTGTTTTATTGGTTTTTTTTTTTTTTTTCAAGTGGTATAATGGCTTTTGTAGAATTCATGTGAATTGCTACCTGTGGGTTGTATTGAACTTTTATATTGTTTATTATATTATCTTTATTAAGAGAACTTTTTAGATTTTAAGTATGCTTTAAATTTCGGGACGAATTTTTTTTTAAGGGTGGTAAAATGTAATACCCTGTATTTTTGTTAACCTTTCGGGTCGGGTTATACCCAACTTAGCTAACCATGTGGTTAAGAATATTGTTTCTTTTCCTTAGATTAGGTGTGTTGATTGAACTAGGAAAGACACAAGTTTGGGTGAGAATATAGTCACCTAGTTAATTTTAATATTTTAATAAAATTGAGAGAAAAATGAAAAGATATTTTGAATAAATAAAAATAAATAAAATGTTTATGTGTATTTATGTTAGCATTATTATATATATATATAGGGTTCTTTTTTTTTTCAAATGAAGGGAAATAATTTAAGAAATTATAATTCTAAAATCTAGGGAGAATGGGAAGATGAATTGGAGATAAGGTTCTTGAGGAGAGATTTTAATTAGGAAAATCAGTGGAGGATCAATGGAATTGTGGTAGAATGTGAAACCCTTTTCTCTTTTGGTGTTTCTATGGGTGTTTATTTTATATGATTTTCTATTGTTGGGTTTTAGTAATTTAATCACACAAATATATATCTCCTAATGATGATCAGGATTTCCCAATTGTTAGATAACATGATTAGGTACCTATGGTTAAATTTTGAGAACCATACACCACAAATTCACCGTTGAATGTTTGTTTAGATATGGGTGATAGTTTCTGAAATTCTCGACAGTTTTGTTTTGCTGTGGTTTTGATGTTCTTTGGCAGTCTTAATGATGTTAAAAATATTTGAGGTCTTCACAAAAGTTGTAGATAAATGTATTATCTTTAATTGTGCTTAGGTACTCGGAATTTCACAACCAACAACTACGCATACGGGTATGCATACTATAGTTCCGGTCATGGATCACATACATGCAAGAATGCATACTATGTTCATAATCCAATGATGGTTAAATGTTTTAAACTCTATTTCAATCATTGAAACTTTCTTAGAGGATGACAATAGCTGTTTTCACGAACTATTATCATCAAAGCAATTTTCAAGTTATTGAAATAATCATAACGAAACATTCCAAGTCTACATCAAATGATTGTATCAAACCATATAAGATATTACTCGGAAATTTTCACATGATCATCTTTTGACTTTCGTCAAGAATATAAGATGAAATTGGTTGAAGCGAAAGCTTACCAACACATATTTCTAGAAATATGTAAGCGAGTTAATCTCAGCTCGAAATCTCAAATGTTTATAATCGAATACTATATAGTAATACGACTTTTGTCTCAATATAGGTGATAGAGTAGAAATAGACTTTCCAAGTGATAGATGAGTTTTAGTCCCCACATACCTTTTGTTGATGAAGTTCCATAAGCTCTCCTTAGTAGTTCTTCATCTTCAATTGATGAACGTTGTGAAGTCTAATGCTCAACTACACAATTTATCCTAGTCCGAGACATCACTATAAGTAGACTAAAAATTAAGACGTATAGTTTTGATCACTAACATTGACAACAAGCTTGAGATAGCAACGCTTGCGAGTTCGACCGAGCAGTGCTCTAACACTAACGCGCGTCACCATTGGGGAAAACCTAGTAATGCATGGCACAGGGGAAAGCCATACCAACCCTGAAACCTGGGCCATGGAGAAGTTGGGGCGAAACGAAAGCCTATCTAGGAGAGACTCCTGAGTGAAAACTCAGGGCAATAAGTTCTCTCTTAAGGAGTGTAGAAACTCGATCAGGGCGCTGCGGTACACGGTTGAGCTAAGGGTGCCTAGGGCGTCTGGAGCGTTCCTATCCATCCTTAGCAAGTCCTGACCATGATACACTCGGTCCAAAAGAAACCCCAATTAGGGTGTGATCTCGTAACCACAAGCCATATCTGTGGAGGGATAAGAGGTCACGAAAACAACTGATTGTTGGTATCACCGGATGGGAAAAGCTAAACCTAACCCATTATGGGTAATTTTCCTTGAAGGGGCAATCAGGGGGAAGATAAAGGACGACACCCTCCATTAGGGAGCTGAATTGTGTCAAAGACGGCAATGTCATGAGGCACTCACGGGAATACTTAGGCCTATCGCATTGTTGCGCAAATATATCCTGTAGGGGCAATAATACGAAAGATGATAAGGCGAGATCAACGGATTACTACTTGAGAAAGTATTGATTGCCGGCGATTTCATCGCCCTACCACAAATAATACCCTGGGGAAAAGATAAGACATACTCAACGGGAGAGGCTATATAAGACCTCCACCTAGGGAGGCATAATAAGACCTCAAAAGAAACACCGCTTAGACCAATAAATTTATTATTATCATTATTTTGCAGATGAAAGACTCATAAAGGAATACAAACTTAAGAATTGAGAAGGCGAAAAAGAGACAGATGAAGAAAACAAAAGAAAGTATGGCGAGAAAATCGTATTCGAAAAGATATAAACATCAAATACAGACAGAAAAGGGCGAAAGAATCAGGATAGCTGAGGCAGGTATGAACTTAACCAACATTTATTAGAATCAATAAAAAGGCGATAATCACGCCTAGTTAATGCCATAGAAAAGATCGCATTCGAAAAACACATATGTGTAACATCCTGCAATAAAGGCGAATAACAGAGGCAAGTATGGGAATACAAAATTAAGAATAAAATATTATTCTCCTTTATAGATCAGAATTATGCAACTATAATAGCATGATTAGCAATATGAAGACAGTTAGTACTTTTGATAAGATAGAATAGTATTCTGCTTTTACTCATAACCAAGTGCAGGAGAAAACATTCATAACAAAGCCCCCCAAGCTTGGGAGCGCCCGGATGATTACCCAAAATGAAGTTATCATGTACAGAACAAAAACACAAAAGGAAAAGGCGGAAGATAAAGCTTTACAAACAAAATAAGAAGCAACAGGACAGAGAGCGAAAAAGACAATCAACCCGCGCGAATGAATTCGCACTACTTATCAATTGTACCTCCCTCAAGATTCTCCTCAGACATCCCCATATCATTTTCTTTCTCTTCTTCATATTCTCCTTGGTCTTCTTCTCTGTCTTCTTCTTCATTTATTCTTCTACATATTCCTCATCACTACTAGAAACGTATATCTCTTCTTCAAGGGGAGGAACTTTAGGGAAGTTAAATTTAAGCAGAGGAAGTCCGTACTGGGTGCAAATCTTGTCAGCATTAGCCCGGACTTGTTTGTTCCGCTGGCTCAGGGAATTCTTCTTGGTATTAGAAACAGAAACCGCCAGCTTTTTCTTGAGCCTAAGATACTTAGAATTCTTGGAAAAAAGTTTAGACTTCGTAGACTCCAATTGTTTAGAAAGACTTTCAATCTGTTCAGATTGATTCTTCTTAGTGGATACAAAAGAAAGTAAAACCAATAAGCATCGCACACACATAAATAGATCAAAGGACTTACATCAGACAACTGAGGAAACCAGTTAAAACAACCTTCTTTTCAATAACTAATCGCGTTAACTGTTTTGGCATGATCCAATTCAAAACTAGCGCGCGTATCCAACTCTACTCTAGCATTCTCGACAACACTCAAAACCCACTCGAAATTATCATCACTCTCAATACGTAGTCGAGAACGAATCATGTTTTCCCAAGCAATCAAAGCCTCATTACTTATAGCCCGATCCCTCTCTGTTTTGGCAAGAATAATTGATTCTTGGAACTGCTCTAGAGCTTTGGCCCCCTTTTTAATGGTATTTTCTTTTTCAGCAGCTAGATCATCTTTTTTCTCCTTTAAATTTATAATTTCTTCTTTTTGATCATGAAGACGGGGTTTGAGATTATTATTAACAGATAACATCGCCATATGCTCAAATTTAAGTTTTTCATATTTTAGCTTGAGCTCATCCAAACTACAGGTTTCTAAATCTTCAGCAGGATGATCCAAGGCTGAATTGAGATGATCTAAGAGATCGGAGTCTTCGATAGGAAGGTCGATTGATTCATTAGTTAGATTGTAAACCTATGAAAACATGAATTATTCAATAAAAATGCAAGGC
This sequence comes from Papaver atlanticum, assembly GCA_023531105.1. Classification (NCBI taxonomy): domain Eukaryota; kingdom Viridiplantae; phylum Streptophyta; class Magnoliopsida; order Ranunculales; family Papaveraceae; genus Papaver; species Papaver atlanticum. Next base: position 777,680 of record JAJJMB010016669.1, on the reverse strand, counting down.
AGCGCGATAATATTCAAAATCCGAAGACTTACCCACAAGCTGTGTATTCCTATTGCGGAGCTCAACCACTTTCCTAGAGTAAGCGGATAATTCTCCCTTGATCTTGAGATTCTCATTCTCAAGATTGCGGATCTTCTCGCGTTGATCTCGAGATAAAGCTTCATATAGCCGAGAATTCTACGCAAGCCCAGAAAAGACGATTATCTACCAGCTACAAAAGATATTAACGCAAGCAAGCGCGGAAGGAAACTTACCAAGAACCCGAGAGAAGAACAAAATCCTGTATGTAAAGATGAGGCAATCCCGTGTAAAGAGGCATGACCAGGAGAAGGAGCCGCACAAAGCTTCACCATCGTATCACATGTTTGAACAAGTGTGGGATTAGTAAGAGTTGACAAGGAAGACTTAAAAGTCTCAGAAAGGATCTCCAAGTGTGCACAAAAATCATCTGAGGCATGACCCTCACTACAAGCAGAAGACGGTGCGACTCCGGATAAGGGCAGATTATTGGAAGGCTCAAAGACAATGTTATCAAGTTGAGATCCATTGGGCGGTAGAAACTCATCATCAAAAGATGACGTATTTTGAATGAAAGGAGTCCTCTTCCTCTTCCTAGAAATACTGTCTTGATTAGAATTAGGAAGTGTTTGCTTATCTTTGCATTTATCCTTTTAGAGGGGATGGCCTTCTTATGTTGAGAAGATTCATCCGAAGAACTGGAGGAGTCATCTTCAGACTCACCCTACGCACACACCAAGATAGGTAAGAAACAGAGGAAACAATATTGTTTGAAGAGCAGCAAAGAAAAGTATTTCTTACTCTTTTGGAGCGTGAAGACTTCGCCTTGTGCGACTCTCTATTTACCCTCTTCTTAACCTAAAATTCAACAACAACGATAAGAAAACGTGAAGGAAAAAATGAAAAACACGAAGATATGAAAAATACCTCTTTAGCTTCCTCAGACCAGTTAAAGAACCAAGGCTTGTAATCAAGAAGATCAGTAGGACCCGTGCGATCAGACCCATCTACATTCTTACCCCAAATGTAGGGGCCATCAATAATGAGAGGATACTTCATCCAAAGAGGATCTTTAGAGAAGCGAGCGGAAGTATTGGAGGGATTTTGAAAATCAACATCTCGCATTATCTTCTCGCTTTCAGCAAAACCATCCACTTTCCTCAGACGAATACCACAACGATATTTTCGGCTAGCAACTAATTTAACCTCGTAGTGCTTGAAAAAAAAATCAATCGTATATATCGCCTTATCAAAAGGTACAACATGCTTCTTATATAAAGATTCCAGGATAGCAACGCGATGAGAATACTCAACCATGATCCTGATCGCATCACCACTCAACTGGTATATTGCACGCATAACTTTAAAATTCGATAATAACTCATAGAATAATGGAATCTCAGAGTTATAAAGAGGAATAGGAAGACCAGCACAAAGTTGCTCAAGCGAAATAATGGTCCTTCTATCGCTCCATTGCTCGAGAGCGAACCAATCGGGATCGAGATCTGTAGTATGATTAGAGTTGGGAGGAACTGGAAAGAAGATGATTAAAGATCTTTGGTAAAAGCAAGGAGAAGCCAAAAAGAAGGTAGAATCGAAATCACGAAGGAAAATTTGGAAAGAAGATGATAGAAGCAGCAACAGAAGAAATTACAGGAGATGAGAGAGAAGGCAGTAAAAGAAAAGAAAATTTGAAGGCGTGATAAAAGAGATAAAAGATATTATTCCTCTTCCCAACATATTCTCTCAGGCATTTATTAGAAGATCAACAGGCAAGGGAGGTTACCGGTAAAAAGGGAAAGGAATTAAAGAAGTGTTAACCAGTAAATAGAAAGGTCAACACGTGTAGACGGTCATGCGGAAAATACGGGATTATGTCGACAGATCTGAAGAATACGGAAAGACAAGGTTGATGCGATAAATTAAGACTTCTCTTATTGTTCTCTCCTTCAGATAAGATCAATGCAAGAAGAGGAAAAATGTAGATACAAAATATTGCACAACCAATAGGAATGCAAGAAAGTCATTTGTCAACAAGCAGTTGAAGGCGAAGATATTGGAGACAATTAGCCACGGGAGAAATTAACAAGTTTACTACGTCACTCCCGACGTACGCGATGACATCACAGAAGTCACACAAAACATGTGAGGGTCAACGCGATATCAACGCAGCAACCATAAGACAGGGCGATCGTATCGCCCTCCCAAATCCAAATTAAGGGCTTTATTCGCTATCCTCCACTATGTATAACCCCTATAAAAGACACCAGAGGCCATTGTATGAGAGAGACCTTTTTTGCGAGTTTGTGTAAGGAATTTAGGAGAGAGAAAATTATTTGTTTTTCAAGTTAGGGTTTTCTAAGATAGCATTTGGTATTTGTTCATGTTCTTAATGAAAATAACTTAGAGATTTTATTATCATGTCTTAGATTTTCTTTAAATTACTACTTGGGTGTGACCGTGGAATTTTCCATAGTTACGAATAAACTACGAATCAGTAATGATTTCGAGATTTTAACTTCTGGTACGCACGAACCACTACATTTGAAAACTGAAGTCAAGTGTGATTTTGTACTTGACCTCAAAACTACCCTCAAAAGCGAGTCAGGGAATTCAAAATTATAATCTGACATATTATACCTGTTTTGACTAATATGAATAATAGCAAAATGACATGACAGTAATGTCGTTTAAAATATACTCCAAGGAGTAAAAATTAAGAGCATGCCCAAGAAGTTGCGAATAATTAGTTTGTAATCGCAATGTTGCCCCTTTAGATTCATCTGTAATAACCGTAATGTAATGGGGTTATGCTGCCCCCTCTAAATTCATTTGTATTTTCCAGGTCGTTTTACAAAAACTCATGTGGATTTTCTAAAAAAGCTGTTGCTTTCAAAACCACATTTAAGAAGCTACATGTTTTGAGAATGTAAAAGCAATTAAAATGCAAAATACTCCCTCCGTACTTATTATATGGGCATAATTTTGATTTTTATTTGTCCCACTAGATAGGCGGAGCTCTATTTTCAAGATGAATTTTCTCCCAAATACACTTATTTATTGTGCATGGAAAATTGTAATGGAATAGGACCAAGGGTAAAATAAGAAAAGGTATAAAATATTATGAATCCAAAACAATTTTCTTAATCTAAGATAATTGTCCCCCTCCTCCTATATATTTTCTTAAAATATAAAACTTAATGTCCTTTCCGGCTGGTACGAATATCAGAATCCTTCCTCTCAAGCTTCAAAATGTGGTCTACGCTTTAAATGAGCATCCCTTTCCAATATCAAATGAGACATTTTGAGCTCCACTGCCTTTCTTCAAGGTTGGCCATATCGACAACAGAAACAGTGCACAAGTAAGTAATTTTCAAGTGATGTCTTGGAAGATATCCTACAAATACCATCAAAATGACCCAAGGTGCAGCCACTATCAATGTTTATGCTCAAATATAATCAAGTAGAAATTATCTAATCTAATTACCTTTTCACCTTTCAAGAGCAACTATAAAAAAAATTTATTGTAAAATAGAGGGTAGCAAAGGACATTCGAGTTAACTATTGACTAATGATGGCATTCACGGTTGTTTTTTTTTTTTTTTATCGGTAAAGAAAAGTTTATTGATAAAAAAAGAAAAGTTTATTGATAAAAAAAGATAGGGTATAAAGGGATTATACCACCTTGAACACTTATAAAATAAAGTGAAAAATAAAAGGGAAAGGTGCTAAGAACAGGCAAAAAGCACCCTATACATAGTCAAAATAAATGTTACTCCAGTTCTTCATCACCTGAGTAGAATTCACTTCCTCAAAATCTTTGAAAGTTAGAGACCAAAAGAATAAAGCATAAATTGCTTCATTAGTCACAGCATTGTAAAAAGTCATTGTTAAAAGTCAGTTTAATTTCAGAGTTCAAATGTTCCACACCTGTTTAGCAAACTCACAACGGAGAAGCAAATGAGAAGTGGTTTCTGTCGCAGAGCAAAAAAGACAGTTTTCTGGTATTTCCATCTTCTTCTTCTAAGCATGTCTCTAGTGGGAAGCCTATCATGGGCAATGAGCCATAAAAAGAAACCAATCTTTTAAGGACACTTCAAACTCCATATGAATTGAAACACAGTAGTATTAATGACAGGCATATCCTCCATAGACATTTTTTCATAGATAGAGTTAACTGAGAAACACTTACTTGAGTTCAGGGGCCAATATAGCTCATCTTTATGGCTCATATTGAGAGTGAAAGAATGTAAATATGTAGTTAGCATATTATGAAAATTCCAGGTTACAGAATTACCAGTCACAACAGCCATTTCAGCATCAGTAAGGAACTTACCTCTAGAGGAAGCAAAAAGATTTGGATAACAAGACTTAATAGGTTGCTCATATAACCAATTATCAAGCCAAAATCTGACCAGAGTTCCGTCATTAACTTTAAATCTGACAAACTTCAAAAATGTTGAATTAGACTTCATAATAGCTTTCCAAACAGATCTGCCAAAGGTGCACTTAGGTATTTTAGGAGACCATAAAACTTCACCAACTCCATATTTTTCAGTAATAATGTCTTTCCAAAGAGCATCCTCCTCCTTTGCATATCTCCAAGACCATTTAGAAAGAAGAGCTTTATTCATTAAGTCAAGCTTCTTAATACCTAAGCCACCGAACTTAATGTATCTTTTTCCTCCCATTATTGTCATTCCAAAGAAAATTCCTCATAATTTTTTCAAGCTTTTTCAAAATAGAAGTAGGCATTTCATATAAGGACATATAGTAAATAGGGAGACTAGCAAGCACGTTGTTTATTAAAGTGATCTTACCAGCTCTAGAGATCAAAGGCATACAATGGCATTCACGGTTTGATGCTACCGTTATATGCAATATCATATATTAAAAACATTATCAAATTTCACTAGCAAATATTGCAATAAGATATAACATTAATTTCACTTGAGATATAAAAATTGAGAGCATGCACCAAATCAATCGATTGTTCATAAAGGCGTCCGAGATCTTACTTGTTTTGATTGACTAACATTTCACTTGATATAACTGGCTGGTTAATCTTCTGATCCTTCCAAATTAACTTTTTGGGTTGTAGGTTTTGTCGCAGAATAGTTACCCTTAATAGCCTTTTCGCGAGAACCATTCGAATTAGCTTGTAACATTAGTTTCTCACAATCTTTCAAGGAAGTAACATTATTTTCTCCCAAATCTTTCAAAGAAACAATATGCTCTGCCTGTGAGGAATTGCCTCAATGTACCAGCATTTCATATCGTTAGCCTTATCATCCCAAAGCTTCTTTAAGGTTGAAGTTTTAGTGTCATAGCAGTTGAGTTGCGTCTCAAAAGGTGAGAAGTGTTTGTACCAAAATAAAATTTGATTGTTCCTTGTGATTGCGAATGGTGTAAATGGATACGACGCTTCCCAACATATACTAAATTCCTTAACCCAGGAGGAAGAACTTTTGCAGTGGGAGTTTTGTTTCCCCTTGTACTCTTTGAAGTCGTGATTAGTACCATTGTTGATATTATTTGTCTTGTATACCCATATATCAGTGCAAGAGGATATATAGTTTGTATCAACCAAGTACAAATTATTATTCCCTCCAAGCAACTTCAATTATTTTTTTTCAAGCGGCAACGAGATGCTACGGAACTTTTCATCCTCCATATTAAAGGACACAATCTGAGATCTTCCGTGCAACCAGCAAAGTTCTCCATTTGCATAGATGCCTGAACAATAATGAGTCTCATAACCGTCGATAAGTCCAATATATCTCCACTCACCACCAACAATATATATTTGAACATGTCCCTTGCGATCCCGTGGATGATAATATATCGTAACAACCTTGTATGTATTAGAGGAAGAACAATAACCAAACTCACCTGCTAAACGACCAGAGCAAAGAATTGGGTTTGATATATCCCTTGGCAATTCAGAATAATTATATTCCGGAAGAATGACAGATTCTCACGGGTTGCAGATTAGAAAAGGAACCGCCCCTAGAATACCTTCTTTCTTTCTGCCAAAACAAACCAAACCACCACAAGATCCAACCATGAAATTTCTTGGTGAGGATTTCTTAATGTATTTACCGTGTTCTATCTTCGTAAGTGTGTCGTAAGAGTAGTAGTGGTTCATCTGTGCATTATCATAATCATCGTACTCATCTTCATAGAAAAAATCTTCTCTACACGTATCATCATCCCATTGGTCAACATTAGTGAAAGCGAAAAAGATATCTTGCTTTTCAGTCTTATAACGGAGGATTGCCTCCCAAGCTGGGAATACTCGTTTGGCATGTAGAGCTGCCGCTATAGGTAATCGAGAAAGGATGTTTTCTAAGATATCACTGGGTAGATTCTCCATCTTGCTGTTGCTAATGTTGATCGTGTTTTAACAACTGTAACAACTAAATTCTTCTTTTTTCTAGATTTCTTCTTTGTTGTTCGGCGAGAGAGGCAAAAAGAAAATTTAACCCTGCGGTGCCTGCCGTACTTATATTTTTCTTTTGTGCCCTAAAAGTAAAACCTAACGGAAGTGGATTCAAGCCCGGGTGCGCCGGTACCCTAACAAACTAGGGCCGAGAAAAACTTTTTTTTGAAAGAGTCTTGTGAAACTTGTACTTTTTTTTGAAAGAGTCTTGTGAAACTTTTACGTTGCACAAACTGGAAACACAGGCAAACGGGTGTTCAGTTTTGATAAAAGTCTTGTGATTTCACATGATTCCACCAAAAAAAAGGAATGTTAAAAATCACCGTTGCACTTCACATCTGTTAGAGCTTTTACATTGACCTTTGCATGCTAATATGTTACGATGCCAGCATAAATCTGGTAACCCGAAGTCAGATTGTAACACTATTTCAAGTGTCAAATCACCATCGTTCCCCTCAGTTTAGTAAAATTTTGTTTCATTATTTTGTAAACAGTTTAAAAAAATTAGGTTCATATTCTTAGCTGGAATCGCATATCTTATATTTAGGCATGACAATAAGCTCTCATGGTGCACGTTACGCACTGAGCACGAAATAATGCAAGATATGAACAACTTTAAGAACCACAAGAGTTCCCAATTAAGGACGGTGACTAAGCACACATTTTATAAGGTTACAAGAAGGGGATTGTAGTGAGATATATTCCATCATTTTATAACTGGAAAATGTATTATTGCTGACAATATTATTATTAGTTGGTGTTTCCTTGCATCTTGTATTCATTTGTGGCTTTCTGGTGTCCATCTTTGTACATTCTTTCTAGGAAGATTGGAAATGCTTGAATAGCAATGTAGTATAGAGCGGGCAGGTTCTAAACAATCACTAAGTAACGATTGCATAAATTATAACTAGGGTGTACAAATTGGGGCACATAGGAAAAAGATTGACTTGATAAGCTTGAGCTGCATAGATGCCTAGATGTACAAACTGATGCACGTGTAGAAAAACGACTATGTAAGCTTATGCATGTGTTTCAGTTTGTGCACATTTTGTTTTTGAATTGTTATGGTGCACAATAGTTGATATCGCATACTGATTTTGGCATCTCAATTAATCTTTGTTTTGATATTGTGAAGATAAAGAATAATAAAATATATCAGTTTATCTTGTTCTTTGATATTGGTGCACCTGTTCGTTATGCAAGTGTATATATTGGTGACCTGTACATAATCCAAGTGTACATATTGGTGCATCTGTACGTAATCCAAGTTTACATTTTTGCATCTTAGTTCGATAAAATGATATTACTTTGTTGGTTCATAGTCCATTTGATTTAGTTGAATTTGAGTTCCGCTAGACGATGACAAAGTTAGGGCATAACTCCGGGTTCAATTTTTATAAGGGATTCACATTCTGTTACCTAACAATTTTTTCTGTATTTATTAATTTATCATTTATTGTATTTAGCGTTTTTAATTGAGTGATGTCATTGTGGAAGCTAAGGTGAATACAGAGATGAACTTCAGTTGCAGTGCGAGCCCTCCATCAATGCCTCACATGCATGTCCACATAATAGTATTGTGGTTGAGCTGTGATTATCTTATGTCTCCGTTTCAGTTTGGAATTTATGAGAGGTGAGTGGACTAAACTTTATTTTTTCTACTTTCTTTTCAATTCACCTTCTCTTACGTTTTAGATTTCACAGGAAGGAGAATTCTGCGACCAGTTAGAAAGAAAAGTGAGTTGCAGTGGTGTAGTTAGACCCCAGTTTGAGTCTAACCTTACCTCTAAAGTCATGGTAATCACTGTGTGTGTGACATTTTATTTTTTAAAATGTGTTAGCTCTCTTCTTTTAAATTGCTAGCTTGTTGTATGTTATGACATATGATTCAAATTCAGTACACGATAAATGTTTACAAATTTGATTGTTTACTAGTACTATTTTATATATGACTGTAGGTGCTCTGCTTAGTAACAATGAATTAGAGATGTTAGTGATTGTAAGGGTATAATCGGACCTATTGGTTTGTGTTGCTAAAAGGCTGAAGTGGTCACATGTATGGTTCTGGGATTATAGTCGAACGAGTTGAGTATTGTGGTATCTTTGTTGAATCAACTTTGCTCTCCTTGATTCTTTGGTTGGAGTTCTTGCTTTACCTTTGTATGTGCTAACAATTTTCAGGCTGAAGTTTTAGATGATTCATTTCCTTTGTATTGTTCCTATATTTTTAGGCACTTTAAATTTTGAAATGAATTCCATAGTTGATGCTAAGGTTTTTAATGTGCACATAGTTGTAGACATGTTGATTCTTAATGTGTGCATAATTGTACACATGTGAATTTTTAATGTGTACATAGTTGTACACCAATTTATTGTTAATGTGTACATAGTTGTACACCTGTTGATCGTTGATGTGCATATAGTTGTACACCAGTTAATTGTTAGCATTATCACTTTCATTTTGATTTATTGCTAACAACTCAAAAGAATTGATCATTTCTTATACCATGAGGTTACGATCTAGCTGGTTAGTGCTGGTTAGTGTTCTATATTTAAGAGAGAACCGCATTCTAACCTTTTCTTCCTTGCAGGTGTTTGTAGTAGATCCAAAGCAGCATATTTCTGGCATTTTTATCCTTCCAAACATGCTTCTAAGTTTAGAGGTAATTCAATTTGTATATTAGGTCCAAAAATACCTGGTATATAGCACTTCATTTTCTCTGCCTGGAGTGTCTGTGTACTAATGGTTTGCTTGCTTATAGCAAACTTATTACGTACATATGAAAACCAAGAACCCAACAACAAAAAAAGTAGCTGGATGAAAGGTTCTTCTTAGGCAAGTGTAAATATAAATGAAAAGTTCATTTTCTCAAGCTTATTGTTTGATATTCTTTTGGTTTCTTCTAGGATTCCAGGATGGTAAACATGGCAAAGCTTGAAGAATTGTTCACAAAGAAGGTGCATTCTTTTGTTTTGCTTATTACTATTTGTTTATTTTTTTTAAGTTTTTGTGTAGCATGCATAACATGATATTATGCAAAACATATAGTTTGGGTTTCAGAGGTTTAGTCTTTTAACCCCATTGAGGTCTTGCAATTTAGGAGAATATTTTATAGGCAAACTTGTTTTAGTGCTGTAAATTATAAGGTTCTCTGGTGTGAAGCTATTCCAGTGACATTCTAATTAGTAGGATAGTTAAAATACTTAATGCTACATAAAATAGAGACTTAGTAATTTCATTCTTGGAACTTCAGAGACCTGTTATCTTTAAGGTGTTGAGAAGGAACTCCATCGGTTTAACCTCCAACTTTGTACACCTATATATAATCTAAGTGTACGTTGTTGTACATATGTTACAGAAATTACATGTGTACATAATATCCCATTCTAGGACTCTTAATCAAATTTTAGTGAACAATCTATTTTCATTCCTTGGATATCGAATCAGTGATGTTATGAGTTACTGTCTGTTGGTTATGACAGAAATTACATGTGTACATATTAGTACACCTATTATATAAGTGTACATTGTTTTACACATGTGACAGAAATTACATGTGTGCATATTAGTACACCTATAATACAAGTGTACATTGTTGTACACA
>JAJJMB010016669.1:749092-767605 GCA_023531105.1 Papaver atlanticum | reverse complement strand
TGTGCATATTAGTACACCTATAATACAAGTGTACATTGTTGTACACAAGTGACATAAATTACATGTGTATATAATAGCCCACATTAGGACTCTTAGTCAAATTTTTATGAACAATCTTTTTTCGTTTCTGAGTCTGGACTTGGTCTTTGTGATTTTGTATAAATGAGTGATTGATAGACGCATTTATGTGTCTATTTTCATCTCTTTTATGTATAGTGTTAGTACCCATTTTTGCACTAATTTTGGTATTTTATCCCTTGTAGGTGTATATTGGAAAAATAGGCTTTTGCGGCGAAATTGGCTCAAAAAGTTGTTAAAGGCTCCTGGCAGGACATTTGCTATTCGGACTCTTATTTTGGATAAGGGGTAACCCATTTCCAAGCAGCTGCTAAGCACAGACCGAGACTGGATAGGGGGAGGACAAATTTCTTCACGTTTTCAAAAATCAGAAAATGGCGGGAATTCGTTTCTTTTTACAGACGATTTCTGGGATGAATTTTTGATCGATTTTTATGGAGATTAAAGGTCTGAATTTGATTGGGTTTGTTCCTATGGACCTAACAGGCAAGGTAAGGGTGTTGGAATGGATCCAAAGTGGCTAGAACTCGAATTGGAAGCGAAAACTTTCCAAAAATATCATGGTTTATTTTGGGAAAGTTTCTTGGTTTATTTTTGGAAACTTACGTGAAAAAGTGGAAGGAAACTCTTCTTAAAGACTTGTTTCTATCAAGGGAGGAGTTTGGACAGCTTTGATTGATCGAATGCACGTGAAACAGAAATCAAAAGGGAAATATCGTAACTTGTTGTGGAGGAAAAAACCAACGTTATTCTCGAATTTTCTTTGCTCTACTATGTATAAAAGGGTTGGTTAGAGTCCTAGGAAGGGAAGGAAGAAGTTAGGGGAAAGTTTAGAGCCTTAGAGAAGCCAGAAAAATCGTTAGAAGAAGATCGGGTTCTGCTGCTGCTGCTGTTGCCGGAGAAGACGAAGAACACAGAACAGCGGAAAAAGAAAGTTGCAGAGGCAGACTTATTTTCAGTGACAACGATTTACGGTCGCATCATCCTGCAGTCACCGAAGCTCTGCAGCAACGATTCCGTCCGCTGTATTAGACTTTCAGTGACTACAGTATACCCTTTTTTCTCTCTTGTAATCAACTTTTGAACACCAAAGATGTATTTTGAGAACACGATTAATATGAGGAGCTAAACCCCTTAGCCGAGGCGACGGAGGAAGCCATTGTTCCATGAAAAGTGGTATAATTCTATTTTTATTATTTATTGCAATTATTTAACATGATTTTTTGCATAGAACTTAAAAGAAAAATTGGTTTTTATTGAGTAGTTGTGAAGTGTTTTGATGGGACATGCTTGGTTTTAATACTTTTGATGTTTCATGCTTCGTGCTTACAATTATTACTTCAAGAACCAAATTAGAGGCAAATATTAGAGTCAACTTAAAGAAAAATATTGCATGAATATTGATTAGAATTTATCAAATAATTGGTCAATGGTGGAATCCAAAGTCTCGGTGTCTTTTTTATAATTTGATACAATTTTATTTAATTCTAAAAAATCCTTCACAAGCCCGAGTTGAACGAACTTTACTCACCACTTTCACTACAACTAAAATTCACATCAGTGATTCTCTAAAATGAGTAGTGGATGAATTCTCATCTTACAGATGAATGCAGTTATTGGAATGTCAAGGAGGTCTTACATGGAGGTGGTAATGAACGGTTTAAAGTCCAATGACCCAGTTGATGTTGATCCAATCTCTACATTAGTGTTTCAAATTCAGGTATGTAAGAGTGTTTGTATATTCAGTTTCTTTTGTTTGGTTAGGATCGACTGACATTGGAGATAAGAGACGTGAGAGTAGTTGATATTGAATTTTCTGGCAATCCTTCTATTGGGGTGGTACTTTCTCATCCTGAAGATCTACAAGCAGTTACTAAACTAAAAAAGTGAAATTGCTTTAGTTTTTCTTGGTTTATATTATTAGTTTTTGGATTTTGTTAGATTTTTTTGTAGATGTGTACATACTTGTTCGTGTGAGCATGGACGTTAAAATTGTTATTTTTTGTAGATGTGTACATTAATTGTACAATGATGCATCATGTCATGGATATATGACTTGTTTTGTAGTTTTCACTGTTGGATTTGTGCCATTTCTGTAGGTGTGTACATACTTGTAGCTTTATATGCTCAGTTCTTATTAGTTGTCGCTGTCAGTTCTTGTTAGTTGTCGTTCTTTCCTAGAAAAGTGTTCACTCTTTATCCAACATGTGTAGATAGTTTTACATATGTTTATTGTTAATGTTTACATAGGTGTGCACCTGTTGATTCTTTTTGAAGCTGACCATAGGTTTTGAATTATGAAGCCCTTGACCCAACTTTTATGATTACGGTCGAAAATCGAACTTCAATCTCATATATTGGGGGTGACTTATGGGATGACATAACCTGAATTTTGTTTTATATATGTTTATTTTCGATGGAATTTACAAAGAACATCTTAACGACATATATGTAACTGCACTCTCTGGTTTTTTGTAATCTGTACAAAGTGGTGCTTACTTTTTTGTTTAATATTCGTATTTTTCTGCAGACGCCCAAGTGCTGATAAAATCTACAATGTTTTAAACAATCAACTTCCTACAACTCTAAAAAGATTGAAATTTGATAAGAAACTCGCGATGGAGAACATATGAAAGATAATTACTGAAGCAGATGGTTACCAATCACATCTTATCGCCCCTGAACAAGGATATCGCTATCTCATTGAATCTTCGTTAATTATTATTAGAGGTCATGCAAAAGTAGCAGTTAATGCAGTAGGCATTACTTTAAATCACAGCCTATATTCCCTGTCTAACACGGTTGTACGGACTAGTGTAAATTAACATTTTTTTTAAATGAATATTATGTAGTTATATAGATATTCTTTTTGTAGATCTTGGAAAGAGCTTCCCGAATATATAATGTTTGTGAATTTTGGATGAGTGGTTCAAAAGATAATTTGGTTTTTAATTATTTTTATATTATTTAAAGTTGGTGACATCATTATGAGTCACTTTGGACTAAACTGTAAATATTTGGACTAAATTGTAAATCAGGAAGGTTATTCGTGTATTTTCCATATTTTGAATAATTTTTGAACTAATTTGTGCCTAGTTGACTCGGCCTGGACTAAACTATACTTTTTGATGTATTTTTGGACTAACCCGTATTTTTCTCTTAAGTTAAAAAGAAAAAAGAGAACCAAGGATCAAACCAAGGTCAATACAAAAAGAGTTATATACACTTTAGAGTTTCCCGATTACTCCAAATTAAACTAGGATCTACAAACTTGAAAGTATCCTTATCACAAGACCATAAGACTATCAATTTCTTAATCAAGTCGATAACTTCTTGCACACACTTATGCCTACCTCCAAAGACCCTTTCATTCCTTTCCTTCCACAAAGCCTAACAAATCGCATAGTTTAAAATTTGCCAAACTTCTCTACCTTTACCACGCAACACATTGGTAGACCAAGCTTCAAATAGTTGGAGTAATGTGCATGGCATAGGCCAAGTAATTCTGAAGGCCTTAAGGAAATATTTCCAAATCTCAAAAGAATACGAGCAGTGTATAAACAAATGGTTTGCAGATTCCCTAACGTCATTTCATAAAACACACTGCTCACTATCTATGTCAACACCACGATGTTGCAACATATCCTTAGTTGGAAGAGAATCATGAAAAGAAGCCCACAAAATAAAACTAACCTTGTTGGGAATATGAGCTTTCCAAAGAAATTTGTCGAAGACGCACTCGTCCAAATCACCTGTCAGTTTCTCATAGCATTTTGAGGTGCTAAAGTTTTCCATAATCTCCATTTTGTCATCCTCCTCCACCAAAACAGGCACATGATGTAAATCACGTTTAAGTAAATCCCATTCTAATTGTCCATTCATATTTAAATACCTCCTGAAATCGCAAACCCATTCTCCTTTCACTATCATGTCCGAGATTGTAGCATTCTTCATCCTCACTACCTTGAAAACAACCGGGAAAAGATCCTTTAAAATGCCTCTATCAAGCCAATGGTCCTTCCAAAACCGAATACCTTTCCCATTCCTTACCGTGAAAATCGCCATGTTTTGAACTGTTGGAACCATATTAGTGACATTCTTCCAAACACTCCTACCTTGAGAGGTATTATCCACATCAGGAATTAAAAGAAAATTATTATAAGAAAAAATTTCATTCACCATTTTCCTCCAAAGGCTATTTTTGGTCCTTGAAAACCTCCAAATCCACTTGATTAGCAAGGATTGATTTATTTTCCTCGAATTCTTCGCACCTAAACCCCCGTTTTCCTTTGGAACACAAGACTTCTTCCAAGAAACCCACACCATTTTCCTCCTTCCTTCTACCGAACCCCGCAGAAAGTTACGCATAATTTTAATCATTCTCTTTTCTACACTCACCGGTAAATGAAAAAGAGAAAGATTTAAATTTGTAAACTCGCAAGACAGCTCTTAATAAGAATTAACCTACCAGCTTTATTAAGTTGCCTTTTCTTCCACGACGCCAACTTTTGTTTCATTTTGAGCAAGACATGATCCCAAACAAAGTGTTACACAGTGGGCTCCAATTGGCACACAAAGGTAAGTGAAAGGAATCTTCTTTGTCTTGCAGCTAATCATCAATTACCCCATCGGCTCCCATACTGATCATTGTACTCTTGTCTAAGTTCGATTTCAACCCCGTGATGGTTTCAAAAATAGCAAAAATAATGAATAAGCGTCTAACTTCCTCCACCGTAGCATCAATAAAAATCAGAGTATCATCCGCAAATTGTAGGTGAGAAATAATAGATCCATGTTCCACCACTTGAAAAATAGATAACTGACCTCTCTCCACCGCATCATTTATTAGTTTTGAAAGTATTTCTACCACCAAAAGAAAAAGATACGGAGATAAAGAGTTACCCTGCCTTAAACCCTTGCTTGGTTTAAATTTTTCAGTGGATCCACCATTTACGAGAACAGATAAATGAGTAGTAGTTACACACCATTTAATCCAAGAGATCCATCTATCACCAAAGTCATGCTTTTGCAAGATTGTAAACAAAGCTTGCCAGTTAACATTATCAAAAGATTTCTCCATATCTATCTTGCACAAAATTCCAGGATTCCTAGCCTTCAGTCTGCTATCAACACATTCATTAGAGATTAAAACACCATCAAGAATTTGTTTACCATGAATAAAAGCCCCCTGGAAATCAGAGATCAACATTTGCATCACCGTCTTCAACCGAACTGCGAGAATCTTAGAAATAATCTTGTACACCATACCAATAAGAATTAAAGGCCTGTAGTCTTTAGGATTGCATGAATCCTCCTTTTTTGGAATAAGAGTGATAAAAAAAAATTTAACCTCCAGTCGATTGATCCAAACCTGTGAAAGTCTTTGATAAGCTTCATGAAATCTTCCTTTAACGTGCTCCAGCAAGTCTTAAAAAATTCAGCAGTGAATCCGTCTGTCCCCGGCGCTTTGTCACTCCCCATTTTCTTTACCACATCCCAAACTTCCTCCTCCGTGAACTCTCGTTCTAGCCACATTCTATCCACCTCTAGAATTTTTGGAAAATCTAAATTCCCCATACTTGAGTTCACCTCTTCCCTCTGTGTAAACAGATTAATATAGAAGCTTCGTATTTCTTCCTTGATAATATGTTGATCAAAACAATCTACTCCACCCACCTGAAGTTTAGCGATTGTATTTCGCTTTTTCCTTGCACTAGCTATACTATGGAAGTATCTAGTGTTCGAATCTCCCCACCTAAAGTTATTTTGTTTCGACCTCAAAAGCCTTTTCTTTGCCTCCATTGCTTCAATATTCCTCAACTTCAATTTGCATTGGGTTCTTTCTTCCATCTGATTATGTTGAAGCCTAGCAAACAATCTCCTCCAAAATATTTAACTCGTGAATTCTAGCCGTGAGCTCATTTTTATCTCTAGAAACGTGACCATACTGTTGCTTTTTCCAAGGCTTGATAAGGTGTTGCTTTTTTTTTTTTTTTTAAGGTGTTTCAGATTCTGTAACTTGAGAAAGAAGCATGTGCTTGCACTGGCAGTATATGTCTGGCTGTCCCACCACATCTTAACATTATTGGCAAAATCTTTATGCTCTAGCCACAACCTATCTAAATTGATATACGATTTTGAAGGAAAAATCGGTTCAGAAATAACCAAAATTGTTTTGTGATCCAAAATTGACCTTGTCAAAACCACCAGTAACGCATTCGGAAACGCCTCCTCAAAGTCATGGCTGAAGAGAAAACGATCAAGTCTACACAGCAGCGGATCGACTTGATTGTTTGACCATGTGAAAGCACCACCTATCAAAGGTTGGTCGATTAACTCATTATCCAGAATATAAGAGTTTAAAATTGCTGTATTACAGCTATCTCCTTCTCCATGATTTCTTTCCTCACTAGAACGAATAGCATTCATGTCTCCAGCGATACAAATAGGCCCTGTCCACCAGTTCCTCACTTCAGACATGTCCTGCCAGAATTCCGTTCTTGAGTCATGACCACAAGGACTGTACACGTTTCAAACAACCAATTGAAACCCATTTACTCTTGTCGAAAAAATTGTAGTGATGTTATTCATTCCAAATCTCTCGTCCAACTTTTCAAATCTGCTGCTGTCCCAAATGGTTAGAATGCCTCCGCTGTTTCCATTAGAAGGAATAAAAGCCCAACCAAGATTCTCATCGTACCAGAGATGACGAACAAACCAATCTGACATACTTTGCATTTTCGTCTCCTGAATAAAACAGATTGCACACCTCTGCGAAAGTATCAAATTCTTTACCGAAACTTGCTTATCAAAGTCATTCATGCCTCTTATGTTCCAGCAGATAATTTTAAAATCCATTGGTGATTATTTCTTCCCTTGCAGCACGAATCTCCTCTGCACTAATCAATTCATCCACACTTGTATTCACCATCGCATTCTCCTTTACATGCTCCATATTTATGTCTTCCCCTTCAGAAACATCATCAATGTTGTTAACTCCTCCTTCTACACCATCAGCAACCTCTGAACTTTTAAACCTTTGTCGATACCGTAGTACCAATGCTGTCATGTTGTTTTTTAGAGTTTCCTGTTGTGCTGGATTAATATTACTGTAACTGCATGCCACTTGAACTAGAGATTGAACCGTGTTCTCTATTAGAATGCCTTATTCTTCTGCATTATGCTGCTTCACTTCTTCTAGATCCTGGACCACTTTGTCTTCTAGCGCATTTCTATTAGATTTTGTTGTTGAAGACGTGTTCTCAGATGACGACTCAGTCCCCCCTGAAATCTCATTATGCGTCAGTGGCGTATACCTAGAGCCAGTAGCTGTTTTTTAATCTGTACTCCGGCTAGTATGTCTAGAACCAGTGCCTATTCTTGATCCTGAGCTCCGGCTATTACTCTCGTTAAGACCACCTTCACTGTTGCACCTTGGTATAAATACCCAGCTGCCTTCTGTATTTTCCAGGTTTACATGTCCAGACTCAGGGTTGTTTGGAATATTACCTTCCATTCGCCTGCTCCTTCCATCACGTGTGCTCTGACTTCCATCCCCTTTGTTTTCATGCATAGAAGTTGAAAGCTGATCAGAAGTGAATGCAGATTTCAAGTACTCCAGTATATTGTCCTCAAATTCCTTCACGTTCCTCATATACTCATGTTGCGACCATATTTGCAGTGGAGAGTAATATACATCCCATTGTATTGTGAATGCCATCTTCACTCCTCTTATCTCCTTTACTACTATCGCCGGAACCTTTGTAATGTCAGCCCCAACCAATATCCTGAAGAAGTGAGCCTTGTTAGCCTGTTTAATGCTTAGAGTTTCAGGTGAGATTAAAGTCAATCCACCTAACACTTCTGCAATGGACTTGAAATTATCCTCCCCCCAGAACTTTAATGGAAGACCACGAATCTTAAGCCAATGCTCAGATTTGCTTACTGTCTCCCATAGAAATTATAGTCTCGACCATATCCTGATGATTAACCGGATCAGTTTTGATTGCCTTCACCCTAACATTCTCCTGACTAGAGCTCGGGAATTTGATCATTTCCTCACCTTGCCCTTTGTAAATTTTGATTATTACACCATTCTCCTCCCAAATACACGGCTTCCATAATTTTCTCCACTCCGGTCCTTCCAACTTTACAAGAGCAGTGAGCTTGTTAGCTTCATCCAACTTCAAGTATCTGGTCCAGCCAAATCTTCTTTTGATTAGAGCAGCAATTTTTCCCCAGCCTATGTTCTTCGACACTTTAACAACTCCCTTCAATTCCTTCTGCTTAACTAAGTTTGGGTACTCTGCGTCAGAACGCAAACTACCTATTATATTCCTTTGCCCAGCTGATCTTTGAGTGACAAAATGCTGCAGAACTAGTGATAGCGCATGCCAGCACTGGTCGTTTTCACCACAAGGAAAGCATATGTTATAAGGTTTACCCTCTGCACTACTCCTGAAGCTTGCAACTCTTAGATAAAATCCCTCAGCATTGTTTTGAATCTGTGCTAAGTACACATCATCACCTACCTTTTCCTTCCATTTTTCATCCTCCGAATCGTCCTCCAGAATGCTGTCAACTATCTTCTTCAGCCAATCGATCATCTGAGGGTGGAATGCTAGCCAAGCCCTATATCCGTTCCTTCCTCTTTCCATTATCTTCACAATCCTGGTTGTGCCATAATACTTTATTTCTATTGAAAAAGATTTACGTTCCAACTAGAACAATCTTCTCTCCGGAACCTTTTGACCAACATACCTTCCTGCATCTTCTTCATTTGACAAAGATGTTGCACCCTCTCTATGTTGCTGATTCATTATCATTCTCTTTGTTCTTGCCTTGGATCGTCCAGTAATCATAAAGAAAGAACAGGAAAGAAAGCCCTAATATATTTTTTAAGAGTTAAAAAGAAAGGCGATTGATCAAACTCCACTAACCAATAAATCCCGTCCCTAAGGGGAAGGATCAATGATCCGTCCTTAGACGGCGGAGAAGTTCAGTTAGCACACTGTCAAATTGAATCAATAAAGATTGATTCAATTGAGAGGCTGAGTTTGAAAATTCGGGAAAAAATCGCCATGAGAGATAAATTCCGAAAAGTACGGCCTAGTGAAGTCCTTGCCCTCCGAGCAAAACTTACTCAACCCATCGACTGGAACCAATCTATATAACCATTAGGTTTAGTTTGGTAATGCTGCAACTTTTGTAAAAGCACTTTTCAGCTTGCGTTGTTGTGCTGTGCTGTGAGAGAAAAAACAGTTAGACATTTGGTAAAAAATTAATTAAAGTTAAAGCTGATTAAAAAAGCAATGAAAGTGTGTTTGGTAAAATATGAGATTCAACCATTGTTGTTGTACCAAATGACAAAAACAGACATATCTCTGAAAATAGATTTATTGAATTTTATTGGGGTTAAAAATAATTAATTTTTTACTATTAAATATAAATAATATTAAATTTATAAATTGTCACTATTATTATGATTGTTAAAAAAAAATTTTAACTTAGCCACTTTTTAATATATATATATATATATATTGTTGTAGGGCTTGTAGCCCATGAATGTGCGGCCCAATATAGTATCTAGGATTCTCTTCCTACATGTATATAAAGGATATTGTTTCATGTAACCCGTTGATGTTGATCAATAGAAACCTCTCCTTGGCTCTTTACTTTCTCTATGTTTTCCACTGCAACACGTTGTCGGCACAACTCTACCAACTTGTGCAAATTTATTTTTTTCGTTCAAGATTGCTCATGGATTATTTCTTGAAGATTTGCATGGTTCTGATCTTATTTTTTTATCATCATGTATGCGTTACCAGGTATTTCTTTTGAACAAAGAAAAATTTCGTTTTCATAGTATATATTAGGGTTCCACGAATGTATGACTATCAAACATAGATATTTCACCGATAGATTTTCATGAAATTGTAATATGCTCAACCCAATTAGGTATTACATACTATATACAAATTTAAATCAAATCGGAACATGATGCAATTTCAAAAATCGGATTTTAATGAAACTGTCTATGTTCAGAAAAACCCTAGTTTATAACAGCGTAATAAAACTTAGTTTTCAAGAATTACAACCGTTGGATTACTCTGTGTTTTTAGTATGCTGTACATATTGTCTTTATTGACGCTCTTTAAAAAATTCATAAATATCCAACCATGGGAAGTACTCAAAAGTACGTGATATTTCCAGATGTGTCCATAGGAACGTGAATTGGAACAGTCATACGGCATCATGTATATCTTTTTATCTAGCCGTTGGATTTATTTGAAATTTTATTATGTTTGTCGAAACATTATTATGAAGCTAATGTAAAAATTGCATAATCATCGGAGATCTTTACAATTGTTGATCACTACAGTAGGATGATGAAATTATCAATTTTAGGGTTAACAATATGTTTTGGCTCATATGCTAATAGCTTCAAGATTATTATCAATGGGGTTGAATACTTCATTTATCTTCATATATAATTGAATTTATATGCTTATATTCGTTAACCATGACCAATGGACTGGGCCTTTACCAAATAGTTGACCAGACTTTGATTAAACCAACTCGACTCGAATTTGACTTTTTGGACTCAGAAGTATTTGAGCACCATTAAAGGGTATTTGATGTGGAAGTTTGTGTACAAGTATAATACTTCCATCATAAAAAATAAATATATATATTCTACCTATAACGATGCACCGTTCAAACATGAAGCTGAAGTTTTTACGTTTCTTAGGCGACATATTAACTTTTTAGATTGTGTAATGCCCTGAATTAAGTTTTTTGAAGCATTCACGAAATTTTTCCCCCGAAAATTTGAATGTTCAGTGGGATGGATTCCACTTGCTAGACTACAGAGATAGGTTACAAATTAGCACCTCAACTTTTGTGTAAAGAAATTCACAAAATGTGACATGAGTCAGAAAAATATT
Source organism: Papaver atlanticum (assembly GCA_023531105.1). NCBI lineage: Eukaryota > Viridiplantae > Streptophyta > Magnoliopsida > Ranunculales > Papaveraceae > Papaver > Papaver atlanticum. The sequence continues at coordinate 756,581 of JAJJMB010016669.1, read as the reverse complement.
TCCATTTTTATCTTTTCAACTGCATCCATTATACTAAAGTAACAGTAGATGCTGAAATATGTTAACAAGAGATTCACGGTCTTTCGTAAGATATTCAAACCAATTCAAGTGGTTGGGATGCATGTGAGATTCTCTTGAATAACAATGTATACCAGTTGGGATAAAGAAATTTCTCAACTTAAGGTAACTGTAGCAAGGATAATTATGGAAAGAACCTCGAAGAACAGAGGGTTAGACATGCTAAATCATACCAACATTTGTATACTAGAACATGTGAAAGAATACACATAAATTATGGTAGAAGATATAAGCCTTTTTCTAATCTAGGACCAGAGATGTAATTCTGACTCAAGTAATAACGATACAAAGTAAATGTATCTACCTTGCATGAGACAGAGATGTAATTCTGACTCATTTAAACGGGAGTTGGAAACTTGGTGTAAACATTTTACTAAGAATGGTACAAACAATAAAATGTAGGTGTCATATAGTAGCAACCAACTACAAGATATATAGAGAGTTTAAAGGACAACAAACTCACTATATGTTAAAACAAGGTCATACCCCTTCTTGTCAACTTCAGTGGAAATAAGAAATTTTCCCAGTTAATAAGAATTAAATTCATTGTTTGCACTTATGGAATGAAAAGTATATCATTTCCATGATACTGAAATACTCTAAAGCATTTGAGTTATAAGGATTATTTTACATTATGAATTATCTTCATGAACAGTAACACTCTAAAGTAAATGAGATAAATTTTCTTTTGTTACGTAATAAGGCCACACCAGTTGTTACACGAAGCTCTTAAGGAAATATATTAAACTGATTGTTGAATTATAACCTTATATAATACCATGCGATGATTAGATCACTACATGTAATAGCCAAACGCAGAAATGCTCAATCTTTATTGCCTAATTGGTATAAAGATTATAAGTTACATGAGCTCTGTAAAAACCAAGAGCTAATCACACTTTGATAAGTTTCTACGAAGTCTATGAAAACGGTTATTGTATGAAAACTAATTGTGAGAATGGGAATGTATCTACTAATTACCTCCAATGAATGTGAAATGAATCACATTTTAGAGAAAATAATGAGCCAATTAGTCTAGTGAACTGTAAATCACTAATATTTGGATAATTGAATCCATATCGTAACCGACAATGTAATGTTGGGAATTGACTCAATCAGGTTTTGATATAACCTTAAAGACACTTCGGTTGTGATATGATGTTTTGTTTTGAAAGAACTCAAATGGACATTCTTTTTTTGAGGGAACAAGAAAATGGGAATTACAAAAATTGAAATAATGCAAAGTGATGGCATCTCTCATAATCAACTCTTTCTAAAGTACTAGAAACACCACCTCCCCTCCCATTATGCTTTTAAATTAATAAAGCATGTAACTCATTTTACAAAGTCATTCTTTAGTAAAAAGGATTGAGACCATCCTAAGATGCAAATGGTAAACAACACATTCTTTCAAAAGAAACAAGGTGATATTTGTGAACATATCCATACAGAATGCGGACCATTCAAGTGATTTATGGCTCTGGTGGATGATTCGAAGTGTTGAATTAGTTATTGATCACAAGAAATAATGGGTTTTTGAAACAATCCTAGCACATATCATACAATTTAATAACTCACCAACCTTGTCAATGCTAGATGTTTACATCAAAAGTACTTGATGGATATTGCATGTTTAATAGGATTAGTTTAGAACATCCTTACCACATGGTCTCGCTGAGGCTACCATCAAAGGTTACAGATGGTGTCTAAGGATAGATTATGCATAACAACCTTCATATAAATGCTTGGGGGTATGCAATATTACACGCATATTCACTTATTCGTTTTGGAACCCACAATTAGTCAACCATTTCTGCGTACCAGTTGGTAACTGGATATAAGTCTGACATTTTTATTCTTACGCATTTTTGGTTGTGCTATATATATGACATTACGACTCCACATCGTACTATGATGGGTCTTCAAAACTATTAAGTAGTTATGTTGGAAATGAGTTCCCAACAATTATCCGCATTTCAAAACTTTTGGCAGGATATCTCTTACCGCTAGATTTACGGGTTATCACTTTAATGAAACAGTCTTCCCGTCGTTAGGGGGAGATATGAAAACGTATTTTCTAAGGAACAACAGGAATTATCTTGGTGTGTTCCCACTGTGTCTCATACTGATTCTTGTACTCCACAAATGTAAATGTGAAGTGACAAAGAATAATCGATTTTCAGAATGTACATTGATGTCGCTAAAGTGATGAGATCACACGTACCAGCTGCAAACCTACCTGCAAGGTTACAAATCCTCAATAAGGGATATACACCATAGACTAAGGTGTTGCAACTACACTTAGTGGAAGTGTGGTTGAGGCCATGGCTCCATAAAGGAAGTTGGAGATACCAATTGGTTCCATCAATCCTCACCTAATAAGGAAGTAGGTGAGTAAGGCACAACTTATTTATATCATCAGAAATCATCTCATAAGATTGTCTCTGAATATGTCCGTGAATCAAACTGGAGGACGCTCCGAAGTTTAATGATTCCAGAGAACAATGACATCCCAAGTGGATTATGAGAATGCGCACGAGTCAATGGAAATATCATGCGAGCATATTGATGATTAATTTCTCACACCCTTGCTTAAGGAAATAGAGCAAAATGAGATCGAACGATGCTCCTCGTTGCTTAATGTCAACGAAGAGCATATTTGGCCTATACAATCCAGGTAGAACTTGGTTCTTTGACAAATATACAGGTATTTGGTGTGGTAGTGCTAACCAACCAAGTGTAAAGCCTATTGGACATACATAATTAATTTGTCACAAAGCATAATGCGAAGACAGCAGTCTTAAAGTATAAAGACTCGCCTTGTGGTGAGAGGTTTCTCATAAAGCCCTGGAATTATTCTCTTCTAATGAACGTTATAGTGTTCCGCTACTTAGTTACCTTGGTAATTTCAAAAGGACTTGAAATGCAGCATATGTATGTGGTTGTTACGTATCTCTGAAAGAATCAAGAGATAGAAAATATTTACAAAAGTAATTGATAGCCTTTTGTTTCCCAAATCAAGAGACTCTAAACCACTGAGTGCGTTTACAGTTAGATAGAACACTCACTTATAGACTGAAGCAATCAGGCGGAAGCGGTATACCCGTCTAAGTGGCTATTTGATTTGGAGGGGATAGACAAGTAATTTATTTTTCATTGCGTATTCACAAGAAAGTTCCTGATTTGGAATTGTAGCTATATATGTTGATGGTACATACATAATGAGTACTCTTGATGTAATAAGAAACCATAAAAGTTATTTGAAATCCGAATTTGAGATGAAAAATCTGGGGAAAGCTCGATCGAATACTGAGCTTGTGGTATATTATTACACCAGTTTGCATATGTCTAAAGTTGTCAGGAAATTTAACAAAGACATGCATCCTGATAGCACTCCCATGATTAGTGGAGGTTCAAATGTAAGTAAGAGACCATTTCGTCTAAAGGAAGATGACGAAGATGTGTTGGGAGATGAAATTCCTGTATCTAAGTACAGTAGATGCATTGTTGTACTTAGTATAATAATGTACTCGAACAAATTTTGCATCCTCAGGGAACTTGTTAGCTAGATATAGCTCAGTGCCAGCGCAACGTCATTGGAATGGTATAGTGAATGTAATCATATACTTAAAAGTAACCATTGGCATGAATTTGTTTTATCCCTTCAAAGACATAAAAAAAGAATGCTAAAAGAACTGCAATCCAAAGTTTGTTGATTATGAAGAAACAATAATCTCATCTCCAACGAAAGTAATCAGGGGGAGATATGGTAGACTATTTTCTAAGCCATTACTGATATTCAGTTTCGAAAAGTACGTGATTAAAGGAACTGTCTGGAACAACTATGAAAGTAATCAAGAGGAGATGCCGACATTAGGGGGAGGATCCAAGGATATGATGTCGACATTCTTAATTTACTTCGAAATTGAAGTTGTGTTGTTTTATTTTTCTCTTCGATCGAGAATAGTTTTTCCCACAGGGTTTTGTTACTCGGCAAGGTTTTTAATGATACAACAACAAACACTGGGAAGTAATTTCCCAACTAAGTCTATTGTCTTTCCCACAAGGATTTTCTGCCTTAGGAGTTGTGAAGCAACTAATCAACTTCAACGGAGCAAAGTGATCATCTGCAACGGATCACCTTTACTTGCGTCTGTCACGTTGTACTCTTTTCCCTTCGTCAAGGTTTTGTCCCACTGGGTTTTCCTTGTCAAGGTTTTAATGAGGCAACATATTCAAGTCGAAGTATGTTCTAAGTTTACTTAATATTGTACTCTTTTTCTTTAGTTCAGGTTTTATCCCTCCGGATTTTCCTGACGAAGTTTTAACGAGGAAATTGACTTAGACTCATCGGTCTTTGAAGATCGTATTGCATGTGATGAACTACATGTAAAATACGAGACAACATGTGAAGTACTACATGTGAAGAGTTGTACCAAGGTTTTGTCTCACTGGGTTTTTCCTTGTCAAAGTTTTAATGAGGCAATTGATTTCGGCACAAGTCATCAAGGAGAGGACGACATTTGAAGAACTATATTCGAAGCACTAAATGTGAAACAATGCATATGAAGTTTTACTGGACCGCACAAGGGGGAGTGTTGCAGGGCTTATAGCCCATGAATGTGCAGCCCAATATAGTATCTAGGTTCTCTTCCTACATGTATATAAAGGATATTGTTCCATGTAACCCGTTGATGTTGATCAATAGAAACCTCTCTTTGGCTCTTATATATATGTATATATATAATTTTCAAACAAAAAATCAAACTAAAATAAAGTAATTATTTAATATTTGTTTTTATTTTTATTATTGACAAATTAAATGAAATGGTATATAACATTGTTTGAAAATTAAAAGTAATAATATTTAGAGAACAAAATATAAGAAATAAAAAATCAATTGCATTTAAATTTAAGGGTAAGTTTTGTCATTTATAAAATTAAATAGAGATAACAAAAGATAAATCAAGCATTAAATTTAGATGGGACCAAAGCTTATGCTTTTGTAGCTTTTAAATTTTAAAAGCTCCTCCACCCCAGCTTTTAAAAGTTGAGGAATTTTGGAAGTGCTTTGGATAAAAAACGTTTTTTTTTTTTTTTTACCAAACACTAATTTCAAAAATTATTGACATATATAGGTTTTGAAAGTGTTTTTGTAAAAAAAAAAAACATTACCAAAGCAGCCTTAAACGGAAAAAAAAAAAGAAAAAGAAAAAACTTGTAGTGTATACATAGAATTCGAATCAAAACCATAACAAGGATCGATGGAAGTAAATGAAAAAGAAATTACTCTAGTACATCAAAACCACGTAAATTTTCATTGCATTTAATATTGGTAAACGTGAACAATCAACCCGTATTGTGTACCTCTTTGTTTAACCCGTCATTTTTATTGTTTAATTCAGCTAAGAGTAAATTGAATGAAAAAAAAGATACTGATTTAGGCTTGATGTTATCCATCTCTTTTTCTAATGAGATATGGCGTGACCGATTCTTATGACACGCAATGGAGGATATTGTTGGGCATGTTTAGCCATCGCAACCCTAAACGAATGATTAAAGGTGTACTAATGATTTTGAACCATTTCACCATGTAAAAGGTTGTGACGATGGGTTTGTGGACAAGCACTCAGCATTCATCCAAAAGAACAATGGCTTAGTGACCAAAGCTGAGTACGGTGTACCCTTCCTTACAAAGGAGTTAACTGTCATTGACAGACACTCATGAGGACAACAACCAACAATACAAGCGGGGCAATGATAAGGCGCGCTACTATAAGTTGTGGTTCAACGCCAGTGGGTCTGAGTTTTTTACTTCAGTGGTGTTTATACCGGGGACTCTGTACAACAGAAATAGATTACTAAGTAGCCAAAGTTGGATACGAGTCAATGAGGGCGGAGTTACGACATATTGGTTTGCGAAGAATCAGTGGAGGATCAATGGAATTGAGGTAGAATGTGAAACCCTTTCTCTTTTGGTGTTTATCTTTGGTGTTTATTTCGTATGCCTTTGAATTGTTAGGTTTCTGCAATTTAATTGAATAAATATATATCTCTTATTGATTACCAGACTTCTCCTATTGATAGAAAACAAGATTAGGTATCTCTTGTTAAAATTTAAGAATTTTCCTACACAAATTCATCGTTGAATGTTCCTTGTAATTTAGATTATGATTTCTGAAATTCTGGACAATTTCGTTTTTCCTGTGGTTTTGATGTTCTTAGGCAGTCTTAATGATGTTAAAATGATTTGAGGTCTTAACAAATGTTGTAGATAAATGTCTTATTTCATTGTGCTTTGGATTTGCTTAATTTGAGACTAACATGAATTTATGGTGAATTGTTTGGTAATAACATGTAATCTGCCCAGTTTTTAGGTTGTTATTATAAATTCAACATCTTTTGTTTGAACCGTTGGTTTACTATGAATTTTGATATGTTGCATGTTATTGATTCATGTATGTCCTTGTAAAGTTTGAAGATGATTAGATAAAGTTATCACCATAGAACATATACTGTTATATGGCTGCAGTTAACTTGTTTGCAAAAATGCTTGAAAGAAATTCATGATGTTAAGCCATGATTGCTTGTGTTGTTTGTGAAAATGATTTATAAAAGGAAATGAGTTCATGTTTTACCGTTATATGGAACATGTTTCATGCTAACGGCGGGTAATGATCCCCATGGGAACTTGTATTTCATGACCATCAATGACGGTTGTTCGTGCCGGTAAACGATAAGTGAATGTACAAACCAAGGTTTTCGTACCGTGAATGAAACGGGTAATGATCCCCGAGAGCAGATAAGTATGATCCCTGTTGATACATGAAAAATAATACCTCTTAACGGGTTCGGGGTGCCCCTAAGAGGGGAGGTAAGCCTAGTGTGAGATGTGGGGACTAGGCCCAAGTCCAATGAGAAAATACCAATGAGATAAGAAGAACAAAGGAGGGATTCAGGGATAAGAAAAGGGTTATATTAAGGAATGACATTAGAAGTAATTAAGGAGGTTTATGACATGTGTCATGATGCCATAAAAGGAGAGACTTTTAGGAAAGTCTATATAAGGAAGGACAAGGTACAAAGGAAGACAACTCTCTCTCTTACCATTCCTAATAAAGTGAGGTCACTTGGTGGGACTAGGACGGGTAGAACCAAAATCAAAATCACCCCTCAACAATCCCCATAGGAACTTTTGTTCTTGACCATCGATAGAGGCTGTCCGTGCCGATAAACGATAGGTAGGTGTACGAACCAAGGTTTTCGTACCGTGAACTCATGGTTTCTCTGTGACTATATTAATACGTGAATAGATGTGTTGAATCATTGATGAATAACTTGTTGACAATTATTTTTGTATTGTAAACTCATGGTTTGTTGGTTAATATGTGAATGATGTGTAGAAACTTAA
>JAJJMB010016669.1:639537-749082 GCA_023531105.1 Papaver atlanticum | reverse complement strand
CTCATGGTTTGTTGGTTAATATGTGAATGATGTGTAGAAACTTAAATGGATGAATTCTTGATAATAATATAAATAGTGTTGTGAACCCATGGTTTGTTGGTTAATATTTGAATGATGTGTAGAAACTTAAATGGATGAATTCTTGATAATAATATTAATAGTGTTGTGAACTCATGGTTTGTTGGTGACAATATTAATTTGTGAATAATGTGTTGAAATCTAGATTAAATGATTTGTTGAAAACCTAATTGGGTTATGAACTTATGTGTGAAATCTAATTGGATGATTTGTTGAAAATCATAATTGGTATTATGAACTCATGCGTTGAAACTTAAATGGATGAATTGTGAATTGATGTGTAAAATTCAAATGGATGAATTGTGTTGTTATCAATGATGTATTGAATAGTAAATTAGATTATTTGTATGAAATATCATTAATATTGTGAGCTTGTTAATTGAACATATAATTGAATCCTCGAAGTTGTGCAAAGTCTCTTGTTGTATGTTCTCTTTGATTGATTGATATTTATTTCCGCATCTTTAGAGAATGAGGGTGCATTCTATTGAGCTGTCATCTCACCCCAATTGACATTCCTTGCAGATTTATTAGAGTTGCGCAGCTGATGCTAGGAAAGAGTAGCTTAGTGATTGAATTGTTTACTTGTATTTGTTCGAAGTGCAAATCGATATCAAATGTTTCATATATAATATTGTTAAGGATAAATTTAAACCTAAGAAATGATATATTTTCCTATTGATTAATTTTGATATATATTAATTTGATTTAAATTTACATAAAAATAAAATTTTAAATTTAACGCTTCGAGTTCGGATCTTCATATGAGTTTGATCCTGGTCCGGAACTCGGGGTGTTACACCCTCATTGTATTGATACTAATCTTAGCCGATGTTATAAGCAAACTAAAGAATCATGTAATTTCTAAGACTATGCTCAGACTGTATTGTACACACGAAGAAGTTTACAATGCCCATCGCGCAGCATTGCTCAAATCTTCCGATTTTATTTGATTCCGTACCTGTTTCATGCAAAAATGGATCAGACGCAGAACCTTCTTTATATTCATTAGAATTTTTATTTGTGTGCAGGTGGATTTATTATAAAATTTTATTGGACATGCACAACCACTTAATAATAAAAATAAAAATAAAAACAAAAGTATATTCATACCGTTATAAATAACATACTGATTATATAATTATTTTTTTAAACTCACAAGCAAAACATTGCTTTTGTGTATTGCATTATGGTTGTCACCAAGTTTCTTTGCAAGTATTTCCACCATAACTTCTAATCTTCGTTATGAAGAAGAATAAGAAGAAGTCATGCATAGATCCACTTATTGTATATCCAATTCTCTATTACGTGCAAATTGATTGGATGACGGTAGAAGAGTAAGTTGTAGGGGTGTGTAACGGACGGACAGATGCGGATTAGGGATCACCCGCGTCCAATCCGTCATAGTTGCGGATTTTGAAAATCCAACCGTGTCCGGCCCAATCACCCGCGGATTTGACATCCACGGATCAACGGGTGATACGGACCGGATGCGGATTAACCGCGGATTTAGTCAAAAAAAAAAAAAAAAAAAAAACATAATTCTATGGAATACCCTAATCTAATCAAGTAATCAAATTATTCTACAGGAAAATAATGGCCATACCAATCTCATATCGTTTGATATTAAATCACAGTGCATGACATATTGTCGCTGCTTTACACCTACTGAGTGGTAGCGAAGCTAATTTACAATATTAGATTGTTCCTAAGGTCCGTGCAGAAACTCTATCAAGCTCAAAAGCTTCAGCTTAATTTATTACACTCAAATATAAAGGCTGCTCAGCCCTCACGCTATGCTCAATTAATTTGAGCTTGACTTGCAAATGTTAAGTTTTTATGATGTCCCTGTTTCCAATGCCATTTCAAATATTAATAATGGGTGAAGGAATTTGTCAATAAGGAATCCGTCAATAAGGATGAATATGCGGAGTAACTGCGGTGCGGGTGAATCCGCGGATTTCAAAATCCAACCGCAACCAAACCGCTAAAAGTGTGGATTTGAGAATCCCACCCGTGTCCGGCCCAAAGATTTTGCGGATTGTTTTTCACCCGCAATTTTCCGGACGGATACGGATTAAATCCGCGGTTCCGGACTTTTTGCTCACCCCTAGTAAGTTGGGTTGTGCCAACACGAGCACAACCCAGCCCATCACGCTAAAATTTGAATATAACCGAGCCCAGCACGGCACAACACGTTAGTGTTATGGGACGGACTGGGCTAGACTAATCGGCACAGTAGTCCAGCAAAACACGCGACACAGATAAATACGTGGCACGAACACGTTAAGAAAGCACGTCATAATATATATAAAATACTACACAACATGTCGCAATACATCACATTTCCTTTTTCTTTTTTTTTTCTTTTTTTTTTTAATCTTTATCGATGGCCTGTAGGAGCTGAAACAACTAAAGAAAAACTGGAAAAAGAACAGAAAGAAACACTAGCTAAGAACTTGAGCTTCTTCCAGAGAAATGTAGTCGGAGATGTAGGAGGGGGTTTGAGGAGATATCCACGTATTGTAGACATTGCGCCTAAAGGCGTCAGCAGCGAGTAGATGTGAAGCTTCATTAGCTTCTCGCGGAACAAAACGAAATTTCCTAATCTGGTCAATGAATATGAGAATTCACCAGGGAACTTTCCTTAGAGAACCATTCAGTGCTAGGACCATTTTCTGAGAGTAACCTTCAATAACATAATCATGATAGTTCATTTCAGTGGCAAGTTTAGAGGCAAGCAGAAAACTTGATGCTACAGCAGTAAGAGGATTCTGGAAATCTGCAGGATCAGTTCTAGCGCAGAATTCATAACCACTAATGCGCAAGCACCACCTCCAATACGGCTAATAAGCATCCACGTTAATCTTGATACACCCTGCAATAGGAGGGCACCAGGAGGCCGAACTATCCCTGAGATTCGTTGTCTGGACAGTATGTTGAATTTGAGTCTCCACTTCTTCCTCGTGATAGCAGAACATGTTGAACCAGTACAACCCATGTGTTATTACATCTTGAATGATAACTTGCTTCTTTTCAAAAGTCAACTGACTTCTTCCTTTCCAAAGAGCCCATAACATGCACATGCCCATATTGAAAGTGGAGCAATCATCTTGTATGGACAACCATGATGCGAGCAGTTGGTTGATGGAGTTAAATTGATTACCCTGGAGGCGCAACCCAAGAGGGCAAGCAAAGAGGATAACCTAAAGCTACAGTACATGGGATAAATAGATGGCTAGTAGTTTCGACATCATTGCAACATGACATGCATTCAGTTTGTAACCCATCAATGAACCTACCAATCTTGTTCAACACACCAATTTCATCATGCAGAATCCTCCATGCAAAGTTGTGAATCCTTGGAGCTAACTTCTTGACATACCAAAATATCTTCCATGGAAAGCTAGAATCATTCAAATTAGATGACTCACCTGCATCAAAAGCAATCATCTTTTAAAAGGACTGAGCTGTAAAATCCCCATGGCTTGTGTGAGTCAAGATTAGCTTGCCTCCCTCGTCTTTGTTGATGTAGATGTTAATAATTTGTGCAGCCTCAAATGGTTCAAATATAATTTGTTCAACCATCTCCGTGTTCCAAGGAGCCTCCTCCGCGTTTATCAAATCACTAACATAAGTGACGTTGTGTTGGTTAACCAGAATTGAAGGTGTAGCTCCAGTAAGAGTAGGTATCCAAGGGTCATACCATACCCTGATATTGTTTCCAGTCCCCACTAGCCACATACAACTCCTTAAGCTGAGGTCTAATACCGAGGATTGCACTTCATGTGGAAGATCACTTGTGCGGTTTTTTGGCGACCCAGAAGGAAGTATCCCTCATATACTTAGCTTGGAGAATTCTGCACCACAGGGAATGAGGATGTTGTATGAACCTCCATGCCAACTTAGCGACAAGCGCTTTGTTAAGTTCTTCAAGTGACCTCAGACCCAAACCGCCTTTGTCCTTACTAGTTATAAACCATTCCCATTTCAGAAAATGCATCCTTCTCCTATCTTTTGAGTGGCCCCACCAGAAGTTTCTTAGTATCAGTTCATCTTGTTGATAACTGACTTAGGAACTATCGACGTAGCCATGTAGAAAACTGGTATAAAAGCAAGAACAGACTGGATCATTGTTGTTCAGCCTGCACGTGATAGGCCATGCCGTTTCCACCAAGGTAATTTACTCTCCATCTTCTCTAATAAAAAGTTATTAGAACACTTATTTCCCTGTTGAAGCAGTTTGATACCCAAGTATGTTTCCTGTTGTCTCATTTCTCTAACACCCAACGTTGCTCTCACTTCTTCTTGCCTCTCTGGTGGCACCGCCTTACTAATTAAAGTGAATGGAGGACTTGTTGTAGTTGACTTCCTGGCCTGAGATGCGTACTGGTTAAGATTTGTGGTAACAGCCTCGATGGTGGAGTTATTTAGGGTCCCGAATAACATGACATCGTTAGCCTGTACCCAGAGTAAAGTCCTCATCTTTTGATAACTTAAGATTTAATTAGATTTGTTAAGAGCTAAAAATGGTTATTTAATATATCAATGTTGATTTAACTAAGTAAAAACTTACTAGGATGGATTGACATTTAACATCCTCAAGGTGAATATCTTAAACATTCACCTTAAAAATAATAACCCAAAATTAAACCACATAATCCATACCTTAAGGTGAATGTCGATGTTTATCCTCAGTGGCCTCACGGGCATTCCATTGGAGAAGCTCTCGGGATCCCCACAACAAATTTCTTATGAGCTATGTGAGCTTCTTTCTCCTCATCAAAAACAAAATGGGGAAATTAGTGCTAAGGCCCAAAAAAATTATTATTCTTATTGGCAGGTATAAAATATAATTCAGTTTCTGTGAGACCCACAATTATTTAATATTATGGAAAATGTCTGCATAACTCGCTATGCATCATATTTTTCAGGGGTATAATTGGCAAGCAAACTAGAATATAACATATCAAAAAAACCGTGTCTTGAAATTTTATATCTTTGGAGAGCTTTTAATGAGATCTATACAACGAGTACAAACAACAGTTTCAATTTTAAGTTTTTTACAAAAAAGTCGGAGGTGATTGTTCTTTTAAGCAAATTTTTTGAAAACTGATTACATATTTATTATGCAGCCACCACAAAAGATGCATAACACAATATGCAGACACAAAATATGCATAACACGTTATGCACCCATATTTTGGTTTATACATCCACTAATTTAGTTATGCAACCACTAAAACGATGTATATGCCTAAAAAATAACAAGAAAAAAAAGATGCATAACGAATTATGTAGTCATTTTCTCAACTGCATAATGAGTTATGCATCCATAACATGTTATATAACCATTGTTTTGGTTGATTTTAGTGCTTCCTGAAAAAGTTGATGCATAATGGATTACGCAACCATATTTTCGGATGCATATCACGTTATGCATCCATTTTCTCACATGCATAAAAGATTATGCAACAATTTATTTATTTCAGTGCTAACAAAAAAGTGGTCACATAATGTGTTACGCATCCATTTTCTCAACTGCATAACAGGTTATGCAAATATTTTTGTTGGTGCATGACATGTTATGCAATCATTTTTTTTGGGTTCATTTCAGTTCTAACAAAAAAATTGATGCATAACGTACTTTTTCTCAAACAGGATATTGGCTAGTCTTGAAATTTAATTCAAAGGCTTGATTTAGGATGGGGAAAACAGAACTTGGACGTGTGCAAAATGCTTTTTAATTTTCACAAACCATTTATACCACTCGTATTCTCTACCAAATATTCTTTAGCTCAGAAAAGAAGCCCTAGATTTTCAATTAGCTAAACATACTTCAGTAAATGACAAGTTATTTGCTTGTTAGTATAGGACTGGGCATAAAGTTGCTTAGTCTACATTTTCACCAATCTGAACAACTTTCAATCATGAAACCCTCAAGGACATGAAGATTACCATCCATGCCTACTTGCGACGAAGACTGAAAATAATCTTCGAAAGTGTAAAGTTCAGCAAATGCTCAGCATACAGTAGAGAAAGTAGTTAGAATATAACAACTATATAATGATCATACCTGATGCATTTTCCATGTGTTTTGTGTCCCTCATCCTCTTATTTTGATCAGTGGAGCGGTGATACTGCATATCATCTTCACAGCTGAGCTCTCAGGGATGTATATCTGGCCATAACAATATCCCTTTGCAATACAATTAGCCAGGGCATGATTTTTACTAATATTATAAGACAAAAAGAAACTCAAAACTCAAAGAAAAAGGGGAAAATACATAAGAAAAAAAGACGTACATTCTAATTCCGATGGGTTTCCATCATTCCCACTTCAAACTTAGCATAATTTCTCACGATCCTTATTTCCCCAAAACCTGATTACAAAATCAAACAATTTTTTTTTTCTTATACAGTCTATCTATTTTCTTATACTGCCTATTAATATTACTCATCGGGATTACATCACAGTCGGGAGAAAAAAAGAAAAGAATTGAAGAAGAAATTCGCTGCGTCAAGAAGAAGAAAAAAAAGACCAAAACATAATTTTACAAATTATGGGTTTGGGAGAATTTTCTTACAAAAAATGGGGGTGCACCTGAAGTTTTACTCCCTTGGGTTTCACAGTGAAAAGAAACTGAAAGATAGGCTTGACTGCAGTTTTCATAAACAAAAATAAGAAAGTGCAAGCCCATGTGTGGTTTATTCCACTATATGGTTGAATTTTTGAATGCCTTCCACTACTTCTCCCAATGGTTTAACATCATCTTTGAAGTTTGAACCATAAATCTTATTCTGCTCTATTCATTTTCTCTTGTATCGTCATTCTCCACAAGGCTCATTGATCTGGTTCCTCCGTGTCCACTTATATATTTTTTCTTCCAAACTATCTAATTTGTCTTCTTCTTCTCTCTTTGGAGCTTCTCCTAATTATGTGTGTTTCCTATGTGGCAACACAAATAAGACATCCAATGGAATGGTATTGTATTTGGCCTCATCTTTTAATTAGTATAGATTTTAGTTTCAATAACTTAAGATTTAATTAGATTTGTTTTGAACTAAAAATGGTTATTTAAGATATCAATTTTGATTTAATTAAGTAAAAGTTGATTAGGATGGGTTCACATTTAACATCTTCAAGGTAAATATCTAAAACATTCACTTTAAGAATATTAACCCAAAATCAAACCACATGATCCATACCTTAAGGTGAATGTCTAAAATTAGACTTAAACATCATTCCATTGGAGAACCAGGTTCTCCACAACAAATTTGTAATGAGCCGTGTGAGTTTCTTTTTTCTTCTTTCTCCTCATCAAAAACAAAATTAGGAAAGTGGATCCAAGCCCATGTGTGGTGCACCCGTATAACATCTCCCTTATCCGATCCCACCCGTATAACATCTCCCTTATTACGTGTCACATGACATGGCAAAATCAACAAAAACAAAACACAAAGTCGAATTAGAAGGTCATACCAGTAAACGCTTGTTCATGGTCTTCTCCGTAAAAAAATCCCCAAATCAGATTTCTAGGGTTTCTCACAAAATTCTTTCAGAAAAAAAAAATCTCTCTCAAGTTTTACTCTCACAGTCTGCAGATCAGATCTTGGGATTTTGGAAGTTTTGATTCATCTTCTTCATAGAGATGACCAAAAGGAAGTCAAGAAGACCAACTCGTCAGTGTAATCAACCAGCTCTGGACATTGACGAAGGTTCATCTCCTCCTCCCCCTCCTTCTAAAACCACTGAAGAAGATGACTCCGTGAGCGAAAATCCTACTTTAGAATCACAACAATCGGAGAATGTTCAAGAATCTGAAACCCTAGATGAATGGGGAAAGCAAGAACGTGGTGAAGACGAAGGTATGGTTATTTCTCCTTCACCTTCACCTTCACCTTCACATTCAAATCAATGTATAGAAATGTCTGATGATCAAGATAGTTCTTATGTACCTCCTGTACGTGCTGCTACTGGTACTACTAGTAGTACTAGTGTTAGATTTGACCTAGAAAGTCCTTTACCTGTTGTATTCAAAAGAGGTCCTGGTCATAGAAAGAAAGCGTTAAATCGTAAACAACAAGCCATGTTTATCAAGAAGTTTGAAGAGCTTAGGGATAATTTGCATATAATTCCGTTTGTTCCTGCTAAGAGACTTGATTTTGATAAGCATGAGGAGGTTTTGAGGAAACTTCAGTTGTGGGATTTTGTTCATGTTCAGTTTGATAGAGAAGTGAATTTGGAGTTGTTGGCGTCGCTTATTGTGAATTATGATCGTGCTGCGAGGAGTAGTACCGTGAACAGTTATAAGATTATGGTGAATCGAGCTGATTTAGCAAGGGCTGTGAAGCTTCCTGTGAAGAAGGTTACCCAGTCGGATGACATTGATGTTGGGGTGTTGTCTGCAGAGTCGATATCGTTTTTGGAGGAGTTTGTGTCGAATTGGATTTTGCTTCATGAGGATATGTGGGCAGTGGCGGATGAGGTTATGGCTTGGACTAGACTTATTAGAGATGGGAAACCACAGAAGGTTGATTGGGCAGCGATGGTTTGGTTTATGGTGGAGAAGGAACTGGCAAAGGGAGCAAAGTTAAGAACGTGTTATTATGCTTCCCATTTGCAATGTTTAATGAAGTCTCGGCGTAGTGATCTGTTTAAAGAAGAAAAAAGGGTTGAGGCGAAGGTGGAAAGAGAAGTGAGTGTGGATATTAAAATGAAAAATGTGGAAGAAGTTCAGGTGAATGATTTGGAGAATGAAAAAGATACCGAATTAACTCTTGGGAAGGAAAGAAATGAGAGTAAGCCGCAGCAAGTGAGGGATGGAGAAGATGTCATGGATATCGAAGAAGAAGGTAAAGCACCTGCTCATCCTTCAGAATGGCCTTTAGATGGGAAGAAAAAGATGATTGGCCTTTCTTTGAGACCCTGCAGTTCGAATGAACTTGAAAAGTTCGAGGAGCCTTGTGAAGTGAATGATGTAGATGATGATGAAGTAGATGAGGAAGAGGAAGAGGCAGAGGAAGAGGAAGAAACGCATACAGCAGCAGAAATTAGAAAGTTGGCGAGGATGCCATCGGACCATCTCCTAGGATTGGAACAGACTGGTATGCCTTCTAACCCATTAATGCAGCCTCATGAGAACAACCCCATTGAAGATTTTTTTCATTCTGGGTCCAACAATGGCATGAGTCAGATGAATATAAGAGGTTCATCTATGTATCCTTGCAAAAGAGAGCTTAGCTGTGAAGATGATATGCAGTATCACCGCTCCACTGATCAAAATAAGAGGATGAGGAACGACGGCCAATGGGACAATAGAGCATCAGGTATTGACGTGTACTTCGACCAAATGAACAATGCACAATATAGTGTCAGAGCAATGTATGCTGAGAAAGAAGCACAAGTCATGGAGGCCGAAAGGAATCAGCAAGCCTTGATGGGTGAAGTTCAGTGTCGGGATAGGTTGATTGAGAGCCTGAAGGAAGAGGTGCATAAAAGAGATGCAGCGATTTATAAGTTTGACCATGACATGCGTCTTATGGGAGATCTATTAGAAGGTTATAGAAAAGCTCTTAAAGATACACGAAAAGCTTTCTCTGAATATAGACAAAGACACCCAGAGCCTGAAGAACCACTTTACATGGATGTTCCTGGATCTGGTGGGCTTGTTGTTAGTGTAATGGCGTATGAGAAGATGCAATTGGAACGTGCAGAAGAAGATAAGATGAAGCGTTGGATTATTACAAATCAGTTAGAGGAATTTGATCGTGATTGGACTGAAAAGTTTGAAATAAGTCTCACAAAGGTGCATTTAATAGATGAAAGGTTGTCCAAGTTTAGCGAGGAAGTCAAACTACTTAAAGAATTAGCTGTGCAGCGCAAGGTGGCAAAATCCGAATCTGAAGCAGTCATTTTCAAGAAGGAAGAAGAGGAGGTATAACAGCTGATACACACGACACATTCTGAAATTTGTTATACCTAGCAGGCATGTTGACTGTCTTAGCTAGTTGATTTATATATCTCATTGCATGTTCAACTGTTGTGCAGCGCAAGGTGTCAAAATCAGATTCTGAAGCAGTCGTTTTCAAGAAGGAAGAAGAGGAGGTATAATAGCTGATACGCACGACACATTCTGAAATTTGTTATACCTAGCAAGGATGTTGACTGTCTTAGTAGTTGATTTCTATATCTCATTGCATGTTCAACTGTTGTGCAGTGCAAGGTGTCAAAATCAGATTCTGTAGCAGTCATTTTCAAGAAAGAAGAAGAGGAGGTAAAAAAGCTGATGCACACAATACATTTTGAAATTGTTTTACCAACATAGCTAGTTGATTTATATGTCATTGCTTGTTCAACTGTTGTGATATAGTTATTAGGCAGGAGCACTTACATGTCTCTGACACTTGCATGTCTTTAAACTTTAGTTTCTCTTTGGCACTATAAGCTTTAGAAGTTCTTCCAATCTATGTGATTTCCTTAGACCAGGAAGGATACCACTTTTTCTTCTCAAAGCCTCTCAGCAATATAAACTAAAGCTCTAGTACTTCAATATGCTATCCATAAGAATACTTATCCTCTCTACTCTCTCTAGAACCTCACTAGCACAACCATGGAGTTGGAAGTCTGTGTGAAAGCAGCTGTTAGTCCTTCTGATTCCCTTGGTGATTGTAAGTTCCTCATCCAGAACCTTTTTCTATACTTCTGTTTTCTTTCTTTATTGGGATTTTTGATGTTTAGGTTTTGTTTGGTTTTTGTTTCATAGGTCCTTCCAGTCAAAAGGTTCTTGATGAACAATACCCAGACTCATCTCTTGTTACCTCTTCTGAATTTTCCTCGGTGTAATTTCTCTTCTCCCTCTCCCTCTGGTATTTTAATTTAGCTAGTGTGATTTGTTCATATCTGTTTTGATGACGAATTTATGTTTCAAAATCATGAGTAATATATTCAATCTTTTGTAATTAAATTGCAGTGAATCGAGGATATACGAATGTTATGATACCTTTTTGAAAAGTAAGCATGCTGCAGATGGTTCAGAGCAGGCATTGATCTCTGAATTGTCTTCATTGAACGAGCACCTAAAAACTCATGTATGTGTTTCTCTTCCCTTCTGTGTGTCTATGCTTGTTATGTTTGTATTTAGTTGTATCTTTTATGATTGTTTTCTCGATAATCAATGTTTGTTTCCAGGGACCTTATGTCAACGGAGAGAAAGTTTCTGCTGTTGATTTGGGTTTGGCTCCTACGCTTTACCACCTTGAGGTTGCTCTTGGACAATTTAAGAGCTGGAGGGTTCCAGAAAATATGACTCATATCATAAACTACATGAAGGTCTGCAAAAAACCCGTTCTTTATAATTTTACATACTATATTCATTTATTTTTCTGTTTGTTGTTGGAGTAATCCCATTCTTATAATCAGTTCTTGTACATTAAATGAATTTTAGATGTGTTATAGAATTGTACATAAGAAATTAAGAAATCTCTTCATAGCTTTGGCTGTTTCAGATTTTGATCAATTCTTCCTATAAACTGGTTGCACTATAGTTTTGGGTGCTATTTGTAAATTTATGATACACATGATGAAAGCGATATGTAGGGGTTTTCTCCTACAATGGCCTACGATATGTAGGGGTTTCCTCCTACAATGGCCTACGTACTTCATATAACTAGGAAAAAGTTTTATTTGAAAGGGTTAAATTTGTTTCCCTTAGCAGTTGAGATAGGGGAAAACAGATAACAAATGATAGTGTCTATATTATATCTATATTTTGTCTCTGACGGGGATATTATAAAATTTGTTTTGTTTGCAATTACTTTTCTCGCAGGAGTCATTTGTTAAGACCAAGCCAACTGATATCATCGCAGGATTGGCACCAATGGTTAGTACATGAAGCAGATTGTTGGTCTGTTGGTTTAAGCCTTTGAATTGTTAAAATAGTAGTACGACTGGTTGTGCTAATCCACTCTGATGTTTCATATGACAATGCCAGTCTACAGTATTGACAGTTTAAGACTAAATTTACGTGTCTTTACAGGAACTTGCAGGGCCAGGGGAGGCTACTTCAATGGAACAACTAGTAGGGCCAGGGGAGGCTACTTCAGTGGAACAACTTGCAGTGCCAGGGGAGGCTACTTCAATTGAACAACTAGTAGTGCCTGGGGAGGCTACTTCAATGGAACAACTTGCAGTTCCAGGGGAGGCTACTTCAATGGAACAACTAGCAGTGCCGGGGGAGGCTGCTTCAGTGGAACAACTTTCAGGGCCAGGGGAGGCTACCTCAATGGAACAATAGGTGATAAGCACTCACCAGCTCTTAGAAGGCCATCAGTGTGCGCCTCTCAACTCAAGGCTGTTATAAAGCTGACTTAACAACAACTGTGCGTGCTATCAATACTGAGTATCTGACTTTTGTGGAAAATCATTATGTTAACATACTACTTTTGTTCTCAGAGTATGGGAATGTAAATATGCTAGCTGAGTCGCAAATGCTTGGCAAAGAAAACTAGAAGACGTAGAGTTGGCTACGAAAACTAGATGACGTAAAACTAGCTGTGAAAACTAGATGACCTCACTAATGATACTGGTCTTTTGTGAATGAATATGGTATGGGTGTAAAAGTTTCTGAATCTGAATTTTATCTTCGTTCTGTATTAAAAAGAAGAAAAAGTTTCAGGGCTTTGTGAATGAATGAAATTTGATGCTGTTTGTTTAGCCTGTGGAGGCTATCAACTAGTCAATGGTGTTTTGTTTCTTCAATTGCTGAAAGGCATACTTGAGCAATATCATTACTACAAAGAAAACATGATTACTCTAGTCTGGCCTATGAAAGCAATTATGCTGCAGTCTAGCCAATTCAAGTTGCAGGTTAGAAATTCTAAATTTCATGGATTGATTTTGAAACCTTTAATCCTCTTTGACCATCCACACTACTCCGTTTGTTTACTCCTAATTCATCTGAATCGTCCAGATCTGGCTGAAATCAACGAACTTGACAGCTTAGGTAAGAATTGTAATCTAGCACATTTTGAGCTGTTAGATTATAAAGTATATCTTCCAAAATAGATGTACGGTTGTTAAAAATAGAAGTAATTCTAAAAAAGTCCTTCCTATCTTTTTATATACAATTGCTTTTCTTTTCCTACTGTTCTTCCTTTTTTCTTTCTGCAAGTGCAACTGTTAGTTCGCAAAAATAGATGAACAATTTTGGAATTTGGATTCTCTTATAATATGGATTTTTCCTAAAAAAAAGAAATTGTAATGTTGCTGGGGTGTTCAGTTTTAGGTGATTTTTTTTATTTTGATAAAAGGTAGATGATGTTTATATGGTGAAGTTTACTGTGATGGTGAAGAGTTGGTGGCGGGTATGGTGGTGGTGTTGGGGGAGGGGCCGGACGCTGTTGTGCTATTTGGGGAGGCGGCGGATGCGGTTGTGCTATTGAAGGTGGTAAAGGCGCTGGTTTCATTCTTAATTCTTCTAACACATCCTCTCAAGTCTACACGTGAATCGATTAGTAGAATCAAAACCACCAACCCTGTATTGTTCAATATTTATGCTTCTTTCATAATCGATTGAAAATTAGTCACATTTGATCATTCTCAGATGATGACAGTCACATTTTTTTCATCAGTATAATCTCATCTCATTATCAAAAGGGCTTACGAAAAAAGACGAAGGACTAGGTTCTAAATTGTATGATTAATTTTCTTAGCTACAGCTGCATCCTTATCTGAAGCATGCTAAGACGCATCCTTATCCGTTAAAAATATGATCTAACGGTTTACAACATGCTAGCTTAGGAAACAGTTGTACGCTGTCGCGTGGGGTAGCACGACCCGTGCTTTAATGAAGCATTATGCTGATATTACAACTATAAATAATGAAATTTCATTGATCAGACCAGAACTTCATAAAATCGTTATTTTTAGCCATGACTTCATCCACTAAGAAGTTTCAAATACGACCATTTTGTCAAATTCTTCTTACACATCTTTATTTCATGCTGTTTTTATCCATCATCATAGTTCCACTTCCTCCAACCACCTCTCGTGGATGCAATGCAGAGGAACGGAGAGCTCTCTTTGAAAAGTTCAATTTAGGTGCTCCCATGGATATAGACAAGGGAATGCTTTTGCTGATTTGTTAGCCGATATAAATGGTGGGCGAATTTTAACGACCATTACTAGCCGAACACGGCTCCGGATTTTATAAAGAATGTAATGGAGGCGGGCTGAGATGTTTTGCCTACTTATAGGCTCCATATATAAGTGGTTTATTTTTTCTTTGTTTTTTCTTTTTCTTTTTCTTTTATCCGGAGGTTTAGCTTTAGTCTGCCTCTTTTTTGTTTTATCTTTTCTTTTTTCATTAATAAAATTTCTGTGTGAGTTTCGGATGAAAAACGTAAAAAATAAAATAATTTCAAAGCCTTTATTGATTACCATGCAGGCTGCTCGTCGTTATGGCCTAATTCCACCGAATATCCAAGATGATAAATTAAGGTCGGTCTATTTTAGGGCCAGGTCTGAGTAAATTCCTTTTCTTTTTCTTGTTTTATTAGTTAACTAGTAGTGTAGGTTAGGTTAGTTTAAGCTTTTGCTTCGATCTCCATTTCTTTTTGGAGATTTTCGTGATGTTTTGTGTCTTTGGTTGTGTTTTCTCCTATATGCAAATTCTATATGCGTTCTCATGGAGTTTCTTTGTGATTTTAATAATATTCTGAGTGAAGGTCAAGTGTGGTGACCAACATTTAAGACTTTGGGGCATATTATACTTTTTTTTAGAAGAAGATCTGTTTTTCTAGAAGAAAAAACTCTATCAAAATACAACGGTTCTTTCAATCTAAGATTGCTTAGTACACTTGTTGGTATTTCGTTACTTCTTTTCACGAATTACTCTTTGTTAGTAGCTTTTAATTTTATTTAGAACTTTAATCTTGATTTTCTTGAAGTCCATGTAATCCCTATTTTATCATGAACGAAACTTAGATTTATCAAGAAAAAAAAAAAGCAAAACCAAATAAGAATAAAAATTACTCGCCTTGTTACTTAAAATCGCAACTCCACGTGAAATTGCATACACATAGAACCTCTCGAAACAAATTATAATTACAATATTCTCTTATTTTATGGCGATTTATATAACAAAAAACCAAAATATAGAACAATAATTCTATGTAGACATGAAATTTCCCGATTATTCTCCCATAAGAAGATCCAATAGTTAGTAAAGGAGTATTTCTAGTATTGAGATGATAAAAGGCTAAAGTAGATCCCCTCTCACCCGGAATAATATCCGGGATTTTCACATTGTATTAATTATTTTCAGAAAAGGAATGACAAACTCAAGTCTAAACTCTCTAGACTAATATATTAAGGTTGGTTTACATTATCGAAAATGCTAGGTATATCCACGACAAATTCGGGTAAATACATAGCAAGAGAGAGAAACTGGGATCCAACTTAAATATCTTGTAATCTAAATACTAGAACATCATAGTCACCATTGGATCCCTTCTTGGAATTTTTGTATGGACACAATACCTAGCATCACTATTAGGACAAGTCTTATCGTGGAATCCAAGATATTCCAAACATGGAAAAAAGGTGGAATGTCAAGTCTAATGGCTTCCAAGTTGGGTTAAGGTTTCATGGAAGATACCCTGGAATCCAAGAGAAAGTAGCAATCCAAATCGCGTTAAACGCAATTCTAAATCGCGCTCAATCTTATGTTTGGTATTATTTCTAAATCTAATAGTCTCTTTTTGACTGTGGATTTTGTGAGCCAAAATTAAACGCAATTTGAAATAGCATTGAATGTGATTTGGAATCACGTCTTGGAATCTATTTTACATTTCACCGTTAAACTTGAACTTCTGTGGTCTATTCCTAGTGCTTAGGTGTCATGAAATTTGGAAGATCCTTCCACCGTAAGACTTATCCTAATTACATAATAGATTATGCATAATGGACTATGAAATTTGGGTCTTTCCGGGTAAGAGGTGACCGACGCTTATTCAACCAAGTTAAAGTTACTCTTTGCCTTGTCCAATTCAAGTTAAAAACTACTAAATATTCATCATGGAAAGCAGCCACCTCTTGGACCATTAAAACTCAGCCTTGTCAGGTGAGTTTTGGTACTTGATAGGCAACAACAAAAAAGCACTACAATTAATTTTTGATATTTCAACAATGGTTTCATAATCGCACAAGTTGGTGTTCTTTGAGTTATAACGCAATTAGTAGTACTATATCAAATTCACGATTATTATTTTTTGAAGCATGAAATTTATTCAAACTACTAAAAGACTGTTACACGAGGGTAAATAATATCCCAAGATTCATCAATTGCAATTTTATTGTTAAGCCATGAATCAACAGCAACATGCATGATAATAGAGCTGGATAACAGTCTTTGGATTGGATTTGCATCGGAGGCAGATGTTGGATTTGAAGGTCGAAAGGCATTCGGTCAATGCTTTCCACAGGAAAATATGTACTTTTAATGGACATGACAATGTCCACAGGAACTTAGATGGTTGTAGAAGTGTTTGATGCAACTTAATGAAGTTAGTAGTCAAGCCTTTATATCTTGATGTGGCGTAGAACTGCTCGATTGATATCCATATAGTTCTTTGTTTTTCGTCTTGGTCCATAACTTGAGATTGCGTCTTTAGCTTTGATTGAGTCTCGAGGTAGAATCCAAACTTCGCCCTTGAAGGATTAATACTAATACTTCTATTACAGAGTCTACTAAGAACTGAAATAAAGATACAACAGGAATTACAGATTCAACCAGATTAAGATAAAGTAATGGAAACTAGAATCAGGAACACAAATTAAGCTAATAAAAGTTACAAGATAGAACAAGCAAAAGAAAGGTACTAAATATTAAAAAACTACAAGAGCCTTGACCTATATTAAAACTAATACAATACTAACAAATATATAAACGCAAAGGGCTATTACAATTTAGAAACAAAAGTATGAATTAATATCCACCTCGCATAAAAATACGTCTTAAAGCATAAAAATAGTTTGTTAGTCTGTGGAATTTGGAACTTTAAATTTGTAATGAATTTCCTGAATCTTGATCATGTTCAAAACTTTGTAGAACGTTTTTTGATGAAGCTGTTACTGTAGATGCTTAGTACTTTCATTTCATTAAGGTTAAAAGCTGAACAACAAGAAACACTGGATCTGAAGCTCTATAGGTTCAATTCTTCCTCAACGAATGGAAATAAGACTAAGAACATATTTATGCCACAGATCTAATTAGTAACTAGCCTATATCATCCCTTGGGCCGGTGGAGAAAAGGATTAGCCGAGAAGAATGGGTTTATTTTTTTTGGGTTAATCTTACCATTAGGGTTTAGTGGAGGCGGTTTTTAAAAAGCGTTTTTAAAGCCACGATGATGTACACGTAATTTTATAATTTCATCTAACGATTAATTGATGTATTTGACTAATCATAATTTCTGACCAACACTTGGGTTATAAACGGCAGTGATATGTTCTTAATATACGTGGAAGTAGAGGTGTACATTGGACCGTGCCAGCACAAAACATGACTTAGCCCAGCCCAGTATGCAAAAATTTGAGCCCAGCCCAGCATAACACATGACTTAGCCGAACACGTAGCACACACGCTAAGAAAACGCGTCATCACATGCATTATGGTATATAACACTATACAATACGGTACAATAAAAAAAATTTATGTATATTTCACCGAAGACGGTTTATTCTAGCCAATTTTTGACATTTTATATTCGTTATATTGAGTTATTTTTATAATAACATATATAATATCTGGAAAATATTTAATTTAGAAAATATAAATAAATGTGCTAGACACAACACAACACGGCATAACACGGTCATCTTCCTGGCACAACATAACAACAACACGCCCTCGAGCACGACATGCTTTAACTTGTGGCCCGACGCAACAATAAACATACCACGTTGGGCTCGCCTATTAATGGGCTATCCTGGCCGTTTTACACTTCTATAGAGCATAGACATTTTTTGCAAAGCGAGTTTAAATCTGCTTGGAAATTTGATACGGTTTAAACGAACCAAAACATTTTGATTGGGGATGGTATACTTATTGCTAGTTACCGAAATTAACTTGTAAGCCTTAATAAGTTCACTAATGGCCTGCAAGGCTTAGTTTGTCCCGTAATATTTTTACGGGTGATGCCGGTATCACTATAATACACAGTAATGTTATTGGGTGATGATACCTGTGTCCTGAGTTCAAAAGTCCGGGACACCAAGTTATTTACCTGTCAAATTACACAGAACAAAATAATTTTGGGCGATAATCCTACGAGTGTTGGGACAATATCTGGTTTGTAGGATGGGGTGGGGGCCTTGGGGCATATCCCGCAAAGAACCATTTTTTGGCACCATCCTTTTTTGGTGGGGACCATTATGTGATAAGAATTAAGGGGTGTCTTTAAAAATGGAAATGACTAATCTACCCTTAACCTAATTTAAATTATAACTAACCTAATAACCATATATATAACAAAATCATTACCTATACAAAATCAAAAACACAATCAAAATTATAACAAACTCATTAAATTTAATTTTTCAAAAACCCATTATTTAGAGTGGGCTCATCTTCTTCTCTTCTTCCCTCTTCCTTGTCGTCGTCGACTCAAAGAAATTTCAACAAACTCATTACTTGTGATTCGTTTTTGGTTGAAAAAAATAAGTAGTCATCAAAATGAGTTGAAAATGGAAGTTGCAGAGAGAAGTTCGGCTAGGAATTATGTGAAAAACTTTGTCGAACTAGCCGAACTCAGCTTTAATGGGGTTTTTCCTTTCAGAGAAAATTTCGGTTACGTCGCAATTTTTTTCTCCTAGCCGAACTTTTAGTTCGGTTACATTGCAATTTTTTCTCCTAGCCAAACTTTTAGTTCGGTTATGTCGCAATTTTTTTCTCCTAACCGAACTTTTCTCTGAAAACCTATATATTGAGTTTGGTTACGTCGCAATTTTTTTTCTTCTAACCGAACTTTTCTCTGAAAGAAAAAACTCCATTAAAGCTGAGTTCGGCTTGTCTTCAGAAACATTAGGCGAACTACACTTGCAGATGATTTCGGCTACCTAATCTTTAGATGTCGTAGCCGAACTTTATTGCCATAGCCGAAATCAATTTATAAAATTTTCATTTCT
The DNA here is from genome assembly GCA_023531105.1 of Papaver atlanticum. Classification (NCBI taxonomy): domain Eukaryota; kingdom Viridiplantae; phylum Streptophyta; class Magnoliopsida; order Ranunculales; family Papaveraceae; genus Papaver; species Papaver atlanticum. The sequence goes on along the minus strand of JAJJMB010016669.1, from coordinate 729,815 downwards.
TCAAAAGTTTTGACCAATTCAAGCAACATTAACTAACTTTGAAGTATACCTATGTACCCAAAACCTTCATTTTGAAATGAACCATCTCAAAAAAAAAAAAAAAAAAATTGAAAACCTTTTTCTTCTTCTCTCTCAATAATTATTCTTCTAAAGAAAATCACTTTTAAATTTAAACTAATAATCACTAATTGTTAACCATCTGGGGTTAGCCCAGTTGGCCATGAGTCTGATTCTCAAGTAGGAGGTCAACTGTTTATGTCTCCGCTCAAATATTGGAGATCTCGTGTAATTATTACTAACTTAATGTGGGGAAGGGGGTCGAGTTTGCTTAGGGGGAGTAAGCCGGTGGCTACGCTGCCAGGGGGCAGGACCGGCCTATGCCTAGTTTCAAAAAAAAGAAAAAAAAAATAATCACTAAAAGTTGTAGGGCTTGTAGCCCATGGGTGTGCGACCCAATATAGTATCTAGGGTTTTCTTCGTACATGTATATATAGGATATTGTTCCATGTAAACTGATGAAGCTTTTCAATGGAAACTACTTTCTGCCTCTTTATTTTCCCCTATATCTCCACTATAATACGTTATCATGCACGATGCTATACCGCAGAGCTAGATTGGATTTGGTAGATTTTTTTTTCTACATGGATGATTTGCATCAACACAATTATATAATTACCGTCAAGCTAATGCTGAAACCGCTGGAATCAAATCAGATAAGTTGGATCTGTTTTTGCCATATATTTTTTTATTTTCTTCTCTTCCCTATTTTTTATTTCATTTTTTGAATCTTCCCTGTTTTACGATTTCATTTTGATCATGTTTTATGGGCGTGAAATTTGATTGGGATATGGGAATGACTATTTAATTGTAGCCTGTTCGGGGTAACGAAACGTTTCTGTAAAGGAGGAAGAAGAATCTCCTGTTTCATTCCCGTCTGTCCGTGGAGAATGAAAAATCCCGGTCGATCCCAAACCGGTCCATCCCAAACCGGTCCATCCCAAACCGGTTCAGTTCAATCCGGTCCATCCCGATCCAACCCTGTCTTGTTCCGATCAGTTATCCTGTCCTATTTCAACGATGGTTCTGGGCTGTGCGCGACCAAGAGTGTTCTGGTTTTGTGTATATACATCGGGAACCAAAATTAGAGGTACGTAACTAACGTAATTTTTTTACATTTACATTGAATATTTGTTGGCTTATTTATCTGTTTTTAGAAAATGTTTAGTTCTTTTTTTTCCCCTTAAGATAAGTCCACATCATATAAATGGTCAACGTAAATTATGATTGTTGATCATTAAGAGTTTTGGTTTTACTGTTATTTTGTTCTCTTGAATATGATATTGGCTATAGTTGAATGATGTCTTTTGTTCAATTGGTTGTACCAACTCGATCTCAATGTATTCATTTGCGGTTTAGAAGTACTTGAACACCATGATTTCATACATGATATTTTCTCCCCAAATTTGAATGTTCTGTGAGATGTAATCCACTTGGTCGACTATTAAAGAGTCGTTATTTTCAAAGGATACGTTGCAAATAAAATCACATGTATCCCATTTTTTGTGGAAGAACTCACAAAAGGTGATATGAGTCAGAAAATTTCCATTTCTCTACTTCATCCATGATACTAGCGAACCAGTATATGTTGAAGTATAACAACAAGAGAACTTTCTTTAGTAATCTTTTCAACCTAAAGTAAGTGGTTGACATGTGTAGTGAGATTCTCTTGGCCTATTGAGATAAAGAAATTTCTCAAATTAAGCTAAATGTAGAAATATTGAAAATGGAAAGAACCCCAATGTAATGAGGGTTAGATGTACCGGCTCATATAAAGCATGTGAAAAAGGAACATATATATCATGAGACAAAGATGTACTTTTGTTTCTGATAGTAATAACACCAAGTATGAACCGAGCATGGGATTAGCTCACATCGGAAATGAAGGAGTTGGAATTGCACCTAGTTATTGATGTTGGTACAAGTAATGTAATGCATGTATCATAGTAGCAGCCAATTTTCACATCAACTTTAATGGCAACAAGAACTTTGCTTGGATAATTGACTATTTAATTGAACTAGATCAGATGTCTGCGCTTATGGAATGAAAAGTAAATCATTCCTACGAATATAAATTCTCCAAAGCACTTGAGATATATGTGGATGAAACGTAACATATATCACTCTAAAGTAATTGAGTTGAATCCGACTTTTGTTACGTAATTAGGCCACACCACTTATAAAATCTCTCAAGACTCAATGTCTAAGCTCTGTATGTACTAAGCGCTAATCTAATCACATCTTCCTAAGTGCAAAGGGTGTTCATGCGTGAACTATTACCTACCTTTTTGGAAATTTACAGTGATAATGGATTTGATTACATCTATAAATTATTTCTAATGAATGTGGAAGGAAGCATATTCTTAGAAAATTAATGTGTCAATCTAGTGAATTGTAAATCACTGGAACTTGAATTACTGAATCCATATTAACCTTAACAATGAACTGATTGGGATTGATTCATAAATACTTTGACATAACAATAAGGAAAATTGGTTGTGACACGATGTTCCGTTTTGAAAGTACTAACACGGACATCACTTCATTTGAGTGTACAAGACAATGAACTAATAGAATGCGAAGTTACGAAATCTATCATTATCAGTGATTTCTAAAGTTACTAGATTTGCACCGCCTCTCCCCATTATGCTTTAGAGTAAGAAAGCACGTCACTCATCTTACAAAGTCTTTCTTTAGTAAAACATGATTGAGACCATCCTATTTTACTTAGATGCAAATGTTAAATAACTCATTCTTCAAATAAATAAAGTGTTGTTGGTGAACATATATCCATGCAGAATGCGGACCATTCAAGTGATTTATGGCTCTGGTGGATGATTCGACGCATTGAATCAGTTATTGCTCACAACAAACGATGCGTTTAATTTTTGTAAAACTCATAACACATATTACACAATGCAAAGTGCAAAGGCTCACCATCCTTGTTAATGCTAGAGAATTTACATCAAAAGTACTTGATGAATATTGCATGTTTAATAAGATCAATATAGAGCATCTTATACCCAATGGTCTCGCAGAGGCTACCATCAAAGGTTACAGATGGTGTCTAAGGAATAGGTTATGAGTACCTACCTACCTTTTATTGCTTTGGGGATATGCAATATTACACGCATCTTTACTTAATTCGTTTTAGAACCCAATATTAGTCAACCTTTTCTGCTTACCAGTTGGTAACTGAATTTAAGCCTGATATTTGTGTTCTTACGCATTTTTGGTTGCACTATATATGTGCCATTACGAGTCCACATCGTACTATGATGGGTCACGAAAATGATTAAGTAATTTTGTTGGATATTTACTCTCAACAATAATCCACATTTTAAAACCTTTGGCAGGAGATCTCTTACCGCTAGATTTGCGGGTTATCACTTTAATGAGACAGTCTTCCCGTCGTTAGGGGGAAATAAGAAAAAGTATTTTCTAATGGAACGACAGGAATTGTCGTGGTGTGTTCCCACTGTGTCTCATATTGATTCTTGTACTCCACAAATGTAAATGTGAAGTGAAAGAATAATCGATTTTCAAAATATACATTGATGTCACTAAAGTGATGAGATCACACATACCAGCTGCAAACCTATCTACAAGGTTACAAATCCTCAATAAGGGATATACACCATAGACTAAGGTGTTGCAACTACACTTAGTGCAAGTGTGGTTGAGGCCGTGGCTCCATAAAGGAAGTTGGAGAGACCACTTGGTTCGATCAATCCTCACCTAGAAAGGAAGTAAGTGAGGAAGGCACAACTTATTTATATCATCAGAAATCATCTCATAAGATTGTCTCTGAATATGTCCATGAATCAAACTAGAGGACTGTAACGCCCCGTGTTTTTAGCATGGAGCATGCTAAAAGGTGCGCCATGGCCCGAGATGAAGCTTCATCCAAAGCTTACGTTGCGTAGGAAAAGGAACATTGGCCCTTGGCCAATGCGTTAACAATGTTCAGCCAACATGGGTGAACATCGGGTTGGCAGTGGCAGTAAACAGCCATCTTGGCCGGTTATTCAGAAATATATGGCAACGGCCATGAATAGTAAAAGTGGGAGTTGATGAATGATTTTTGGTCCTCTAATTTAAGTTGTAAAAATGTCAAATTAACATATATAGATAGGGGTAGTTGGTTGAAGGTGCATATGCGGACCATGTACCAAGTAAGCTTCATAGCTTAGCCGGAAGAGTATGAATGATGCCTAAGCTCATTTATAGCTGTGTAGCCTCACCAATCGAGCATGTTAAGCATGGGCATTATTATGCCATGCCACAGACTCGATGATGCGTATTCCTTATGCATTTTGACGAAACGGCCTACTCGGACTAGGCCATTACCATTATTGCTTGGCCACGGCCTCCCAAATGAGTTGGCTTAAGCTTCTGTCCTTTCGTAGATGAACTACGGTCTGTGCTTGTCCCTTTAGAGTAGGGAAGGGTACGTAGGAAGCCGTAATGAGTTGCAGCATTGCCGGTCCAGCATGTTGGCCCCTCATATCATCTAAGCTCGGTAGCTCGATGCCAGAGATGATTGCGGCCAAGCTTGACGAGGCTTAGTTGCATGCCAACGAAGGGATGCTCATACTTCCTATCAAGCTACACAGAGTTGGTAAGAGAACCCAGTGATGCATGCAAGATGCATTGGCCTCGGCCTTATACTCCTTTGCATACAAGGATAAGTTTGGAACGTTATGGAAGCTAAGTTAGCTGCATCATGCTCCACGAGTATGCTTGCAAGGGAAAATGGACGTGCATTTGCCTATCTTTAAGGCCCGGATCGTAGCATCATCATGGCGCATCGGGGAAGTTATGGCCTGCGCGCCCAGGCGCGCCAGGCGTAATTTTTCGGTCCGTCACAAGGAAGCTCCGAAGTTTAATGAATCCAGAGAACAATGACATCCCAAGTGGATTATGAGAATGCGCACGAGCCAATGGAAATATCATGCGAGCATATTGATGATTAATTTCATATACACTTTCTTAAGGAAATAAAGCAAGATGATATCAAGCTCCTTGTTGCTTAATATCAATGAAGAGCATCTTTGGCCTATACAATCCAGGTAGAACTTGGTTCTTTGACAAATATACAGGTATTTGGTGTGGTAGTGCTAACAAACTAAGTGTAAAGCCTATTGGACATACATGATTAATTTGTCACAAAGAATAATGAGAAGAAAGCATTCTTAAAGTATAAAGTATCGCCTTGTGGCGCGAGGTTTCTCACAAAACCCTAGAATTGTTCTCTTGTAATGACCTTTATAGTGTTCCGCTACTTAGATAGCTTGGTAATTTCAAAAGAACTTGAAATGCAGCATATGTATGTGGTTGTTACGTATCTATGAAAGAATCAAGAGATATAAGATATTTACAAAAGTACTTGATAGCCTTTTGTTACCCAAATCAAATGACTCTAAACCACAGAGTGCGTTTACAGTTAGATAGAACGCTCACTTATAGATAGAATCAATCAGGCGGATGTGGTGTACCCGTCTAAGTGGCTATTTGATTTGGAGGGGATAGATAAGTAAGTTATTTTTCTTTGTATATTCACAAGAATGTTCCTGATTTGGAATTGTAGCTATCTATGTCAATGGTACAGACATGATGGGTACTCTTGATGTAATAAGAGACCTTAAAAGCTATTTGAAATCCGAATTTGATATGAAAAATCTAGGGAAAGCTCGACCGAATACTGAGCTTGTGGTATCTTATTTCACCAGTTTGCATAGGTCTAAAGTTGTCATGAAATTTAACAAAGACATGCATCCTGATAGCACTCCCATGATTAGTCGAGGTTCAAATGTAAGTAAGTGACCATTTCGTCTAAAGGAAGATGACAAAGATGTGTTAGGGATAAATTTCCCATATCTAAGTACAATAGACGCATTGTTGTACTTAGTATCGATTAAATTTTACATCCTCAGGGAACTTGTTAGGGATAAAATTCCCATATCTAAGTACAATAGACGCAACGTCATTGGAATGATACAATGAATGTAATCATGTACTTAAAAGTAACCATTGACATAAATTTGTTTTATCCCTGCGAAGACATAAAAAGGAATGCTAATGAAAGTGTAATCCAAAAGTTATTGATTATGAAGGAACAATAATATCTTCTCCAACGAAAGTTATCAGGGGGAGATATGGTAGACTATTTTCTATTACCGATATTCAGTTTCGAAAAGTACATAACTAAAGGAACTGTCTCAAAAAACTCTGAAAGTAATCAGGGGGAGATGCCGACATCAGGGGGAGGATCCAAGGATATGATGTCGACATATTTCACTTCGAACTTGAAGTTGTGTTATACTCTTTTTCCCCTTCGATCGAGAATAGTTTTTCCCAAAGGGTTTTGTTACTCGACAAGGTTTTTAGCGAGACAACACTAAAAGCAGCAAGTATATATGTTGAACGTTGAAGACATAAAGATCACGTTGATATTACTGAAAATATCTGAATCAAAGAAATGAAACGCGATAGTCTGTTAAGCAACGTAACTTCTAGAATCAACAACAAGGTCATATAAACATTCAAGTCACCTAAGTAAAGTGTGATAAACTGCTTCTGACTGCATTAGACTAATGAAAATTGTCTGACATCAGGGGTGTGTGTTGAACTATTTTCCTTCACCGAGGTTTCTTTTTCCCACAGGGTTTTGTTACTCGGTAAGATTTTTAATGAGACAAAAACAAACACCGGGAATGTAATTTCCCAGCTAAGGCTATTGTCTTTCCCACGAGTATTTTATGCCTTAGGAGTTGTGAAGCAACTAGTCAACTTCAACGGAGCAAAGTGATCATATGCAACGGATCACCTTTACTTGCATCTGTCACGTTGTACTCTTTTCCCTTCGTCAAGGTTTTATCCCACTGGGTTTTCTTTGTCAAGGTTTTAATGAGGCAACGTATACGCATCCAACTATGTTCTAAGTTTATCTAATATTGTACTATTTTTCTTTAGTTCAGGTTTTGCCTCCATGGGTTAGCCTGCCGAAGTTTTAAGGAGACAATTAACTTAGACTCAGCAATCTTTAAAGATCTTATTACATGTGATGAACTATATGTAAAATACGAGACAACATGTGAAGTACTACATGTGAAGAGTTATACCAAGGTTTTGTCCCACTGGGTTTTTCCTTGTCAAAGTTTTAATGAGGCAATTGATTTCGGCACAAGTCATCAAGGAGAGGACGACATTTGAAGAAATATATTCGAAGCACTAAATTTGAAGCACTACATATGAAGTTCTACTGGACCGCCCAAGGGGGAGTGTTGTAGGGCTTGTAGCCCATGGGTGTGCGACCCAATATAGTATTTAGGGTTTTCTTCCTACATGTATACATAGGATATTGTTCCATGTAACCTGATAATGTTGTTCAATGGAAACTACTTTCTGCCTCTTTACTTTCCCCTATATCCCCACTATAATCCTAATTAACTTAACTTAATCATTTAACATAAATATTTAGATAAGGGATGACTTAGGTTTACTTCGTAATGACCTCCTAAAATTGAAATGATGGTCCCCAATGGAAAAGGAATGGTGCCCAGAAAAAGCGGTTTAATCTTTAACATCATTCAACTTTCTTGGGTTTCTGAGTTTGTCTTGCATTAGGTTGAGCGGCCCGGGAGATCACTTTGAGTGTTGATGATTGGGATTTTGCTGGAAAACTTGTGAGTGTGTGATCAGGTTACCATTACCTTTACGGGCAAAGGAGACGGTACTGTTCTACGGTGTTAGTGGTTTGGGTTTCGAAGTTGGATCTTGCCATCTTGGGGTTTATTGTTTGCGAGACACGGTGGATATTATTGAGACTGTCGCAGTTAGAATCGAAGGTTGTTTTCAGTATAATTGACAGTAGTAAACGTAAAAGTTGGACAAAAGCGACAAATTTATCCAAACATTGTAAAGGTAATTGTAAAAGTTTGACAAAAAAGACAATTTTATTAAGTGATTACATTGATTCAAGGTTGTATAGATTGACAAACACAGCAACAAGAATAATATTAGATCAAATCATAATATCAAATGAATATTACAAAACTGATATAGACAGAAATCAAATGTTACAGAAGTCATATATATATATATGATGACCACAATAAATTATACAAACAATATATACTGCAGAATGTGCCGAATGTAATGTTGAAAACCTGAATGTGCCCAACGCGATTGTTGAAAAGCTTTTGGTTCGACCGCACAAATCAGCGTTCCGCCTCCCGCCAATCAAAAATTATGCTACAAACATTTCGCCGGAAGAATAAATAGAGAAAAACAACTAGAATCAATTGGAAGAATCACACGAATGAGAATGGTATGGGATAATAGAATTAACAAGTCAATCCTTCCGAGGCAGCAATGGTTCAGTGTGCGGGTTCTTCTCGCTTTCCCCTGCTCTCCATTGCCTCCCAAACAAACTTATTGGCCTGTCAGGTCTTCGATCCCCTGTCTCGTCTGGATGTATAAAGATCCGAGTTTCTTTATTACCAGACTCCGATTCTGTGCTTGATGATCCATCGTTTTCTTGATGTTTACTTAATCTCTGGAAGAAATTTGATTTCTTCTCGTTTAATAAATCGATTGATTTTGGTGATTCATTTAAGCTCTGGACGTGCTGAAGGCAAACTTGAACAGCATCATGAACTCTCACAAAAAACCACTCTTTACCAATCTGATCAAATACACCAGAATTCGCTAGAGCCAGTAGTACCTCCCTGTTTGGGTTTGAAATTGCAATCTGCTCGCCAATGGGAAAAAATGTTACTGATTACTTCTCCGGAAGAGATTAAGAGTAAACAATTTGTAGCTATAAGCTAATTTCTTTAAAAGAGAAAATTCACCTGAATATCCCGTGATTTGTACTCCTGATGCAGGTCTCTTATTGCTTGAACAGCGCTGGAGTCAATATATGTAACAGCTGCAACAATAAGTATAAAGTGTAAGCGTGGTCTCTAACCGGAAAGAAAAATTCTAGTTCGAGCAAATCCAAAAACGTGATACTTACGTGCCATCTCTAATATCACAAAGTAAATTCTTTCAACTTCTGGTCCGCGTTTGTTTGACCCATCATCAGTATTGATTTCAAATTCCTGTAGCCTAGCAACAGAACAACAAATTACAAATTCACATTTTGTTTCTGTAACAGCCATAAGCCTCTAATAATGGGTATTGTCACAGAAATAGAACTGCAAATGTCATCTATTTTGTTTTAGCAGAGAAGGAGCTCGGTGTTCACCTTTCTTTTATAAAACTTGTATTTGCAAAATAGATCGGTGCATCAATTCTGACAATCACAATCCCATGATATGTATATGCTTCTGGATACTGTTTGCTGTTTCTGTAAACCGTGGTGCCAGGAAGACGTCCCAAGACAGCTGAAATGACAAGAACCGAGTGGCACATCATTAGGAGAACTCTAACAGATACTTTCAGATTTGAAGCGTAAAATGTATAAAACATACATAATGTGTGGATACAAGAAAAACATAATGTGTCTAGATACATCCAGGTTTCCAACTTTATTGTCAATCTCAATATCTAAAAATGCTACTCACCAATGTGTGGATTCGCTGATTCATGGATGACGAATGCAAGGGAGAAGCCAACCTACAAATTTTAAACCCCTGCACCCAGATTAATAAGAAGATCTTATGCCGTATTATAGGGATACCGAGTTGTTCAAACATCGACAGGTAGATGAGGCACAAGATGGTTAGACTACCACATCAACTTACATTGAACTTCTTTATGAGGACTGAATCCCAATATGAAATTGCAATTTGATTGAATCTTACCCCGATAAGGACACCATACTCAATGCCAAGAAACAGTGTTGTAACACTGGTAACAGTCCAAAGAAAAAAATCTTTTTTGTCCACACGCCATAGGAAGATGGCTTCATCATAATCCACCTAAAAGAGTTGAGATACAAAAAAAGTCAGAAGAAATGGTTCAATCCGCTAATTTTTAGGCTGCAACTGTGCGTGGAACTGGCAAAATCATCATCATACTTCAACAAGGAACTTTATTTTATAAACAACTCCTTTCAGCATGTTTTTAGCCAGCAATCATTGAAAAACAAAAGACCAAATTTATTGACCACCTTTTAGGTATAGTTGGAGTACTTACCAAACCCATTACAGCGGAAATCACAATAGCAGCCAGAGCACACTGCAAACAGAAACAAGCAGCTCACAGTAAGTGATCTACTTATCAATATCAAATTGAAGTGGTTAAGGAGGGCGTCTTAAAGCCTGACAGCTTCGGAGAAGCCACGTAAAACTACACCAACCAACACCAAGAATCTCATATTTCACATCCCAAATCTGTAGTGACATATCGTAATGCGTCTTGGAGATTGCACTATTAAACAATATTGAGGTTTCCACATCAAGATTTGATAAAAAGTAGTTATAAAAATCATGATAATATCTTACTTGTGGAATATCTCTAAATAATGGCGTCATGAACAAAAGAGCACAGCACATTATGACTCCCATGGTAAGCCCAGCTAAGCCAGTTTTTGCTCCACTCTCATGATTTACAGCTGACCTCGAAAATGATCCTGCATCACGAAAATATCAACTTACGTAAGCTGATGACTTAGGTGAACCTATCTCCATTTTGAAAGAAGAAAGGGTCAAATTGGAAGTTGAAGTACACACTTCAAATGCTAGCAAACACATGTGTAGATTTGTAAGCATTTTACCTGTTGTAGGATATGCAGAGAAGAATGAACCACATATGTTTGCCACACCAAGGCCAAATAGCTGCAAGGAAAGAAACGAGAGTTGAAGTATCATGTATTTTTACTCAAGTGGCAATGGAAATTTCTTTCAGTCCATACCTCCTGATTTGAGTCCAATTCATATCCATTCTTCGCTGCTAAAGCTTTTGCAATCCCAACAGATTCCTGCCATAAGAATTGTAGTTCCCATTTAAATGCGTTACAAACTGAAAAGTGTGAATACAAAAGAGAGAAAGAAATCGATAACAGCTTACCAGTATTGCGACACCCGTAATTAGAAGAGCAGTGGGTATTAAAGACCTCACATGATCAAAACTTTTAGGGACTGAAAACTTGGGAAGGCCTTGTGGTATATCTCCCACCTAAACCAGCAATGCTCGGATATCAATGACAAATTCTGATTACCAGTACCCAGTAATATTCAGGTAATACAAAGGTAGCTGATTCTTACCACAGAAATGGACGCCGGATGGAATATTTTCACAAAAGCAGTACCCAGAACTACTGCTGTAAGAGGACCACCCGCTCTTAAGAATCTCAAGGACTTTTTTGTTTTTCCCTGTGACATTAATGATCGGAAACCAACAATTGATTCATTTGTACAAGCAACAGTAAACTACATACAAAGTTAGGAACTAGATAAGAGTAGTAACCCTACCAAGTGCTTCATTATAAGAAGAATTGCGAGAATGCTTGATCCCATTACAAAAGGACGCCAGGAAAACTACAAAAGGAAAACCATGCTCATGGTTAGAAAGCCTGCTGACATCTTCATAGAGTTTCAAATGAGTACTATGCTAAAATTGAAGGGCTCTGAACTCTAAAATTTAGTTGAAAAATAGCTAATTTAGGATCAAGAAAGGTAGGATTTCATGAATATATAAAATTAGTGTTAATTCAAGCAACAACTCTATGTAACAGCCATCATTTCACAAATGCGAAGCATACCTGATGGGCACCAGCAATGACACTTTCAATAAGTGGTATGATTTCACTGCTTCGAACAATACTATATCCCAAGAAGTATTTGGCTTGAGACAAGGCAATAATAATGGCTGACGAAGTTGTAAAGCCAGAAATCACAGAGTGACTAATGAAGCGTATAATCCATCCAAGCCTGAACACCAATATTTGGATACATGGTTCAGTAAACGACCATCAAAAGTATGTCATTCAAACAAGAATCCAATCCTTGTTCTAAGAAATTATACAACAACAGCATTGAAACCATTTTATCCAAGGTAAATCATTTAGAGCTTCACACTGCAATATTCACAGGCATTAAGCACGTTCCCAAAGGGGTAAGAATTCAGTTAGGAAGTGATCAATTGCGATATACTGGTCCTAGTAAAATAAGTTATAACACTCATCCATGTACACAGGACATAGACCTGAAACTCGTTTAAGCTTGAAGTGTCACGAAAATGACAAATGTTGTTATTGTGTGTAAGGCAATGTTTAAAGCAGAAAACAGATACACTATACAAAATGAAAATACCTTAAGATTCCCATTACACATTCCAAAATTCCAACCATAAGTGCCAACAGTATCGCAAGTTGCGTATACAACGCATCCGTCGGATCAGCAATTTTCCCCAGTACATTAGACACCAGTAGCGAAACCAATGCGACCGGACCAATCGCTAGCTGCCTAGACGACCCAAATATCGCGTAGATAAATATTGGAATCGACCCGGAATCTATTCCAAAACCAAAACCGAAAATTTAGAACCATATCAATCCAAACAAACACCCACTAATCAAATCAACAAAAACACAAATGCTACAATATCAGCTTGAATTCGATATGAAAAACACTTACAAAGTCCATAAATTGGATGAAGCCCAGCTAATTTTGCATATGACATTGCCTGATTATTCACACACACACAAAATTACTACTCAACATCAACAGTAAACACTCAACGAACATTCAACCCATCAACAATTTTTTTTACAGTTTGACTAATTCAACTTTGGTAGAAACATTCAATCTTGACTTAAGTTGAAGTTTTCAAATTTTTCACATTTCAATCATTCATTCAAAACTAAAAATTCCACCCAAATTTCTTCAAATAATCTTCAAAATAAATAAATAATCAAACCTAAAATTCAGAAAAACAGAGATGAGGAGGAGACTCATACCTGAGGAACAAGCATAATACCAACAGTAATACCAGCCATAAGATCAGGTTGAAGATACTCAGAAACATTATAAGTACTTATCCATCTTATACATGGAAAAAAGAATTTCATCCATTCCAACCATGTCATTCTCTCCGCTTTCGTTTTCCATTTCTTAAAAACAGAAGCATCAGTGGATGACGAAGATGATTGCTGATTCGAAGACGTCGAAGGATGTTGCAACGGAATGACTTTCACTTGCCTATTCAACATCGACGAAATCGAATTCGAAGATGACGAATTCGAATTCGTCCCCATTGATGCCAAATTCCCAGAGCTTGGTGATGCGTATGATATCGACATACGCACTACCAATTCAGTATATCTGGAAACGGATTAATTCCCACTGTACCTCCCAATTAATATGCGCCACTCTTTTTTCCTTTATTTACTGAGTCGGAAATTGGAATGAATCGGTGGGGGGGAGAGAATCAGAATCAGCGGATCAGAGGATCTTGCCTAACGGCTTATGCTAACTTGCACTAACAGTGCTTTTGAAGGACTTGAAATGACTCTAAAATGACGATAAGGCCCTTGGTGGTATGGCACGTTGTGATTACTGTGGGACCCTGGTGGGTCCTGGTGCGTGTGATTGCGTGGCGGCTTGGTGATGAGTTTGGTTCGTTGGATTAAGGTTACTAGGAAGATCTAAGAGTTGTTAAGGATTTTGTGACTGTAGAGAAAGGACAGGGACGGAAATAGAAAGTCAATTAAATGCATAAAATGGCTTATTGGGGAAGTGATGGGACATGGACAGTTTGGTAATTTGGGTAGTGTGTAGAAGGAAAGAGTTTAATGTGGATGGAATTCGGGGAATGTTCATCCAATCAATTAAATCATGATCGTGTGTCATCGATACGTGATGTCTGAGAGAAGTTTCGGAATTTCTCTCCTGAAGAGATATGATGAGGAGAGAAAATATGGAGAGACGCGTGGCAGTGAATCGACTTTAAAGATGAGCACTCCTTCTTTAGGAGAAAAACAATAATGTTACATATCCGGAAGCATTCTCCTGAAATATGTCCGGGCGGAGAAGTGGGGATACACACTACCGGCACATATCCAAATGTTAATAAGGCTTAATAATTCCGGCTGCGATTGGAGTTTTTAATTATGGGGAGAAATTGTAGGAGTTTTGATCGTTTTGATATGGGTCCGTCATCAATTGAAGAAAAAAATGGGAAAAAAGTATAATGCGCTTCTTGTAAGAAAGAAAAATAGAAGAAGCATTTTTTTGTTGTGATTAGATAAAAACTTACTCAAATAGACGAGATGGGTTAGACGTTGTTAATATTGTAAACGAGATCAATATATTTTCTCTTTTCATCCATAAGGAATTTGGTGTTGAGGTGTTCCTAATATCTTGGGTTTTTAGTATTATTACCAACAAGAAACACTTTTGTTGTACCAAAGTGATCAAAAAGTGATTTCGGTGGGAAAACTTTAATTTCCTCTGTGATTTTTATAAAAATGTTCATTTTACATATCAATATTTATTTTTGATTTAAATATTATACTTATATACTCCCTCCATCCCAAATTAGATGAACTAGTTGTAGTTTGCACGATTCTTAAGATAAGAGGAAAGGGAAGTATGTTTAAGTATTTTTTATAATTATATACCCTTATGGATAATAACTAGTAAAACTTATAAATGAATTATCTCTTACACTATACCACGGTTTTTCATAAACTTTATGCCGTTGAAAAGCATTTTAAAACACCTACGTAACGAATATAAACATGGCTACCAAATTATATATATTTCTTATAGTAACAATAATCAATTAAAAGGGTAGTTTTAGAAATATCCCCTTGATTAGTATGAACGGCCAGGCTAGTGATGCACAATGATTGTGCATTACAGCTTAGCCGGACAAGTCAGTGACATAGACTGTCAAGTGCTAAGATAACAAGACCTTGCAGGGCCAGTGACCCGCAAAGGTGGCGCTACACTGTAAAGGACATTGGCTAAGTAATGAAGCTTATTGGCCGACACAATGAAGCTTCATTGAGGGATTGGAAAGACATGACGAAGTTGTCAAATGCAACATGCGATGTCGGCATTAAGGCATATCCATGGAATTGAGTTGACCCAAACTCAAGGATGATGCAAGAGTGTAGAATAGGCGAAGAGTTAGCCTATGAATTAGTTCAAGGTTAGCCAAAGCTTTAATAATGCAAAAACAATAATGTTACGTATCCAGAAGCATTGTCTAGAGATATGTGCGGACGGAAGTCACTCTCTCGACACATATCCAATGCTAGTAAGGCATAATAATTTTGGTCGTAGTTTTTATGCCTACCGAGTTTGGGATATACTAAATAAAACAAATTAGGGTCATTAGGAAGTAAAACTCAATGCCCCATAGCCATATATTTTCAAAAATGACAAAATTGCCCTTGATTAATTAGCACTAATAAGCATGTTTAGTTAGATAGATTATTTGGATTAAAATTATGAAATCATGTTGGGAGATTGAATTTATGGATTTTGTTGGAAGATTTTTGAGAAAAAAAAATTGTATTGAGAATTTTGTTTGTAATGGAAATGAAACTACACTAGCCAACGCTACTAAAAAGGGGATTGCAAAGCTTTTAATGGTTTCACTCTCCAAATTACAGAAGAAATCAACACTTTCGGAACTGAAAGTATGAAAAGTCGGCATGCTCGAAAAAATTGGAAGATAACGACCTTCCATAGCCGGCTTGTTGGTAATAAACCATAATGACGACTAAACGAGATTTTCCATACAAAGAAAAGTGTTTCAAATGTATGATTAGTTGGCAGGGTATTAACTTCATAACATGCCGACTAATCTTTAGTCGTCAAGGTCGAGAATGCCAAACAATGACGACCAACACAAGGTCGTCAAGGTTTTTTCCCCACCTTGCCGACTAATAACAAAAATGTACACAAAGAAGCTAGTTTAAGGTAGTTATTGGTCGGCAAGGTTCTCGTTTTCAAAACATGACGACCTTAATGACTACAACACTAGTCGGCAAAGTATAAGGATGAATACCGTGATGACCCTGTAAATGTTACTTTAAGAAATGAAAAGTCGTCATGATACTTAACCAAGAAAGATAATGACTAATACTAGTCGTCAAGGTATATGAAGATAACGACTAATACACAACTGTAATTCAACAATTTCAAATTTTTTTACCTAGTATGCCCTTCAAACAACAAACTAAAATACTAAAAAGAGTTTGGAAAAATTAATCGACGATTAAAAAAAAATTAATCGATTTTATTTAAACATTTTGAAAACGATAAAATATAGAGAAGGAGAAAAAATTTGATCATTAGATTGATGAAGAATGACAAAATAATGAATAAGGTTTGATGTTTGGATCTAAATATAAAAAGAGAGAATAGTTTTAATTATTATTAGAGAAAGGGTAATTAGGTAACTTTAGACATATTAGACACCCCTTAGCCCGCTATTATGGTTGGGGAAAAAATTTGTATACCCCAATTAGTTTGGGTATACCCCAATCTGACCAGGCTTTTATGGGGAGAAATTTTGGGAGTTTTTGATGTGGGTTTGTCGTTAGAAGAAAAAAGTGGAAAAAAAATCTCGGGCCCTCCCTTTAAGAAAGAAAACAAAGGAAAAAGCATCTTTAGTTATGATTAAATAAAAACTCGCTTAAATTTACGAGATGGGCTAGATGTTGTTGATATTTTAAACACGATCAAAATATTTTCTCTTTTCGTACATAAGGAATTTAGTGCCGGTGTGTTCCGAATTCTTGGGTTTTTGTTTCCGAATTCTCGGGTTTTTGATATTATCACCAAGAAACACTTTTGTTGTACCAAAGTGATTTCCGTGGAAAAAGTCTAATTTCCTATGTGTTCTTTATAAAAATGTTCATTTTATATATCAATATTTATTTTTGATTCAAATATTATACTAATACATTAGAGTAGATGATCAAAAAATATTAAACTAACACTCTTTAAAAGAAGGTACATGCATAAATGAGAAGATTTAAAATAACTCTTTCAAAGAAGGTACATGCACAAATGAGAAGATTTAAAATAACTCTTATTTCTGCGGGGATGGCCTACAAATCACTCATGCTTACGTTATCCTTCTTCAGAGAAAATCTATAACTACTTTTAGAATAGCTTTGGAGTGCTCAGATTATTCCGGAATCGGCAAAAATTCACATTGCAAATAGGAGTCATAATAACGCGTGGAAAAAATGAAAACCTATATGGATATTATTTCCTTATGATGTTATTGGATCCTTTTGAAAAGAAACAAACAAAAATGTTTACTTTCAAGGTTGGGGAAAAAAAAGAAATAAAGGGATCGTTGTTATTCAGATACAATTTTAAATACAGTTGAGGAAATTTTTTCGTGTATCTCGCCTTGCATTTTTCAGGAAGAAAAGTCGGCCTTAATTATAATACCAACATCTAAAGAAATTGAGGATGTGGTTAAAAAACTAAAACCAAATAAAGCTATTAGCCTAGATGTGTTCCCGGTAAACTTTTTTAAACGTAACTTGGAGATTGTGGTATTATAAATGGTGGCAGTAGTTCAGTTTCTTTTTTTTTTTCAAAAACTAACTTCTCCATAAAGACATATACAAGACTAATTTTTTTATTTCCTGATACTTTTTTTTTTTCCTAATACCTAAAATGAAAGATACAAGGGAAAAGTGGGCCACTTGTCTAATCTCCCTTGAAAGTTCGAATTATCCACAAGGGGTTTCCATTAAGAAACACAACAATGAAAGAAGTAGACATTTATTTTTATTTTTTTTGGTATCAAATCACATTTCAATTCTTTCAAACCAAAATAATGATTGCATGATTGCTTACAAGATTATAAAAAACACAAAAATACAAGACAATCAAAACCCAAACACAAATGACGACACTAATTGTAAATACATTGCGAAGAGAAAGAGCCTTGGACCGCAAAGATATCCAATTTTTGTTGATGTAGTAGTGATGAATGATGCTGTGAACCGGAATCAACTAAGGCCATTTAAAATGATTATCTTCTTTAATAAGAGATACTCCAATGAAGTAGACAAATATTGATAGCTTGCATAATTCTTTACAAAAGTTAATAGTTTTAAGAGTTTTAATCAGAAAACTCCAGTTAACCCTGTCGAAAGCTTTCGACATGTCGATTTTAATCCCTTGGAGTGCACAATCTCATGAGAAGCAATAATGTTATCTGAGATTTGGCTTGAAAAGAGAAATGCTGACTATAAGGGAGAAATGATTTTCCCAATGTCTTTTTGAACCTTATTGCCATTAACTTTGCCATTAATAGTAAGCCTACTAGGAAATAAAGCAATTACCTATACTTCTGCATATCCTTTTGAACCATCCTCTTAAATTTACCTGTTTTAGTATATTATTAGAGGTTTTAAATAATTTCTAGCAGCTCATATGACATTTATTAATTCTTTGGTTTTAAAGAACTATGAGTTATTGATAATAAGCCTATTAGGAAATAAAGCAATTACCTATGCTTCTGCATATTCTTTTGAACAATCCTCTTAAATTTACCTGTTTTAGTATATTATTAGAGGTTTTAAACAGTTTCTAGCCGTCCCAGTGACATCTATTATTTCTCTTTGGTTTTAAAGAACAATGAGTTATTGATAATAAGCCTACTACGAAATAAAGCAATTATGTTACATGGGCCTTTATATTGCTACTCACGAGTCATGACTTGTACCTAATTAAACTTAAAACCTTAACTATCATGTAACTAAGTGTGTAACACTATTTTATTCAACCTATTTATTATGTGTTTTTAGAGGTTTTTACGATATGTTTCATATAGAGCTCCACTATCTCCACTAAGAAAAACGGCCTGGCAATCGGCCTCCTTACATTCCCATGGGTTCACAAAAAATTTCATCGCCTGTGTTCTTTTCCTCTCTACCTTCCTCTCTTTCTTAGCGGTAGTCATCTTCTTCTCACGCTTCTTAGATTCTTCCATTACCTCTTTCGATTTACCTCTCTCACTCTCAGATCGATGATGCAAATATAATGAAGGGTTTTTTTTTATCCATCGTATGTAGAAAGTTTTATTACCCAATTTACCCCCTAGGGTTTTTTTATTCCTAAAAGGAAATGATAAGATTTATTAAAAAAAAGAACTGGCACAAGGCCATCAAACACATCCACTAGTCCAAAGCTAGAGTTCAATTACAAATGCAATTTTACAGCGGTGGAAGAAATCCGTACCATAATATTTACATTTAACCATATCCTAGAAGAGCATTCCAATTCCATACCAAGTCTGAAAAGATGGAGGATTTTAACCATAAGTGTAGCTCACCCCATTGAAAGACTAATCTTTTGTTTTCAATGACCCCCTAATTAACGATTCGAGATTCGGAAAACGTACGGAATGGTAAATGTACGGGTATTATTCGGATTCATAAAAGTAGAGAACAGTCAAATATCCGGTCAACTATTCGTGGTTCAGCTATAGATCAGAACAACACACGTACATGTATAATTTGTTTTCGGGGTATAAATTCGGAATTTAAAATTCGGCGAATATTATAGGATAAGAAACACATTTTAATACAAGCTGGGTGGAAGAGATACATGATTCTAAGATTTTACGCTCTATATATATAATAATTACACTAATATACAACTGACGCATGAAGCAGTGGTTTAACTAGCAATGGGTTAGAGGTTCAAACTCTAATGACATCAACTTTTGGAAAATTCCAAAGAGTTAAGAGGATAAGCGTTTGAGCATATAATTTAGCCTAGTATCTAACAAATCGGTAAACTAATTGATGCGGCGAATTCTTATTTGGAATGAATAATTCGCGTATTAATCAGATTCTTCACAAGACACAGGTTCCAAGTTTTTATGGGGAGAAGTTTTGGGAGTTTTTGAGATGGGTTTGTCGTTATTGAAGGAAAAAATGGAAAAAAATAATCTCGGGCCTTTCCCTTTAAGAAAGAAAAAAGGAAAAAACATCTTTAGTTATGATTAAATAAAAACTTGCTTAAATTGACGAGATGGGTTTGATCGGCTTTCGGGATTGCCTATATATAATAACCGCAATCGCACGGCGTCGACAATGTAGACAGCGGCAAGAACGGGTCTAACCCATAGGGAGCGGTGGAAATACTATAATCAATATCTGTAATAAAACTAACACGAAACAATATTTTTGGATTTTTTAGAATTGGAAATGAAATAATAAAATTAAAGTAAACTAATAAAATGAATCCAAAGGAAAAGTCGGTAACCAGGGTTTCATGGTATCCACTACTATATCTATTTAATTACTGAAATGAAACATAATTATGAGTATATATTTATTGTTCGCTCTATCGACATCACCTATTATATGTATTAGAGTCACAAATATCACTAACTGGGATTAGCCCAGTTGGCTAGGGGTTGAACTCCCAAGTTATATGTTAGGGGTTCAATTCCCGCTGCTGTCTGAGGAAAAAAAAAAGTCGCAAATATCACTGGGACATCCTAAGCATGACACATCAAAAGACTAAACCCAAGCAAGCACCATCAAATTGTGTTAGCGAGAAAGTTATACAAAACTAAATTCAGGTTCACAAATATTATTTGGCTTTTCTAAGTATAACCCATCAAAGAAATTAACCAAGCATGGATCATCAAATAATAAGGCAAACATATTTGTAAAACTATTAATTAGGCCCTTAGGTTTTTAAAACCGGTGAAGCAACAACTCATTTTTCAATAAACAGTATTCAAAGATTAATCTATTCAAATCATAATGGTCTATTGCTAAATCATTCAATTTAAAGTAGCCTAATACCCCATGTAGTTTCAACCATAAAAACCTTAGTCACAAGAAATTTAGCAACACATAATTATGGGTTTCCTAAAACCCATCAAAGATAATAGCAAAAGAAGAACGATCAAACCAAAGTCGTCTCCTTCTCCTATGCTCCAAAACACCTATGCGGCTTCCTTCTTTTTTCAAGTTTCTGTTCTTCTCTTTCTCTGGCCGTCGGCCTTCAGTCCTTTTCTGTTGTTCGTCTCTGTTGGTGTATATAGATGTCCTCCCGAACACCAGCAACTCACAATAAAGCCCAGGCCAGCCCGGTCCAGTAGTAGTTCCAGATTCTAATCCATACTCCTCTCTAAAACTCGACCACTGATTGCATTGAGCTCAGCGAACTACCACCCTCGACCATCTAAGCACTTTCCTGCACTGGTTCACAACAGCTAATACGAGCCACCAGAACAGATTCAAGCCACGGATGAAAACCTTCAGTTGTGTACAAGCCAACTTCCGTCATCTATATCTCCTCTTTTCTTTCTAAACGTCCCTGGAACCAGAAACTCTTTTTAACCTCCAACTTCATTACACAACAAACCCCAGTTCAGTTCTCTATTCTGTCTGTTTCAGACAAAACCCAAACTAGAAAATACCACCAGCTTAGTAGCTTCTATACTGCCTGAATTCTCTCCTTGAACCGATCATATCAGCTCAACATGTCACGACTAATCCATCCATCATGTCTTCACTGATTCAAGACTTCTTCCCATCTCACATCTGTATGCAAGTACCAAGCTACCAACACCGGTATGAGAATACCAAACATTTCACCGCCGTCTTTGCTGCTCATCACAAACCAGCACCACTATCAACTGAGTCCCAGCTGCACGTTCATTGCTCGCCACCACCAGACATACAAGTCTCTAGACAGAACCTTCGTAGATCATCGAACCAAACATTACTGCTGCAATACAGCCACCACTGACTGCAACTCTTAATCCTCGTTGACAGCCATCACAGCCAACACCAGTTTCCAAACGTAGCCACAGTACCACCTTCTATTTTCATCTTCTCCTGGTAAGCAGATATAATCCATCTGTTGATGCTGTTGTATAATCAACTTGCATGCAACTTCAGTCGATCAAGTGCATACAACGAACCCCCAATCTCACTGTTGCCGCTACTTCTTGATCAGCTGAACCATTGATTGTTGCCTACTTGGTCGCCACAAACCAGCACCAACAACTTGCAATTCGATCAGGATTCAATCCACGGGAAACCCCTAAAATCCTGTACTATTCATCACCATCGCCTGCAATTACTTCCGCCATTAGAACACTCCATACCTTGAATCCAACAGTACCTCCGAATATTGATGTTGCTGGTCAATATTTTGAACAAGAACTTGAACTCCATCTGCCTAGTTAAGAAATGAGAATTTCTTGTCTTAATAAAGACCAGAATCTTCTTTGGAAGCTTTAGTATATACCACAAAGATGTGGTGCAGTAGTAGCCACGTCCGCACTTCTTTTCTCATCTAGTAAGTGAACAAAATTCACAGCAGCACCACTTCAACCTAAGTGTTTGGTTACCCACCAATGGATTCACGTGCTTGCTTGCACAAAAACAATTCATTAGTCTCTCGTATCCACTGGCCATGGTTAATTCTCACCGTCTTTTGTTGCCATGATTCGCAAACGCCAATATAACTCCCAATTTAATCGTTTATCTTACGGTAATTGGAATTGCCAATATTTCTTGCGACTGACTTAAGACAACGGTTATTAGTGAAATAATGAGGCCTAGCTAATATAAATATGGGTATAAAATATAGCACTTACATGCTTATCAGGGTTAAATGTTGTAGATACTTCAAACGCGATCAAAATATTTTCTCTTTTTGTACATAAGGAATTTGGTGCCGGTGTGTTCCGAATTCTTGGTTTTTTATATTACCACCAAGAAACACTTCTGTTGTACCATAGTGATTTTGGTGGAAAAGTTTAATTTCCTTTGCGTTCTTTATAAAAATGTTCATTTTATCTATCAATATATATTTTTGATTCAAATATTATACTTATATGTTAGAGTAGATGATCAAAAATATTAAAATAACACTCTGTAAAAGAAGGTACGTGCACAAGATTTAACATAACTCTTATTTTTGCACGGATGAGTCTACAAATCGCTTGAGCTTGCATTATCCTTCCTCAAAGAAATAACTACTTTTAGAATAGCTTTGGAGTGCTCGGATTATTCCGGAATCGACAAAAATTCACATTGCAAATAGGAGTCATAATAACACGTGGAAAAAATGAAAACCTATATGGATATTATCTCCTTATGATGATATTGGATCCTTTTGGAAAGAAACAAACAACAATGTTTACTTTCAAGGTTGGGGAAAAAAAAGAAATATAGGGATCGTTGTTATTCAGATACAATTTCAAATACAGATGCGAAAATTTTTTCGCGTATCTCGCCTTGCATTTTTCAAGAAGAAAATTCGTCCTTAATTATACCAACATCTATAGAAATTGAGGATGTGATTAAAAAATGAAAACTAAATAAAGCTACTAGCCTAGATGTGTTCCCGGTAAACTTTTTAAAACGTAACTTGGAGATTGTGGTATCACAAATGGTGGCAGTAGTTCAGTTTTTTTTCTTTCTTTTTTTCAAAAACTAACTTCTCCATAAAGACTTAAACAAGGTCTTTTTTTTTCTTTTTTTTTTTTCCTTCCTAATACCTAAAATTAAAGAGACAAGGGGAAAGGGGGCCACTTGTCTAATCCCCTTGAAGGTTCGAATTATCCATGGGGGTTTCCATTAAGCAACACAGCAATGAAAGAAGAAGACATATTTTTTTTTTTTTTTTTTTTGGTATCAAATCACATTTCAATTCATTCAAACCAAAATAGTAATTACATGATTGCTTACAAGATTTTCAAAAACACCAAAATACAAGACAATCAAAACCTAAATACAAATGATGACACCAATTGTAAAGACATGGCGAAGAGAAAGAGCCATGGACCGCAAATGTATCCAATTTTTGTAGATGTAGTAGTGATGAATGATGCTGTGAACCGGAATCAACTCCGACCTAATGATTATTTTTTTTATAAGAGATGCTCCAATGAAGTAGACATATATTGATAGCTTACACACTTCTTTACAAAAGCTAAAAGTTTTAAGAGTTTTAATTAGACAACTCCAGTTAACCCCGTCGAAAGCTTTTGACATGTCGATTTTAATCCTTTAGAGTGCACAATCTCATGATAAGCAATAATGTTATCTAAGAATGCTGGATATAAAAAGGGTCTGGCAAAGATCCACTATCTCCACTAAGCAAAAGGGTCTGGCAATCAACCTCCTTGCGTTCCTATGGGTCCATAAATTTTCCTTGCCTGTGTTCTTTTCCTCTCTAACTTCCTCTCTTTCTTAGCGGTAGTCATCTTCTTCTCGCGCTTCTTAGATTCTGCCATTTTCTCTTTCGATTTACCTATCTCACTCTCAGATAGATGATATGAATATAATGAAGGGTTTCTTCTTTATCTATCATAAGTAGAAAGTTATATTACCCAATTTACCCCTAGGTTTTTTTTCCTAACAGGAAAGGATAATATTTTTATTAAAAAAATAACTGGCACAAGACCATCAAACACAGCCAGTACTAGTCCAGAGCTTGAGCCCAATTACAAATGCAATTTTACAGTGGTAGAAGAAATCTGTACCATCAGATTTACATTTAACCGCATCGTAGGAGAGCATTCCAATTCCAGACCAAGTCTGAAAAGATGTAGGATTTGAACCATGAGTGCAGCTCACCCCACTGAAAGACTAATCGTTTTGTTTCAATGACCCCCTAATTAGCAATTCGGGATTCGGAAAACACACGGAATAGTAAACGAACGGGTATTATTCGGATTCATAAAGGTCGTTCAAAAATCTGGTCAACTA
The DNA here is from genome assembly GCA_023531105.1 of Papaver atlanticum. NCBI lineage: Eukaryota > Viridiplantae > Streptophyta > Magnoliopsida > Ranunculales > Papaveraceae > Papaver > Papaver atlanticum. Next base: position 705,073 of record JAJJMB010016669.1, on the reverse strand, counting down.
TTCGTGGTTCGGCTATAGATAAGAACGGCACACGCACATGTATAATTTATTTTCGGGGTATAAATTCATAATTTAAAATTCGACGCATATTATAGGATAAGAAACACATTTTAATTCAAGCTGGGTGGGAGGGATACATGACTCTGAGATTTTACTCTCTTTATATATAATAATTACACTAATATACAACTGACGCATGACGCAGTGGTTTAACAAGCAAAGGGTTAGAGTTTCGAACCCCCGTGACAACAACTTTTGGGAAATTCCAAAGAATTAAGGGGATTAGCGTTTGAGCTTATAGTTTGGCCCAGTAGCTAACTAATCGATAAACTAATGCGGCGAATTTTTATCCGAAAAGAATAATTCACATATTAATCGGATTCTTCACAAGATGCACGTTCTAGGTTTTTATGGAGAATTTTTTTGGGAGTTCTTGATGTGGGTTTGTCGTTATTTAAGAAAAAAATGGAAAAAAGATCTCGGGCCCTCCCTTTAGGAAAGAAAAAAGGAAAAATCATCTTTTGTTATGATTAAATAAAAACCTGCTTAAATTGACGAGATGGGTTAGATATTGTTGATATTTTAAACGCGATCAAAATATTTCCCCTTTTTCTACATAAGGAATTTAGTGCCGGTGTGTTCCGAATTCTTGGGTTTTTGATATTACCACCAAGAAATTAACACTTCTGTTGTACCAAAGTGATTTTGGTGGAAAAAGTCTAATTTCCTCTGTGTTCTTTATAAAATGTTCATTTTATATATCAATATTTATTTTTGATGCAAATATTATACTTATATATTAGACTAGATGATCAAAAATATTAAACCAATACTCTTTAAAAGAAGGTACTGCACAAAATGAGAAGATTTAACATAACTCTTATTTCTGCAGGGATGAGCCTACAAATCGCTTGTGCTTGCATTATCCTTCCTCAATGAAAATTTATAACTACTTTTAGAATAACTGTAGAGTGCTCAGATTATTCCGGAATCGACAAAAATTCACATCTCTAATAGGAGTCATTATAACGCGTGGAAAAAATGAAAACCTATATGGATATTATTTCCTTATGATGTTATTGGATCGTTCTGGAAAGAAACAAACAACAATGTTTACTTTCAAGGTTGGGGAAAAAAAAGAAATAAAGGGATCATTGTTATTCAAATACAGATAAGGATATCTTTTCGCGTATCTTGCCTTGCATTTTTCAAGAAGAAAATTCGGCCTTAAATATAATACCAACATCTAAAGAAATTGAGGATGTTGTTAAAAAAATAAAACCAAATAAAGTTACTAGCCTAGATGTGTTCCCGATAAACTTTTTTAAACGTAACTTGAGATTGTGGTATCACGAATGGTGGCAGTAGTTCAGTTTTTTTTTCTTCAAAAACTAACTTCTCCATAAAGACTTAAACAAGACTTTTTTTTCTTTTTTTTTTCCTAATACCATTTTTTTCTTCCTAATACCTAAAATAAAGAGACAAGGGGAAAGTGGGCCACTTGTCTAATCTCCCTTGAAGGTTCGAATTATCCACATGGGTTTCCGTTAAGCAACACGACAATGAAAGAAGTGGACATACTATTTTATTTTATTTTTTGGTATCAAATCACATTTCAATTCATTAAAACCAAAATAGTGATTACATGATTGCTTACAAGATTTTCAAAAATACCAAAATACAAGACAATCAAAACCCAAATACAAATGATGACGCCAATTGTAAAGACATGGCAAAGAAAAAGAGCCATGGACCGCAAAGATATCCAATTTTTGTAGATGTAGTGATGAATGATGTTGTGAACCGGAATCAACTCCAACCATTTAAAATGATTATCTTCTTTAATAAGAGATGCTCCAATGAAGTAGACAAATATTGATAGCTTAGACAATTCTTTACAAAAGCTAAAAATTTTAAGAGTTTTAATTAGAAAACTCCAATGACCCTGTCGAAAAATTTTACATGTCGATTTTAATCCCTTGGAATGCACAATCTCATGAGAAGCAATAATGATATTCGATATTTTTCTGGAAAAGAGAAATGCTGACTATAAAGGAGAAATGATTTTTTCCAATGTATTTTTGGACCTTTATGCCACTAACTTTGCTATTACTTTATAAGAGGTATTACATATGCCCTAATATTGCTACTCAAGAGTCATGACTTGTACCTAATTAAACCTAAAACCTAAACTATCATGTAACTAAATGTATAACACTGTTTTATTCAACCTATTTATCATGTGTTTTTAGAGGTTTTTACGATATATTTCAAACAAAGCTCCACTATCTCCACTAAGAAAAAAGGCCTGGCAATCGGCCTCCTTACATTCCCATGGGTTCACAAAAAAATTCATCGCCTGTGTTCTTTTCCTCTCTAACTTCCTGTCTTTCTTAGCGTTGGTCATCTTCTTCTCGCGCTTCTTAGATTCTGTCATTTCCTCTTTCAATTTACCTCTCTCACTCTCAGATCGATGATAGGAATATAATAAAGGGTTTTTCTTTATCTATCGTAAGTAGAAAGTTTTATTACCCAATTTACCCCCTAGGTTTTTTTTCCTAAAAGGAAAGGATAAGATATTTATTAAAAAAAAGAACTGGCACAAGGTCATCAAACACAGCCACTAGTCCAAAGCTAGAGCCCAATTACAAATGAAATTTTACAGCGGTGGAAAACGGGTATTATTCGGATTCGGAATTCAGAAAACGTACGGAATGGTAAACGAACGGGTATTATTCGGATTCATAAAGGCCGGTCAACTATTCGTGGTTAGCCGATAGACCATAACGACACACGTACATGTATTCGTGGTTCGAAAAAAATTCCAATTCGTTTTTCTCAAAAATCGGTCCAAATCGGAAAAATCATCAACCTTAATCGCTAAAATTCAGAAATGACTTGGAATTGAAAATCACATCGGTATATATAGCAAGTAGCGATTACTCGGAGAGTAACAAGCCGAGGAGAGAGATATTGATTACACTGATAAGATATCCTTTTTACATTAATATAATGCTTGGATGGAAGGAAAACTCTATATCCATGGCACTTGCATGCTACGAGTGATGGTTTATATGGAAAGAAAGATGCATACCTTAGAATTATTGAATGTTAAACTAGACCACCAGAAGAGTTAGCTTTAGATATATCAAGACATTATTTTTATTGCATCCAGTTCATTTAAACATGATAAAAGAATATAAATATACACAAAATTAATCATGACGTTTCTTGGAAATATAACTACTAACGTTGGTAATGTTGGTTTGGGTGTTGTTCTCGAAACGGGAAGAAGTTGTAGCTCCGCTCCGTGTAGTAAAATGGGAAAAAAGAAATAACATAAACGATCTGGTCATTGAAGGAGACAATCTAGCAACTATCCTTTATGTTTAAGGCCAAATCACATCTATCTAGTGGCAATGCAAAACAATTCCAGGAAAAGTTAGAAGTATAGTAGATAAACTAGCATTTTCTTTTTAGGTTTGTAGAAAGAAGAGCTAACAAAGCAGCATATCTATTGGCAAAGAAAGGAAGAAACACAACTACTTTAATACTTGGAAGAATTATGCACCTTTATTTTTAATTCCTACGTATAAAAGCTTATGATACAATCAAAGTTTATGATATTTTTATTATAAATAACAACGTTGTACCATTATTAGATGAAGTTAATCCAACTGACAGCCATCGGACGAGCCTGAATTTGAAGGGAAACTCAGTTAGATTTTGTCTCAAACGAGCCTGAATCTAAAGATTAACAAATTCCATTAGAAGTAATATGTGTTTCTTATTTTCAAAAAAAACAAAAAAAGGTTGGAAAAAAATATAGAAGAATAAAGCAATGTAGACATAAAACTGCTATATTTTTTGTGATCAGCCGTAAAAGTTTGCAATGCTTTTAAGACAAATGATATAAACGGGACTATGCTTTTAAGACAAATGATTATTTATATAAGAAGGACTCATTTATAGACTCCGTGAGATTTCATCTGTTTATTTGTTTAATGATATCATATACAATAATGTAAGAATCACTCTTGTCCTTATCAATATTGTTAGAGCACTGCTCGGTCGAACTCGCAAGCGTTGCTATCTCAAGCTTGTTTGTCAATTTTAAGTGATCAAAACAATAAGTCTTGATTTCTAGTCTACTTATAGGAATGTCTCGGATTAGGATAGAATGTGTAGTTGAGCTTTAGGCTTCACGACGTTCATCGATTGAAGACAAAAATTTACTGAGGAAAGCTTGGAGGAACTTCATCAACAAAAGGTATGTTGAGACTAAAACTTATCTATCACTCAGAAGTCTATTCTATTCTATCTCCTATTGAGACTAAGTTGTATAACTATATATACTTTTACATTATACACATTTGATATTTCGAGTTGAGTTTAACTCGCTTCTGTATTTCTCGAAATATGTGTTGGAAGCTTTTTTCTTTAACTACGTTCATCATTATACTTAACGAGTTTAGTTGGAAACAATTTATTTGTTGGAAACTAAATAATAAGTCAAAAGATGATCATGTGAAAAATTGCCTTGAAACATCTTACATGGTTTGTGTGAGACAATCATTTGATGTCGACTCAGAATGTTTCGTATTGATCATTCGATCACTTGAAAATTACTTATAAGCTATAGTTTCTACGAGACAAATATTGTCGTCTTCCAAGGATATTTCAATGATTGAAATAAGAGTTTAGGACAATTAACCATTTTCTGAATATATCACAGTATGCATACTAGTATGCAAACTATTTTATTATGATTCAAGTGCGGAAACCTAGTTTGCATACCAGTATGCGAACGATTTTAACTGTTAAAGTCCGGGAACCAAGTATACATACCAGTATGCCAACGGTTCTACCTGAGTTAGGTCCGAAACGACAGTATGCATACTGGTTTGCGAACTGTCGGACAAGACCAAAGTACGGAACTTAAGTTTGCGTACCCGTTGCAAACTGAGTTGGTTTAAGTTCTAAAATCGGTTTAGTATGATTCCATACTCATGAAAAAATACATTAATAATTTAAGGAATGCAATCTTTGCAAACCATGGCTTAATGTTTATGAATTGATTCTTGAATAAGTACTTTGTACAATCATGAATCAAATCCGATTTTGTTTTAATTGTGTCTTGTATACTTCTATGAGAATATAAAAAATTGAACAACTCTATGAGTAACACAATTAGATTCATTTGATTATCAATTGATCTAGAAGTGTTAGATGAATGTGGTTAATAACAAAAGTGTTCTTATGGCTAAAGGTATGACTGCTAATCTCCTTTCTGTTAGTCAAATTTGTGAAAAAGGCCATAAAGTTGTCTTCAATGCGAATGGATGTGACATTGTAGACAAGACTGGAAAAGTAATTTTTCATGGAACTCGTGGTAAAAATAATTGTTATCTCTTAGATACTCAGTTTAACAATTGTTACAATTTGACAAAGGTGGAATCTAATCATCTTTGGCATGAACGTTTTGGTCACATCAATTACCGCCTCCTAAATAAGATCATCAACAAAGAACTTGTTAGAGGTGTTCCCAAAATCAGTGCTAAGATTGAGGGTGTCTATGGTGCCTGTCAAAAGGGTAAACAAACGAAAGTTCCATATAAATCATCTCGACATATTCTCACTAAAGCTCCACTTGATTTAATTCATATGGATCTCTTCGGTCCAATTCAACAACCTACTGTTGTTGGGAAGAACTATGCTTTAGTTATGGTAGATGATTACACCAGATTCACTTGGGTAGAATTTTTAGCTCATAAGAATGAAACCCTTGGTGAATTAAAGATTATTGTTAATAGAATCCAGAACGAACAGGGTTGCAAGCTAAAGAAAATTAAAAGCGACCGTGAAACTGAGTTCAAAGACACTAATGTGTTTGAATTTTGTGATAAACTAGGGATTATTTAACAATACTCACCACCCAAGCCAATGGAGTTGCAGAAAGGAAAAATAAGAATATTCAAGAAATGGCAAGGGTAAGGCTCCATAACAAAAACTTACCGTTAAAGTTCTGGGGAGAAGCTGTTTTTACAGCATGCTACTTGATCAACCGTGTCTATCTGCGGTCAAAGACCCTAAATACTCCTTATGAGTTGTGGTACAGTAAGAAACCAAACTTACATTATCTCAGAGTGTTTGGAAGTAAGTGCTACATTCTAAAAGATCGAGAACAGAAAGGGAAATTTGATTCGAAAAGCGATGAAGGTATCTTTCTTGGCTATGCATCCGACAGTCGTGGTTTTCGAGTATTTAATCTCAGAACCCAAGTTATGATGGAATCAGCAAATGTTATCATTGATTATCTGAGAAATTTTCGTCATGATGACCCTCTTGCTGAATTGCCTCCAACGGAGACAATTGAGAAAGTCAAAGAAATTCCAGAATCAGTAGAAGTTATTCCAATAGTTGTTGATCCTGATGATGCTAGTGACGAGGAGAAAATCCCTAGTCAAGCTATTCTTGTTAAACAAGAACGTGCTCCTCCACGGCACCTCTGGGTTCAAAGGAATCATGATACTAACAGTATTATTAGAGGTAAAGATTCTATAGCTAAAACGAGAGGACAACTTCAAAATATTTGCAATTTTGGATGTTATCTATCGGAAGTAGAACCAAAGAATATTGATGAAGCTCTTAGTGATCCCTTCTGGGTGAATGCAATGCATGAAGAGTTAAATCAATTTCAAAGAAAAGATGTATGAGAGCTCATCCCTTGTCCCTCCAATATAAATATTGTTGGTACCAAATGGATATTCAAGAACAAGTCTGATGAATTTGGCACCATTGTCAGAAACAAAGCCAGACTTGTCGCTCAGGGATATTCACAGATTGAAGGTATCGACTTTGACGAAACCTTTGCTCCTGTGGCTCGCCTTGAGTCCATTCGACTGTTATTAGATCATGCTTGTTTTTTGAGGATTAAGCTATTTCAAATGGACGTAAAATCCGCATTCTTAAATGGATGTTTAAAGGAAGAGGTCTATGTTCCTCAACCTAAAGGATTTGAAAGTCCATAATTTCCAGATCATGTCTTTAAACTCAAAAAGGCATTATATGGATTAAAGCAAGCACCTCGTTCCTGGTTCGAAAAAAATAACTACTTCTCTTCTTAGGAAAGGTTTTTCAAGAGGTGGAGCTGATAAAACATTGTTTACCAAATGAAGTGGGAAAGATGTGGTTATTGCTAAAATTTATGTAGATGACATCTATGGATCAACATCCGAGAAACTTGCAAAAGATTTTTAATTCTCTCGGGGAAGGGAATTTTAAATGAGCAATGTTGGTGAATTAAAATTCTTTTTAGGATTACAAATTCAACAACACAAAGATGTAATTTACTTATCTCAAGAAAAATATGCTAAGGATCTTGTTACAAGGTTCGGTCTTGATAAGTCGACTCCAAAGCTGACCCATATGCCCACCACTGGTAAACTAAATCGAGATGAGAAAGGAGTCAATGTAGATCAAAATTTTTATCGATCTATCATTGGAAGTCTTTTGTATCTTACAGCTAATAGATCTGATATTGCTTTCAGTGTTGGTTGTTGTGCTAGATTTCAGGCTAATCCAAAGGAATCTCATCTTGCAGCTGCAAAAAGGATCATGCGATACATTAAACACACTATCGGGTATGCTCTATCTTATACTTTTCATACTAACACTAATCTTACTTCCTATTCAGATGCTGATTGGGCAGGATGTGTGAAAGACAGAAAGAGTACATCTGGGGGTTTCTACTATGTAGGGTTGAATCTTGTGGCTTGGCATAACAAGAAACAAAACTCACAATCCCTTTCAACATGTGAAGCAGAATATATTGCTGCAGGTTCATGTTGTACTCAACTTCTATGGATGAAACAAATGCTTGCTGATTACGCAATTGACACTGGATAGTGAAGATCTTTTGTGATGACTCAAGTGCGATTCACGTCACTGAGAATCCTGTTGAGCACGCAAGAACTAAGCACATCGACATCAGGTATCATTTTATTAGAGATCTTTATGAAAATGGTATCATTACCATGGAATTTGTTCCTTCATAACAACAATTGGCTGATATTCTCACCAAACCTCTAGATACTGCTACGTTTCAACACTTACGGTAGTATATTGGTGTTGTTTTGGTTCATTAGACTACTAGCTCTTTGTTGCCCCTAGATCGATCTATATTGTTAGAGCATAGCTCGGTTGAACTTACCAAGCGTTGGTATGTCAAGTTTGGTTGTCATATTTTAGTGTGTCAAAACTCATCTAAAGTCGTTTGATTATATACTAGAGTCAACTTCGATTAGGTTAGATTAAAAAGTCTAGGAATGTTGAAAATATTCCACGAGGCGTACATTTAAATAATTTTTGTATCCAACCTACGGCAAAGTTCATAAATCACTTCTCTCTTGTATGTTAGCTAATGCATCTACCCAGTTGACCCGGCAGTCCATATTCACCAAATAGTTAGTATATTTAGTTTTTATTCCACGCGCATCAATAATTAGTTGTGGATTTAACAAAGGAAAAAAGATGGATGAATCGTAAAAAAAAGAAATCCATGAGAAATGATAATTGACACGTTAAATGGACACGACTTTATAAACTCTTGATGATGTGGCACTCAGATGGCTTGTAACTCTCTGACATCCAACGATTAAAAAATACTAACAGATACAATTTTGAGATATTGCTAATAAGTATTTTTTTAATATCATGATCCCAATAATTTGAGTTCGAACACACCTGGATAACTGGATTTGGAGAAAAACAATATCCCTCCATTTGATGACAGCAACAACAAACTAATTTTAAATCTAAGCTAAGAATATTCCTAAAAAATTCCCGTTATAAGAAGTAGGCTTTAAGTGTAAATAATTTTAACATTGGTATTTACGTTTTCATTGAAATGAAGATAAATATTTTAAAACTTCGTATCTTAAAACTTCACGTTGAATTTTGTGAATTTTATATATTTGAAAACCCTTTAAATTATCTACAGACAAACATAAATAATATAATGTTATGTTTTGTTTCAAATACTTTTATGTTCCTCTTAATTTTATATATTTTTCACCAAAAACTAGATATATATTAAGGGTACATCGAAAAATTTATAAGAACTCAATTACCTCATAATCATAAGTATAATAAAAAGTCAATCAGAGTAATTTTCGGTTGAAAACAAGTGACACATGTGTTTTTTTTTTTTTTTTTTTGAAGTAAACAATTATGCTGATATTGAAGCAGTGTCATATTAATTTAAAAATAAATAAAAATAATGATAATATTCTACATTTAGACTCTAGAAATAGTAGTAGTAGCCGCTATCACCAAAGTTCTCGTGACTCATACGACCGTCCAATTGAAATCAGTACTCCACTAAACCGATGGTTTGTTGGTGTTAAATTTATTTCTATTTAATATATGTAAGATAATTAGTGAAAAAGTCCAAGGTTAACCTCTATAACTACATTTTATTTGTATTTAATACAAACCGAATTATGCTTCCCTAATTCACATATCTAAAACGAATTATACGCATATATATGCCGTTCCGATTTATCCTTGCGAACCACTGACCGTATTTTTAACCGAATTTAAATTTTACAAACCGAATAATATATTACGTATGCCGTTCCGTACATTTGTCGGATCCCAAATCGCTAACTAAGCTCTAGAGTAGAAGAACTTGGGAATCCATTGGGCTGTACAAATAAAAAAGCAGACTCAGAAGACGGTAGTAATGTGTGGTCAATCTTTTTGATCGTGCATTTAGATAATGATTGGTCAACACAAAACTATTCTCCGCTATTCAAGTAATTTAATCATAATTTTTATTTCCTGTCAAAACTCCAAGATTTTTTTCCCCCTCTTTCTTCTGATCCTTTTCATGTTCGTCAATTAGGATTTAGGGTTCGCTTTATTGCTTTTCTCATATCTCGTCTTCTCTACCGGACACTCCCGCCAGCTGCGGGGTGTGATCGGATATAGGGAGGAGTAAGAAGATATGACAAAGATTTGTTTAAATGATCAGGCAAATGGATTTATGCAATTTCATCATTTCAGTGCTTCTAAGTTTGATCCTCTACCAAGTCTAGCCTTGCAAATACTTGCGCTTTCGCTTGTGCCGCGTTTTATTCATAAACTCTTGTCACCGCTGAATCAACCCATCTTTGTTTCTCAATTATTAGTAAGTTCATATACTTCAATTCTTCTCATGATCATGCATATATATATTTATACATATATTAACAGTTTTGTTATGCCATTGTGTTCATAGGGAGGTATACTTTTTAGTCCATGGGTTTTAGGCTATCCATTTCTAATAGATTTAAATCGCCAAGACAAAGATGGAAACTTTGTCAGGTATGGGATTACACAATTCGCATTCAACTCAGAACGGATAGATGTGTTAGACATACTTGCTCATTTTAGTTCCATGTTTTTTCTCTTCAAAGTTGGGTTACAAATGGATCCAGGAGTATTAAAGAAAGCGAGTAGGCGACACTACGTCATTGGATTCTGTTGTTACTTCCTTTCTTTTGGATTTGGAGGCACGATTAGAAATTTCCTAATCACTTTTTTTCCAGATGAGAAAGATAAAAAGGGCGATATTTTATTCAACCGCTCAAATTCTGATAAATTAACAACTGTGTTCAGCATGACATCTTTTCCCGCCGTCCATTGTATACTTAACGATCTTAACATGCTGAACTCAGAGATAGGTCAGTTAGCATCTTCTACGGCAATGATCTCTGATTTTCTTCGACTGTTCAAACAGTTTGCTTTCTTAATCGCCAGTGTTTATAAGCATCAACATAAAACGGAATTAATAGTAATAGTGTTATCCTTCTCGGGGTTAATTATATATATACTTTTGATTGCGAGGCCGGCAGCATTATGGATGGTAAAGAGTACACCTGAAGGGAGTGCAGTAAAAGAGCTTTACATTTCTTTAATAATGATGTCAGTTCTACTGTGTGGATTAGCTAGTGAATTTGCTGGATTCAGTCCTGCAGTTGGAACTTTCTTTCTAGGTTTAGCTCTACCTGATGGTCCTCCATTGGGGGAAGCCCTGGTTCATAAGCTGGATTACCTTATTACTGTATTCTTCATGCCTCTTAATATCGGTATGGTCGGAATGAGGACAGATATCCATCAAGTTCGCCGAAAGTTTTTATGGCGTGCTTTAGTTACCATGATTTTTTGTTTCATTGGGAAGATTGTTGGGATTATGTTCGCAGGTGTACGTTATTTCGGAGTGTCTAGGAAAGATGGTTTCTTGATTGGACTCATCGTGAATTTAAAAGGCATTGTCGAGATTATCATGCTTAATGGCTGGGTAGAGGATAAAGTAGGTAACTATGCAATGTTTTTAGAGATCTTCTTAATGGCTTAATCATTATGCTTAACACATGTGATCATTGTTCAGGTAACTGATCTCGGGATGAATACAGTCATAGTTCTGTCATTTGTGGTGATAGCAACAGTCGTTACACCACTGGTGAATTACATGTACGATCCCTCAAGGAAATTTCTAGCCTACAAAAGAAAGAATATGGTTTCGCGTTCGAACTCACTAGGCTTGCATGTACTTGTGTGTGTCAATACCCAAGATGATGTTCCAGCTATTATCAAACTTCTTGAAGCCTCGAATCCTACCAAAATCTACCCCCTCAAGGTCTTCATCCTCCATCTCATTGAGCTTGTGGGTCGTGCTTCTCCTCTCCTTACAGCCCACCCACTGAGCAAACGTTCTTCCACAGCAAAACCAAACGAAACTGATAGGATCATCAGTGCCTTCGAAAAATTCCAACAATGGAACCAAAAGACAGTCACAATTGAGCCCTACTCTACCACCTCTCCTTATGCTTCAATGCACAATGATATATGCACCATGTCAGTAGACAAGAAGACTTCTCTTGTGATATTTCCTTTCCACCCACAAGATACAACTAGTTTGAGAAATGATTTGGGCAGGCCAGCTATTTCAAACCGCAATATTAGAATTCTATTTCAAAATCTGCTAGGAAGCTCGCCTTGCACAGTTGGGGTCCTAATTGAAGGTAACAATCAGCAAGCTAAGATTACTAGTATCTCGCCGGATATGCCACTCAATGTGACTGTACTCTTTTTCGGTGGTCCTGATGATCGAGAAGCATTGAGTTTCGCAACGAATATGATCCATCATCCGTACGTCTTTGTTACTGTTATAAGGTTTCTTTTTCCCACTAACTTATCGTCCAGTGAATCTATTGACTATAATATTGGACAAAAGTTGCTGGACGATAAATTGATAGACTATTTTAAACGTAAGGTGATGCAAGTCCCAACATCGAAGGTTAAAGAAATATATGTGAAAGATGGTTCTGAAGCAATATGGGCAATTCGTTCGCTTCACGACGATTTTGATCTTATGATAGTGGGAAGAAAACAAATAACTGAGTCAAACATAATTTCAGGACTTGATGATGGTTTTCTTGAGTGTGAAGAGCTAGGAGTAATAGGAGACATTGTCTCGTCTTCTGATTATAAGACTGATGGATCGATCTTAATTTTTCATCATCCAACAGATATTAATTAATTAATATCGCTTATGAAGATGACATGCTTAATGATATCCAACGATTCCAATTTGCAGACATTCATGACACCGGGCTCACCACTTCTCTTGTTGTGTTTATGACAAAAGCCAGGCTACCTATGCAGTGGCGCTGACCTGAATCTCTGCAGCAGGGGACCAGAAATTATTCTTGCTTTGTAGAAGCAAACAAGAGATACAAGAGAAATTTCAGGGGTTTATATAAAAGGATAAATTTAGGGTTTGAGAAACATTAGAGCCAGTTGTTAATTAGGGACAACTGACTGTTGTCCCTTCATGGACCTATTCTCATCGCCTTCTCAGAATATTTAGCTTTTCAATTTTAGTTGAAAGATTAAGAGTTGAAAGATTAACAGCACAGCAACAGAATTGTATATGCGATTTTAGAAACTTTTTTCCTTTAAATTATTTCAAATTCTACATAACATTCTTTATTATTCTAACACGATGAGAACAATAAATTTTCTTGAAACAAACCTGTAATAATCAAAATTGAAGAAACCGTCGATCTGTAATTTGGATTCTTAAGAGAACCCCTTTTCATTTTTTTTGCACATAAACTGGTGAGATAACCAAACAACTCATTAACTCCTCATAGTGTAAGTGGCGCCGGTGTTGCATGCAACATCTAGCTACGATTGGTAATCAGCCCTATCACTGCAAGATAGAAGCACAGCCAACATCGTTGTAAAGGTCTGGTTAATGATTGTACCTCGTGATAGTGAACAACAGTCAACATATGAGCCATTAAAGTCTAGCATAATAAAGTGCTATCCTTCATAATCATAATCATAATCATATGTAATGATAATTTGGAAAATCGCTTTGGGGCATCAACATCACAGGGTTGGCCCTGCATAAGTACCCAATGTACGTGTCATTAAGCACAATTTTATTCCAAGATAGCAGTTACGGATCATGGAAAAGATATTAAGATTTATTTTGTGAGGTGGAAATAACTCCGGAAGAGATACATGGTATGTAAGAGCTGATCGACTGAGGTATCGGAATGTTCACTATTTTTGGAGTTTCCAGGTTAATGGTCCAACGGATTTGTCTGACCAAATAAATGAGATATTAGTCAATCAAAATTGTGCATCCAATTTTCCTTCTGTCATTTGCTCTGTTTCATCTCTCAAAACTCCAAACTTTTTTCTCCAAGTTTCTGGTTTGTTTTCTTTTGTTGTCATTTCTTCTTGCCTCTCTCGGTTGCCTGTCTGCCGATGTGTTTGCGTACTTCGAGAGAGATATGGCGACCAACACTACACATAACTTTAAATCATGTACTATTCCGGGAAAAGTCGGGACACGAGGATTAATTTATGAAGATTTTAATTCGCTTACTTTTTCTTTTTCTTCTCTACCGAATCTTGCCTTGCAGATTGTGGTACTTACACTTACACAACGTTTAGTTCATACTGTATTATCACGGTTCAATCAACCATTATTTGTATCCCAAATACTTGGAGGTATACTTCTTAGTCCATGGGTTCTCGGCAATCAGTTTCTAGGTGTGGCAGGCAGAAAAAACAAATTCGGGCTTACATATTTTCTATTCCCTAAAGATTGGATGCAAGTGCTAGACACACTTGCTCATTTCAGTTCCATATTTTTTCTTTTTAAGGTTGGAGTTCAAATGGATCCCAAAATGTTGAAAACATCAGGGCTGCGAACATATGTCATCGGATTGTGTTGTTACTTTTGCTCGTATATATCTGGATATACACTTTCCCATATGCTCAAAAATGATGCTATACCGTTCCTAAAGCCAGTAAATCCAAAAGCAGGGTTCCGGAGCTCTCTTAGAATTAATGAGCTATTCAACTTGGTTTCATTCCCTGTTATCGCTCATGTACTCACTGATCTCTACATTCTCAACTCCGACCTAGGCCATTTAGCACTTATGTAGCAATGGTTGCTAATTTTCTTCATTTGGGTAGATCCACAATAACCGTATTCATAGATTTATTCGCAAAAGGTTACTCCACACTGGAACTCTCTGTAGTGTTGGTCTTGGTGGGGTTGTTTGTATATATAGTTTTTATTGTGAGGCCAGCGGCATTATGGATTGTAAAAAATACACCAGAAGGGAAACCAGTGAAAGAGTCATACCTTTCCTTTATAATGATTTCAGTTCTACTGTGTGAATTAGCTGCTCAATATTGTGGATTTTACGTTAGAGTTGGGGCTTTCTTACTAGGTTTGGCTGTACCTGATGGTCCACCTTTAGGAACAACTATAATTGATCAACTTGATTATATGGTTACCACTTTCCTCATGCCTCTTCATATGGGTATCGTTGGATTGAAGGCTGATAATCGATTTCAGTTTGAATATCTATGGCGGGCAGTAATGCTCATCATTGGTTGTAGCCTTGGAAAGATTATCGGAGTATTCTTCCCATCTGTAATTCTTGGAGTACTGCCCATTCAAGATAGTTTCTTGCTTGCACTCATTATGAACCTTAAAGGCATTGTGGAGGTTTCCATCCTCAACATCTGGATAGATTCTCAGAATGCAAAGGTATGTCTATATGCATAGATTAAAAGGTTAATTAGTTCCGGCCCGGTTATGGAACTTATTGGTATTTGAACACTTAGGCATCATGCTTGAAATTCTTTTCGTAATGCGCAGGAAATTTTATATTCGGAAAATTCAATAATGGTTTTCGCAGTTTTTCTGATATCAGCAATCATTACACCCCTGGTGAAATACCTCTATGATCCTTCAACAAGATACTTGAGGTACAAAAGAAGGTCAGTTCTGCAGTCGAAACAAAACAAGTTAGACTTCCGTGTACTTGTATGTGTTCACACCCAAGATGATGTTCCTACTATCATCAGACTCCTTGAAGCCTCTAATCCAACGAAATACCACCCCTTAACTCTCTACATCCTCCATCTTGTTGAGCTCGTGGGACGTGCTTCTCCTCTCCTTATTTCCCACCCACGACACAGACGTACTTCCTCATCAAATGCTAGCAAATCTGAAAGGATTGTCAATGCCTTCCAACAACTCGAAGACCGATACCTTAGCCTTGTTACAATTCAAGCCTTCTCCACCATTTCTCCGTATGCTTCAATGCACAACGATATATGCACCATGTCAGCTGACAAGAGGACTTCTCTCATAATTTTCCCTTACTGCAGACAAGATGTAATAAGCCTGAGGGATGATCTTGCCAGACCAAATATTTCTAATCGTTCTATCAAAACCCTGCTACATAATCTGTTGCGGAACTCCCCATGCTCAGTCGGGATTTTAATTGACGGTAAAAATTACCAAGCTCAATCAATCCACTTCTTGCCTGACCGGCCTTTCCGTGTGACAGTACTCTTTTTTGGTGGCCCAGATGATCGTGAAGCATTGGCTTTTGCAATGAATATGATCCATCATCCGTCAGTCTTTGTCACTGTTATAAGGTTTTATGGTCTTACTAGTTCATTAACACCCGGAGGAGTTATTGAGAGACATAAGTTGCTTGATGAAGAATTGGTTGACCATTTTAAGATTAACGCAATGCATGATGAAACATTGACATATAAAGAAGTAGAGGTGAAAGATGCTGCGGAAACAATATGGGCAGTCCAATCAATTCACGATGATTTTGATCTTATGTTGGTAGGAAGACAACAAATCACTGATTCAGATATTATCAATGCTTCTGTGTTTGATGCTGATTCGGCTGAGTTTGAAGAGCTGGGAGCTATTGGAGACTTAGTTGCATCTCCAGATTATGATATTAAAGGTTCCATATTCATAATTCACCAACGGCAAGATATTACTTAGTTAATCATGGAAAAGCTAGTGATAAATGCTTAATGATGAGAGTAGTCTAGCAATAGAGATGTGATCAGTACCATGTTATGAATGTGCAGATTAGGTTTCTCCAGAGTCCAAAGCCGGAACAAACCTAAGGAATGTATATGATTCATCATCCGTCAGTCTACGTTACTGTTGTTAGGGTTTAGGGTCCTGCAAATTGATCATCCAATGGTGAACTTATTGCCTATGATGATGAATCTATTAGCATTGCTTGCCGTAGTGCAAGTTGTGCAAGGCTCTGACAGGCCGGCGTAAAAACTATGTTATATTTTTTATGAGATTTTCTCTATTCGACCCGGTACTTACTACTGAAAAAGACTTTGGATTTGGATTTGGATGAATCTATTAGCATTGATATTGATAGACACAAGTTTCTTTATGAAGCTTTAGAAGACCATTTCAGGATTAACATAATGCAGGACGAAACATTGGGGCGTTTGGTCTTTAAGAATTTTGAAACTCTGCTTTAGAACGCCTACTTACGCGCCTAATCAGCGCCTTACACAAGCACAACCATATAAAAAGAGAATTTCTTAACGGTCCGCCAGTTATAACCCCAAAGGTGTCACTATCCATCCACAAAAAACCCATCAAAACAAAAGTAACACAAAAACCCAAAAAAAACAAAAGTAACACAAAAACCAAAAAAAATACAAAAATAACACAAAAACCCCGAAGAATTTTATGAAACATCATAGAATTTGATGAAACCAATTTTGAAATTTGGGGTTTTTGTATCAAATTTTAAAAATTTGGGGTTTTTGTATCAATTTTGTTTAAGATGGAATTTAGTGGATCCCAACATTTGAACAGGGTTTTTGTACCACAGGTTTGGTCACCTTGGGTTTTTATGACTAGTTCTGATTTCTTAAAGAGGAAGATAGTTATATATCGTTTTTAAAGATTGGCTGAATAATTTAGAGAAATTGGGTCAATTGTCCAAAATTCCTTTGAATATGGTTCAAATTGACAAGTAAAAATTAGATATGGGTGAAATGGACACTAAATTAACAAGTAAAAATTAAATATGGGTGAAATGGACACCAAAAGTGTAAACATATTTGTCCCTAATTTTTATGTTTTTCTTTTTTTCTCTCTCTCCAATTTTTTTTCTTTCCCGGAACGATAAGGTGATATTAAGAAAAAAAAAACCAACTACCAAGAGTAGTGGCAAATACAGAACCAAAGACCAAAGGCCATTAGAAAACCAAACAAGACCAAACCAGCTACCAGTTGGTTGTGTAGACATAAGGATCTCCCAGCGACTCCATATTAGACTGAGGTTAATGAATTTGAAAGTTGTGCATCACAAGACCATAAAATGACCATGTACTTAATATGATCTATCACCTCTGCCACACTTTTCTTCCTAGCACCAAAAACTCGATCATTTCTCTCAGTCCAAAGGACCCAGCATATGGCGTAGTGTATTATTATCTTTCATACTTGTCTCCCTGTTCCTTGCAGAACATTTACCTTCCAAGCATCAAATAGTTTTAACATATAATTCGGTAGAGGCCAGGATATCCTAAAAGCTTTGATGAAATAATCCCAAACCTCAAAAGAAAAAGAACAAGTGATCTGTAGTTTATCTCTCAGCAATACAGAGAACACATTGCTTAGATTCAATATCACCACCTCTATGTCTCAGCATATCCCTAGTTGGGAGAGAGTTGTGAAAGCTTGCCCAGAGAATAAAGCTTAGTTTATGAGGAATATACGTTTTCCAGAGATGGTTCTCAAAATTGCAGATATCATGCTCACCTGCAAGAAGTTCATAACATCTGTGAGTACTGAAATTGTCCATAATCTTCAGCTCATCGAATTCTTCCACCAGCTCATCGTATTCTTCCACCAGATTCGGCAAAACTGCAATGTCCCTTATAAGTAAGTCCCATTCGAGTTGTTCATTGGCATTCAACTTCTTTTTAACACAACTCCATCCATTAGACCCCAACACCTCAGCAATTTAAAAGCAAATCACAAAGAACTTCATAACTTTTAAAATATATATCCGATTCTAATAAAATTATATTTTTGGAAAGGATTTTAAGTTATCTACTAAATAAGATCCATTGTTAAGATAAATTTGAAAGTTTTCTTTTCCCGAAAAGAATAGTTACGATGAAACTTAGCCCTTACATAGGCTTACATGACCTGACTAGATAAAGAAAATGAAAACTAACTAAACTAGGAAAGACTTGAAAGACAAGTAATACTAAAATAAGAGTTTGAGAAACATAGTATTAGGAAAGATGTACTATCAAAACCTTTAAAAGCCTAAGTCGTATAAACCACCTCCATATTACGCAGTGAGAATACCCACCCTTGAATGAGCGTAACCACCCCCTTAAAATTACTCTATTCCATTTTTCCTTAAATTCTAGAAAAGTAAAAGTGAATACCGGTTTAATTGAACAAAAACGGCACAAAATAAAGAACAGTCTTTCCTGGAATAAAAAATAATCGTGCGTAAGAGCATTTTGTCTTCTGCTTTCTCTTTCTTATTCTTTCTTTTTCTTCTTCTTCTGTTCTGGCGATTCTGAAAGTTCTGAGAGATGATTCCGAGGCCGTGAAATTGAAAGGAAACTTAGGGGAAACTTTAAGATTTGATTGTTGGTGATGGTGTTGATACAATTATCGAATCGGAATTCTCAGAAAAGGAAAATGGAGATTAAATTTAGGGTTTCGTTCAATTGAATATGTTTATGTGATTCTGGGTATTGGTCGACAGAAGGAAGACCTCTGTACGGTCATTTCAGTGTAATTTGTCAGTCACAATAATTGTACAAAAAAATCAAAATCAGTTTTTTGTTTTTTCCAAATTTCATGAAATTCAAGCTCATCTTCACGTAATCAACCAAATTGATTTAAAATTTCCATTAAATACAATTAAACAAACAAATTATACGTTCAAAGATTATCAAAAACTCAATCGATTCGACCGGAATCGATCAATTTCTAAAACTTTTTCATTAAAAAAAAAGATAAAAATAAATAATTTTCAATTCTCAAAATCCAATTATTGCAAACACAAAATCATACTCCCATTTTAGTGATTCAACCTTCTAATTTTTGTGTAAATTCGATCAGATTTGCCGCTTTCCAAATAAAATTTTACTGCAAAAAAACAGAGCTCTGTATTGGACTCTTTGTGAAGAAGACGACCTGTTATGGTTGAGCCATATATATGATTCAAGAGAACAAATCCATTTTTACAAGCAAGTTGTGCATCCATATTATCAACGCAGCTACTGTTGTTGCATTAATCATCTCTTCAATTACGGAACTCAAAACCCAAAAGATGATACACTCTCTTTCACTTTAAGTTCTTACCTGAATCTCAAATATCTCCCAAACCCCCTCAGCTGCTTAACTAGGTAAGCATGAAAAATCCTTCAATTTCAACAGTCCATTATCTCACTTTGAGTTCTGATCTGAAATTCTTCAATTTCAGCAGTACCAATTTAAAACCTTCAACTTCAACCATGAAATCAACCATCAAAAATTTGAAAGTAAGTAAATAACTATCGTTCTACTTCACCCAACCTTGAAGTCCTCCAACTCCATCTTCTACACCTAAGTTAATAACCAGTTTCTCTAAAAAAAAGTGATAACGTTTTTGTTAAATAGAAGGAGATTAGATAAGAAGGCTTCACATGTTTTTTTATTGTCATATACTCTTATCTTAAGTTACCCATTTACCCTTATTTTTTGTTAGATTCTCCAACACCTGTACTTCATGAGTACGTTCTCTACAACACGTAGTAGATGCTAAAAAAAATAGTCATCGAACAGAGTCCTTGACATCGTAACAAAATGTTATCATGTAACATAATTATCATAAAATGTTACATGAAATGTTATCATGTAAGTGTAACACAGGCGTAGTATGTTATCACTGAGATAAAAACATCTCATATAGCTTTTTAATGAGACTAGATATGTGCCCGTGCTATGTACCGTTTTTTTTTTTTACTTGGTGTGCGCGGGGTTTGCCCCGCCCTATGACAATGCATTTTTGATTTGATGCCCCGTGCCACCACGTGACGGTGCATTTTTTATTTGGTGTGCGTCAGAACCCGTGGCGATGTGATTTTGATTTGATGTGCGCGGCGGTTCGCGCCATCCCGTAGAGATGTATTTTTGATTTGGTGTGACGGGGCAAATATGTTAAATAGGTGGAGAATAAGTGTTTTTTTTATTTATTTTTTCGTTTTATTTTCGCAGAAAACATGTGTGGAATATGTGGATTTTTTTTTCCTTTTATATATTAATTTGGAAAAAAAAGAGTCCTAATATGGTAGGCGTTCGATTTCCAAATTGAATTTGGATTTCCATAAAATTCCAAACATGGTAAGTTGGATTTTCCTTTTAAGCTTGTAATTTTTAAACCAATCATACGTTGCGAAGTGTCCTCACCTAAATGTTGTCGCGTCATGAATTCCAAATTGAATTTGGTTTCTTTTTTTTTATCTCTTTTATATTCTTTTTAAACCAATCATACGTTGCCAAGTGTCCTCACCAAAACGTTCATTTCACAAAACTCAAAAGGCATATTTTGACCAATAAGAAGTGAGGTTTCCTCATCGTTAAACGTGAGAGCTTTATTTGTCTAGGCCTTTAAGTCTTTGGAAATTTTAAAAAAGTGCCCATGTGGGGAAATACATTTAAAAAATTGCTCACATTTTTTTCATTATATATTTAATGCCCATACCGTTAGCAATTCCGTCTGGTCCCGTTAAAGCAGTAAAATCTCGTGGACTAAGTCAATTTCTCACCCGATGAGATGAGATTTTGATGGCTACAATTACAAATATACCCATTACTTTTGACCGGTGATTATCACTTCTACCGTTCACCTCCGAGAAAGAGAAAGAAAAGTTTCTCTTGGTTTTCTCCGTTCTCTCTCTCGAGTCTCGCCTCACTGTTTCACTGGTTTTTGAATCAGTCTTGTTCACTTCTAAAAATAATTTTTGAAGTATTCATATAGACTTTAGTGGTTAGGACAAAGAAAAGAAGGAATAAAAGTATGGCTTAGAAGAAGTTTTGGGTGGTATATGGATTTTGATATTTCAGCAATAAATTGATTTTGTTAACAGTGATTTTTGGTGTCAAATCGGTGGAATAATAAGTGGTAAGAGATTGTGAATGGGTGGGACAGATGGGTTTATGCCAATCAGAATTTGTTGGGAAGTTTTTGAATCACTTGCACCGTTTCATTGAAAAAGGTAATGATTTGGTCGGAATCAACCATGATGGATGGTTTGGCTCCTGTTGTTGGTGTTGACAGCGTGTGAACCAAAGGAGAGCGACAACTATTAGGAGATAGTGTAAAGACCCTCAAGCTCGTCAACGCTAATAGACTAGTCAAGAGACGTCTTAACTGCTAATAACTCGATTAGTTTAACATGAATGTTAATTAATAACAATTAATCTAACAACGATTTAGATACGAAACTAGTACCGTTGAATAGATCTCGAAAAATTATGTGAAATGGACTACTCGAACGTGTCATTCGGACGAAGAAGATATCATCAAAATCGTAAGAAGCGTAAAATTGCCTTTTCTCATCATAACAGCCTGGCTGCCCTTATCCGTTTCTCGGGTGCCTTTAACATTTTTGTCGATCTTATCTCTAGATCGAGAAGATAAACTCGATTTCCTTTCTTTTCTTCTTCATTCTTTCTTTCTTCTGTTTCTTCTCTTCTCCTCTTCTCCTTCTTCTTCGAGTGATTCAGAGATCAAAAGAGAGTTTTGTGATCGGTAGAAGGTGGAGAAGATCATGCAGTAGTAGGTGGTGATGGTGATGGTGTCTGTTGTTGATTCAGACTTGAAGGATGAAGTGAATTAGGATTATGGAATCGTTTATTTCTTTGAAGATTTAAAAGATAAGATATAGAGCTATGGCGAGTTGAAGAATCATGGGTTTAGGTTCAATTGAAGTTCTGAAATTGTCTTGGAGATGAACTGAGAACTAGGGTTTCTGAATTGGGTTTCGAGATTCGATTAAAGATGAATTTGATGTTTTAGGAAGGTGATTAGAGATGGGTATTGAGGGGATTAAACGAATTAGAGTTATGATTGAAGTTAAAATGATAATATGGAGTTATTCTGTGAAGCATCAATGAATTAGGGTTTATGTCTGTTCTTCCCCAAACCAGAAGTTAGAGTTTATGCATGTTGATTTGAGTGCGAATTAGAGAAGTGTTGATTTGAGGATTACTTTAGGGTTTTGCTGAGAACCAGTGATGAGGCTGATTAAGGATGGGTGTTTGGAGATTGATTAATTTAAGGTTACAGCAGCTGGAATTGATGAAGCAACAGTTCAGGGGGGGCTAATATCTGAGTAAGTTTTTATGTTGCTTAATTATAGTAATTGAAGTTGAATCGTGTATAATCTGATATAGTTGAATAATAACATGAGTTTAAGGATGGTGTTAATATTATTGTTGTAATAATTTGGATGAGTGGGTGATTTCAAGACATGAGATAGAGAAAGAAATTGTTAGAGTCAATTCAAGTTGTATGAGATGTTATGTGAATGGAATGAGCTGGTATTGGAATCTGTTGGGAGAGTAGAAATTATATAGAAATGGTAATGAGGTTGAGGTTAAGCTTAGTTTGGATGAATGAGAGATTTGAAGTAATGGAATTGGAATTGAGTCACGGCTGGTACTGATGTTGTTGTGGTGATCTTCTTGGGTATCCGTTATGGAGTTATGAATGTGCAGGTGAATGTAAAAGGATTTGGGGTTATAGTGGTGGTGTGTTGAGATGAGGTACGGTGCTACTTGAGATGAATGTATCTGTGTCTAATTTGAGAGAATAGGGTGAACTGAGAGTGAGATGGTAGGTTAAAGAACAGTTAGATTGCTGTGAAAGCTTAAAGCTGCAATTGCAGGTATGCTATGTTGTTTTGTAAATAAATTTTAAGAGTTATAAATTAGAATGATTGAATTGATGCAATGAATAGATTGAAGTTGAACTGAAGTTAGAGTTGCAGCTGTGTGAGAAGCGCTGGCCTGTACAATGGCTCAGGCCAGTGTTAGTCATCCCAGTCAGATGTCTGACTAGTTTGGTTAGATGACTCAGTTAATCTGACTGAGTCAAATGGGAACCTGAATCAGTCTTATTGACTGAGTTGACCCAGACCGATTTCTGTTTGACTCGTTAACCGAGTTAACCTTTTGACTGTTGACTCTGACTAGTTGACCTGACCTTTGACGTTGACCATTAGTTGACCCATCTGACCGTTAGAGACCGTCAGTTGACCAGTTGGACTAGGCTTTGGTTAGTGTGCCTGTTTAGAGAACTTGGGCTTAGGACCAGTTATCTTATGTTGATGAATTGGATCCTTATGGTCTGATTTAACATTTATCTTCTTCTACGAGTTGTAGATATTCTTAAGACTTAGTTAATGGATTATAAAACAGTAAATTCTTAGTTATGCTAAAGATAGATGATAAAAAGGTATAGAACCATAAATGGGCTTAGAACCATTAGATAGACTTGTATGATTCTTGTGTGAGCCATTTTGGCTAGATTCTTAGAGTTCTTGTGTGATTAACAGTTAGTTATTAACAACGATCGATTCAAAGGATGAACCAGTGGATCGTGGATCTCGAGTTAGGCATGGCTTGTCATCAAAAGAGGTGGGAATTTACATTTTGCTCTTTTGTGATTATTGTTGTTTTCTTATAAGAGTTTATGTTTAACAAATTCATGCATTGTCTGATTGTGTAGTCCATGCATTGTTTTATTTAAAATTCCGAAAGTACTGTTGAATCCTTTAATCTTTCCATGATTTGGAAAGGAGCTGTAATGCTTTGTTTGTCTCTATGAATTGTTTGGGAAATAATAATTTCCATTTGAATGCTTCCATCTGTGGTATATAGGATACTGCTCCTTCATTTATACCTACTTACTTTCAGCTTTTATGCAATGGCTAGGGCGATACACCACGGTATTATTATCTAGGGCGATACACCACAGTAATATTATTTAGGGCGATACACCATAGTATTATTATCTAGGTGTGGATCTGGTTGACACCATATTATACATTGTTTGACGAAGGAGTTAGTTCCATATACATGATTGTTTACCTATGTGAAATTGGTTGTGTTTTAGTGTTTTGGGAAAACATGAATTGCTTTCAAATCATTCCAATGATTACTTGAAAGTTAAATGTTATTCCTACTGGGCACCCCTTTTAGGGATGATGTTCTCACTCTTTCCCACTTTCAGTTTCAGAGACAGATCAGAGTTGCGCAGCGGAAGCTTCAAGGAGACGAGTCCGTTATTCGGTTAACTTCTGCTATGTTTATTATGTTGTATATTTTATTTGTAAACCAAATGACTAATGTATATGTATCATCTGAAAGGAGTTCTTGTATATATATTTCAGAGGGGGGTTAATTTTGGTTAAGTTTTGTAGCAGAATTCTTAATTGAATGTTTATGTAAATGATTTAGATCGTTAGTGCTTCTTTATTTAGTTAATCTCTTGGATTAGTCAGTTGCTAGCTTTGGGCGATACAGATAGTGGGAAGGAGACGAAGGATTCAGAATACAAATTTCTAATCAGGGCTATGATTTGAGTTTTTTCAATTTTGAAAGGATTATAAACAGATGTACCCCTATATTTACATCCGATTTAAAAATGTACCCCGTTTTTTTTCCCATTTACAAATATAGGCCTGTTTTTAATATAGGCCTGTTGGATGTTTTCTATCCAAATCCGTTGGAAAAGTCAATTTCTCGATCGTCTGGTCAATTTCTCGTTGACCGACATGAGAAAATGAAATATTAGATTACAATTTTGTCCTTTGATACGTGGAGAAATCTCGTGTGAACATGGACATCTCGAAGAAATTTGAGGATATGATTTAGTCCATAGTTATTAACGCAACCAAACCTGTTCATTTTTCTTTCTCTATCTTTGTTCATCTTCTCCACTTCACTTCTCCACAGCAACATCAGTCCCAATCGACGTCACCACCACTCTCATTTGAATATCACAGCCGCCACCACCACCACCACCATCGGTAACACCTTCTTCTTCAGTTACTTCTTTTTCTTCAACGGGTAATTCTTCTGATGTTGCGGAATTTAGTTATAAATTGATTTAGGGTTCTTATTAATTGAACCTTTTTACTGAAATTCGATGTATAAAACTTCATGGGTTTCTTCAATTTCGTCTTTTTAGTTCATAAGTTTGTGTTCTAATTTGAATCGATGGTGTTAATTTGAGCTGATTGAAATCGGTGGAGGAAAGTTTTTAGGTGGACGAGGAATAAAAAACGGTGCTGATTTACATGGTTAGACGATGAAGAACAAGTATCAGTTGTGTTATATGGTTGATTGAGACATTTGTTTTGATTGGTACATGTAATTGCAGATGCAGAATTTGGGTTTGGTTGAAGATACAGAGATTTGATGCTCACAAGTGAGTGTTTGCCGAGAGATGATGTTGTTAATGTACATCTCATCATCTTCTTAAAGGGTTCTGACAGGATTATGTAGCTGTGAGATAGTTAGGGTTTCTGAAGATGAGTAATTGGAAGAATCTGATGATGATATTGAATGATTTAAGAGTTGGTTAAGCTTGGAATTACTGAGATAATTGGTTTAATGGTTGTATCTGGTGGAATTTTGAAGATGGGGTTACTACTGCTGGTGGTAATGAATTATAATGGTCCGAGATGCTGTAAAGGAGATTGCAGTAATGGCCACAGTTTCGTGTTGGGTTAGATGAATGCTTAGGCAAGTTAAAGATAGTGTGCAGCTGCTTAAATGAGTTGTGTTAGATGATTGAATGAACAGTTTATGCTCATGGTGGTTTGAGGGATGAAGTTGTTATTGGTTGGGTCACTGGTGTCAAGGAATGACTAGGTATGTTGAGGGCTAATGTGTTGCAGCTGTTTGTTGAGAAGAAGGTGGTTATGGGTTATGAAGAAGCTATAGAACTGACAAGGTGTTGCTGCAATTGATTTATGGGTTGCAGCTGTATTGAAGGAGATAAATCTGGTGGTGGTCTTTGTTGAATGAAGTCAGGAAAGAATATACATACTTGTAGTTGTTGCAGCAGTCGAGTTGGTGATACTAACTGGTGAAGTTAGATGAGCTTTACAGGTATGTGTTGAATGGCAGTATGACACTGGTAGAGCTGTAGCAAGAAGAATACAGGGAAGAATTACAGGTTGTGCCTTTGGCTGGTGGTACTAGTGGTATGAATTGAGCTGAGGTTATTGAAGTAGTAGCTTCTACTGAGATGAGACCGGTGATGTTGCTATTTGCCATGGAGTTATGAATGAGGTTTGCACTACAGATTGCAGATAATGGTGCTATGTGTTAAGTGGTGATGCTTGAAGTAATCATTGCAGGTGGTATGAGGAGATGGAAGCAACTGTAATTACAAGTAAATGAGCATTGCAGGTGAACTGGTTGAACTGCTATTGTGTGGAGCTGTAATGAGGAGAAGCAGAAACTATGGGTGTTACAGTTTGATGGTGGAATCTGGTTATGTTTTCAAGGAAAGTGCATGAGATATGACTGAAATAAAATTGTGTATGTGGAGGTTATGGATTTGTTTAGTCCATGTATTGCAATGGGAATGGTTGATGTGACAGTGTGCTGAGATATCTGGAGTTGTAGATGTGAAGGATTGCAAATGAAATTAAGCATGGGGAGGATATTGCACCATGATGGTGCAACACAAGTTCAGGCCGTGCAATGGCCTTAGCCAAGACGTCTCAGCCAATCAGCCAGACAGATTTCTGACTCGTTTCTGATTATTTTCCGTTCTACTCCATTTCTGCTCCGGAGTTTTAGTATTTTTTTTTAATTTTAGAAAAGTAGGGACCAATGATAGAGTGCCACGTGTCAAAGAGATAGTGACAAGTAAGACGGTTGTGTACAGACTAAATTGACAGCTTAATCGGCGATTTAAATGACTTGAACAGGTGAGTGGTTAGCTCAGCGATTTAGAGGGCTGGAAGGTCTTTTTAACATGACTTCACTGCTGACATGGAGGATAACTTTCCGCTAGCCATTTTTTTTAAAAGAACGGTCAAAACAGGGGTACATCTGTAAAAGTGAAAAAAACAGGAGTACATCTGTATGCGCACAAAAAAACAGGGGTACATCTGTATTTCACCCATTTTGAAATTAGGGTTCTTCAATGTAAGGAAGAACATGATTTTGGTTTCTTTTCTTAATGAATTCAGTTGATGCAGATCTTCATTCTCATCTCTAATCTAAAGCATAATATTTTTTTTTTTTTATCATTTTTTCTGCTAATTTTAGAATCTATATATATTTACCTGTTTGCACCAGCAGTTATTACAGGGGGTTTGATCAATTGAATGTGTGAGATTTTTCTTCTTCTATTGAACACTAAATTAAGCTCTGTTTCATTGATTTGCTGTGCATCATATGGTAATTATCAATGTTTACAGGGAGGTATGACAAGGGATCATTTGAGATTTTTTAAGATAAATTGGGGAAAAAGATGAACATCAACAGTAGTTCCAATCTGATTCAGCTCGGCACTGAGTCAACACTTGACTCTTCGATGGTACAACTCGAACCGAGTTAAACGATTTAGGGGTATGAATGTCTTTTGCCATGGCTCAGTAAGTGCCACGTGTACAGGAACGGCCATTAACCGTTTTTCAATAAAACGGGACGGAAAAGGTTAAAGCATGGGCATTTAATATATATTGAAAAAATCGTGGCATTTTTTTAATTGCATTTCCTCACATGGGCATTTTATTAAAACCCCCTAAGTCTTTAGGTGTTGTTTTTTAGTCGTGTCCTTTTTTCTCTCTTCGGTGAGCCACCCACCGCACGCGGTCATCTAGAGAACGAAAAGAAGACTTCTGGACTGAATTCTGATAGGTAGTAGTAGTTTCTCTTGCTTACTGAACTAAGGGTTGTATTTTGTTTTCAAATACATTTTCTTACAGATAATGGGTTTTGCAGCATCAGGTTAAGGGATATCAACTTGCCCTTTACGGTTCCGCTCACTGGCTTCCTGGTAAAGATAAAGAAAAGAATAACTTCTGGATTGGATTATGTTGTTTTTTTTCTACGTTGAACGAATTCACTTCACCTTTAAATGAGAATCCCTATAGCTCTTCCGCAAATAATTTTATTACTAAGAAATAATCTTATTTTAGTTTTTCCACATAATGAGATGTTTGCATGTTTCTCAAGATGGTGGATTTGAGACTCCATGTCATTATTAGAATTTGATTGTGGATTTGAGTCTCCATGTCTTTATTAAGAATTTGCTCCACACATGTATATATCCAATGTGACAAATTCCAAGTAGGCTGCAACATACCTAAGTACTTTCTGCGTGATTACACACAATTCATAATCAACCATAGCTTCAGGCGTTGGAAAATGTTATCTGTCCTTTATTTTTCTTATTGGGGCCAACCAAACCATTAAACCATGCCTATGTCGTATCATAATGTTTTTTTTTTTTTTTTTTTTTTTGTTCTCCCTTATATTTTTGAGATATCGTTGTCCTTGTATGCATATACAACTAAAACTTATATAATTATTACAATATAAAAGGTGCAATGTTATTCAACGAGCTTTAATGCTCCCCACTCTCCTCCCTGATGAGCTGTCGGCGTATGTGGCGGAAAAAAAACCAAAGTGAGGAAGACACGTAATTTTTAATGTTTGACCAAAAGCTAGGCGGGAATGTAAAATTTTGAATTTCTAAAATTTGGGCTGGATTGAAATAATTCATCAGCTCAAATATGTGTAAGACAACAACTGTCTTTTCTCCTTCATCTCTGTGAACATATCATATGCTTTCTTCAAATCTCCCTTCTCTCTATAGTTTTTTCTTTCCATTCTCAATTTCTGTAACGAAGAAGGTTAATGTGGTATTGTCTGTTGGCATAAATGAATGATTATTAGATCAACTAACTTGATTTATGTGCTAATTTTGAATTTGTATTCACCTTCTACTCGTTAGTTCAAAAAATGGGTTCATTTAAATTTTGTGTTTTACTGAGTAGAAGTATTTATTTGTTATGCTTACAAGGTGTTTTCCTTATTGTCTAAATGAGAATGGAAATTTGTTAATTAACAGAGACTGTTGTTGATAGTTTATGCGGAGTGTGATTTCAGCCTTTCAACGAGACTATAGTCTAAATGGTATCTCCATATACATTCAAGCTTACAAAAGAGCAGATGAGCAGCAACTTTTTAGCTCTCTTCTTACTGAATTAACAACCAACTGATAAGTTGGCGACATTCTTATGAATTTGAAACAACACATTCCCTTATGAACAAGCACATCCAACTGAATTTTATGTCTAAAATTCACCCCGGTGACACTGAATTTCAAACTAATCACAGAAAAAATGGGGATTATCAAACCTTTAGATCTTTTAAATACCGATGCTATCATTTGCAGATCAAAAATGACAATTGTAAGCACAGACAACAATGCCGAGAAGCTGAAAAGCATTAAAAGGTATTGTATGTACACATACATAAATATATACCAAAATATTAAACGATGTATGCAGGAAAGCAATTTTCATAATTACAAAACACGCTCGAGCTGCATGCTTACCAAAATATACGCGACTTCATAGTTTGTGGATGATTTTTTTTTTCTTCTTACCCTCCAAACATTTGCATATTAAGCGTTGTATGCGGCAAAGTTGGTGCTGACCCTTGCACGTGAAATAACTCACATCATTTAGCAGTCCTCCGTAATGAGGGTATGGATGTGGATGCGAATGCGGATAAAATTCCCAAGGATGGTACATATGCACTTGTTGTGCTACTCCATTAGCTTGATACATAGGATCTCTTGGTATAAGTCATTGCACAACGGAACACCGCCTAGTATTATATTAATGCTAGTTGAGAAGTAGGTATGCTTCAAAAATTAAAATTAAGAAGTTGAGAATTAGGTTTGTTTATATTGTGTACTCATGAGCAATCTGACTTATACTCACTAGTAGAGTGCAGTGTTATTTAAGTTGAATATGTTCAACACAGACACCACTGAATACTACAGCGGATGAAAGTTACACAAAATGCACCGTGTTATGCTTAAAAAGAAGGGATGTCAATTGCTCGGCCAACTCTTTCTTTGCATGCCATGCAATTAAATCAAAATGCACAAAGCTCCAAAGCTTGACAAACTGTTACTTCACAACAGAAAAACTCAAGTTCTAAACCCATTATTGATTATCTATGAAAACAAGGTTCTTGTTTTGTAAGAAGCAACGACATTTAAGAAAGGATGATTGGGTTGACGTGTAGCCAACCGTTCATGGAATCCAAGTAACTTAGCGTTGACACCATCTAGAATAATTGTGTTATATGACTTCCACTTGCCTCAGTCGGTGGTACGACTGAACTTCGTGAATTCCCATCTCCTAAATAACAAGAAAAACATTTCGTGAGTAATTTAGGCCAACTTTATAACATACAATAACCGGTACAGAAAAGAAACTAAAGCACATACATTTAGTGTTGCATGGTTGAAGTATGTAGCATCATTCATCCAACAAAGCTTTGTAACTATTCTTTGCTTGAGCTTTATATATAAGTTATACCAAAACGTATTACTATCAACTCTAATTCAAAGATAGTATGGGCAGTGTTCAACAATTGACTTCCTACTAGAACTATGCTAAGATACCGTGGAGTTCAGATTGAAACATGCAGAAAATTGTGTATTCTGTAACACACAGAGAGAGAGACGGCTGAGCATATGTGTAACTCTTGCAGCTTCACATTTCTGGTATGGGATTACTTTTTAAAGTCTTTCCATATATCTTGGCCTTTATCGGCGACTTTCTTGCAACTTTTTGATGCTTGGGAATGGAATGTCCTAAGAAATGGATGTAAGTAAGTATGGGAGATAACTCACGCTATTGCCTGGTGTATTTAGAAAGAATGTGGAAGTAGGGTTTTTGGTGCAAGACATAAATCAGTGGAGGAGTTGATAATTTTGGTTAAAGCAAACAAAGATATGAACTCAGTTCTGCGAAACTGGGAGACTGTTTTACATATGTAATGCTCTAGATACATTGTAATCTCTGGCTTGGCCTTTTCTTTCTTAATTACAACATTTTCCTTTGGGAAAAAAAAAAAAAAAACTTTAATTCAATGTTGTCTTTTTTTTTTTTTTTTTTTTTTTTTTTTTTTTTTTTTTTTTTTTTTTGCCCTAGACTAATGGTCCCTAGACTACTTCCAACTTTAATCCAATGTGCAAAACAGATTATGAACATGGAAAAAACACTAATAAAGTAGCAATCACTACGAGCCAAATCCCGCATCTAAGAAATTCATATCCGTGCAATTTCCAGAGCCTTAACAACAACAACAACAACAACAAAAAATAAAAAAAAATCTACAGTAGTTTGTCAGTCAGTTCGCCCTGCGTGCCATTATGATCTGGAATACTTCTTCTCTTTTTCTTTATAAACGAGTACTAGGGCATTAAACGAATTCACTTTTATACGTCGCACTTTGTGATTTACGAAGATGTATTGATAACTTTACCTTGTTATGACTCCCATCCCCGTAATGATTCATATGCCTCTTGGGAAATTGAGCTGAAATTTCTCCCCAAAAGAAAAAAGAAAAAAATTGAACTTGTGAGATTGGTTTTCCTATGACATTACGTACAAAAGCGAGCAACATAT
Source organism: Papaver atlanticum (assembly GCA_023531105.1). Lineage (NCBI taxonomy): Eukaryota > Viridiplantae > Streptophyta > Magnoliopsida > Ranunculales > Papaveraceae > Papaver > Papaver atlanticum. The sequence continues at coordinate 672,943 of JAJJMB010016669.1, read as the reverse complement.
GACAATGTTCATCAGCACAGTTACGGCCCTTTAAATGCACAATGTATTTGTTGTATGTTTATATAGTGATGAACATTCTCGCACTTACTGTCTTTAAACGACTCTGACTCTCGGCATTAATTTGTACCTTTTTACCAGGTCGTTCCCTCCTCCCCTGAGTTGAATTTCATACAATATTTATACCCTTGACATGTATGCGATGTCATTTGATATAATAATATAGGAACAAAAATAGTCTGTTATGTGCCTTCTAATCACACTCTCTCGGACTTATAATTCTTGTTTAATCGCATAAGATTGACTGCAACTTATCACTGGAAAATATAATGAACACTTAAATAAGTAGAAGAATTAGAACTCCGAAATTTAATTACAACGCTGATATTAAATCAATGGTACACAGGTAATTAACCGGAATGATGTCAGGTATATATAAACTACAATGTAGCCAAGAACTATTTCACAAAGTTGAACTCTAAAAGGGTCATAAGTGATTGGACTCCAATCTCTCTGTGTATTGTAAACCATAGGTTGTTCCAACACGAAGCACATGTCCTTTCTTTTGTAAAACTTTCTTTCTTTGTAATGCGACGTCAATAAAGATGGTTCTGTTCCATGGGAGCCAAATATATGAGAAACCCGAAGATTCAATGCAAACATATAGCAGTACCTCACCGATGACTACACGAAACGACAAAGGACACTACAACATAAAAAGGTAAACAAAATTAGATCAACATGAACTTGCAACACTATGAGTCTGAATTAAAAACCATACGACTATGGGATCGTTAGATTTTCATAATCCAAAAAACAACAAAATACAATCACCCTTAAAATTCAATCATTGCTGTAATCTTAAGTCTAAACAAATATATAGAAAGGAGAAATGGGTAAAAAGTCTCACCTATCTAAACCCAAAAGTCCTGATAGATGGAAACCCAAAGTTCAACAACTTGAATAAATTAATTGAACATTAAAACGGTCGTGTTGCTTCTATTCTTGGTTTACCAGTACACAAAAATAAACTCAAGAAAATTTCATATCCAAGATAAGTTGAAAATTTTGACTGCATAAGAGGATCTACACATATACTTATGACGGTCATGGCCATTTTGACGTCTAAACTAACTGGATAAAAGAAACTTTTAACCCTCAAGGACTTCCAAGAGGTTCTACGCCGACTCAGAAGGATTCTAAGAAAATTAGAACCTTACCCAGAAATTATTAATCAAAATATGAACATATCGATCTTACACTAATTCCTCTCTGGCCAGAAAATCAGAAGTACAGACCTTTAGCAAATCCATGAAATATTTGATCAGGCCTGTTCTTGTTTTTCCTAGTAAGGTTTCCTTCTTCGTAAGCAAATAAAATTTATACCTTGATATGTCATGCCAAGGTGAAGAAAAATTGACCACGTATCCTATATAGATATATGAAAACTAGTAAATTCAAAGACCAAAACATGAAATAAAGCTTGGTGAGTGCCAATGAACAATGAAAACCCGTGAAGAAACATAAAAAAGCAATCGCGATTGGGGATACTAAAACTAATTGGGGATAGAGGAAAATGACAAAAACCGGATCCAAATATCAAATCAGGATCACCCCTTATCTAATTATTTTACCTAATACCTAATTTACCCCTCACTAATCAGGTTTAGTGATTAATTATAATTAGTAAATTCATAAGATTATTTGATAAATGATTAGTGTGTATTTGTATTTGTATTTGGGTGAGTGAGGTGAGAGTAGAAGGAGGGAAAAAAATTGAGAGGGAACTTTTTTTGGTAAAAATGGAGGATGATTGTGAAGAGAGAATTGCTGCTAAGAGGTTGGAAATTTGATTTTTTTTCTTTGAATCCACCATTTTTGCAGATGAAAAAGCTCGGTGCCGGCATGGACGTGGTATGAATACAATGCCGTAAGCAGCAATACCAGCATGGTATTCATACCACGTCCATGCCGGCACCGAGCTTATCCCCCATTTTTGAAATTCAAAGCGGTATGGTATTCATAGTTATATCAATGCCGGCACACCAACACAGTGTGCCAGCGTTGTTGTCGATCGTTCATCCGTGCCGACATTTGTTGGAAATTTTCATAGATGTTTTCCAGGGGGGCGTACCCCTCCCGGCTGTGTTCGACCAAGAACATGCCGGTACTACTAACGGCATAGTATTTTGCTTAAATTTCTTTGCCGACACATCATGTAAAGTATCCAGAAAATTGATTTTTTTTTTCACTTGACTACCGGCATTGATAGATTTCTATTGAGCATGCCGGCATTTAGTTATGGCATTGAATGTTAGATACCAAGCATGCCGGCATCATTTTCCGGCATGATCTTCATCACTTCCGAATGTCAAAAAAAAAAAAAAAATCAAAGTGAGGAGCTGGCAGAGAAGGAGAAGAGAATTTGAAAGGGAATGGGGAAAATTTAGAAATTGAAAGGGAATGGGGAATATTTAGGTTTCAAAGCCCTAACCCTAAAAGAGATTAATAAGAAGTGAAGATTAAAATGGGGGATATGATTTTGTTTTTGATTTTAAGTTTCTTTATTTTTATTTTGAGGGAAGGTATTTTAGTATTTTGCCTCCCAAAAACACCCCTTAGCAGACACTATTGGTTGGGGGAAGTAATTTATATCCCCCAATCGCGCATTAAAAAAAAAAGGGTTTGGTTTTAATTTTCCTTTCTTTCCACAAACATGATTCATTTCCTTTAAGATCTTGCATTCATCTCTCAAGCAGTCCAGTTCAAGACCACTTTCAATAACTAAGTACACAATTACATAAAATCAGTTCCCTTCAAAGTTCCACCAACCAAAAAAAAAAAATCTCATTTCAAAGTGTCTGCCACTGCTGCCTTAAAACGGTTCTAGGTTTCCTAAAGAGAAATGGTATTAATCCAAAAGCCTATCAGCAGCTACTATTATTTGGTCATATATAGATTTGCATGCGCTCCATGACACATGACAGAATTAGGTAATACAGGATGAGCCCATATAAATCTAGCTGTCAACTGTGTAGTTGGAAGAACAAAACCGATGCACATAAATAGGAGTACTCAATGCTTCCCAAACAAAGTTAATTGTTCATAACTCTATACATAGTACGACATACACTCAAGAAGAGAAAAAAAAAGAAGGAAGTACCATGAGAAAGAAGCTACGTTCTTGGATGACCAAGATTATCCTTTGAAACAGTCAGTGAAGTAGTTATCAGCATATCATTTATATACACAACCCCTGTAATTATCAACCAAGAAGCAATTATCAAATATTCAATCCACTCAAGTCAGGTTGAAGACACTATGAATTCTCTAATTTTAAAATTTATCGTAATAAAGATCAGTAGAGAAAGAGAGAGGATAGAGACAGATTACTTAGGTCTATGACGACTCCAGAGAAAAAGAAAATGACTGAACTTGATTCCTTCAGGAGTGACACTTGCTTCCTTGACAAAAATAATCAGAACCACCTTATAATTACAAAAACCTAAATGAAACCACAAAAGCAGAATAACCTAAAGGAATCAAAGAGATGGTATGGTGTCTCCGATTTGAAGGAAGTCAGATAATAATATGCCAAAGAGATATATATCGAGAGAAAATTGAAATGGAGGAAAATGTAATCTAAAAATGCCGAGGAGAAGTGACAGAGGTTGATCTAGTTAGCAGGGAAGAACATCCAAAAACTCAATTAGAGGAAACGCATTCATCTTCATCCATCGAAAATGAAGGTTTCAGAAATTATAAGGCGAGTCAGTAAAAATACGGGTGTAAAATGTGTTTCATGGAGTCAACCACGGTCATTAATTAGACTGCTCTTTATATAACCTAAGTTAGCCAAACATGGTCTGCCACTCGTATAATGGTAAAACAGTATACCTATCCAGCAATGTTGTGTGAGAATTTATGAAATAGACCAATAAAATTGATTTTAGACATATCTAACATGGTCTGCCACTTGCATGCTTCCGATACCACTATCTAACCCTTTTAAGTAAGTTTTCTCTCTCAGATTTACCAGCATCAAATCCATATGGCTGCAATGAACAAATAACACCATGAGACTACAGAACTTGTAAGGATTAAGGCTAAATTGATAAGAAAAGACATGGATTAATTGTAAGGATTAAGGCTAAATTGATAAGAGAAGACATGGATTAATATTCCAGAATTAAAGATTGTTTGTAAAATCTGGAAATTTAGTAAGCACAATGCAAACAGGATCTAACTAAGAGCAACAAACAATCCTTTCATATCTTATGCTTGTGCGTACAGCCTTGACAGCATCGATCGCAAATGTAAGCACTCGCAAGTGATGCAAGTTTCAGTTATTAAGACTGTCATGCCAATAAGAGAAAACCCAAATCCACAAATAAGTTCCAATAAGAAAACAATATCCTCATTACAATAAAGCCATTTTTTGTTGTCGTTGACAGAATAGGCAAATGGTATGATGCATCGTAAACTGAGATCTCCTCATGCCAGAACCTTAAAAAGAAAATCCAATTGTAAGATACTTCTTGATCCACTTAACATCCCGTGATGGATCAACTCGATAATCATCATATCTCAAAAAAAGACAAATATCATAAAAAGAGCTACAAACCACACACACACACATATATATATATATCCAGTTATGATCGTTCCTAGTATGCCATTGTATTCAGGTTGATTCTTCCCATCTAGCTTATGGGTATCTTAAGTTGCCAAAAGAGATTGGTGCGTCTTTTCCCAGAAACAGTTGCAACACCTTCAATGATATTTGTTTTCATTCAGTCACAATATCAAACATTTAGTTGTAAAGTTATTGAGGCTGGTGAATGTCAAATGAAAAACAAAATAATACCTTTAGATAATACTGAACTAATAGACACCGATCAATCCCTTCTGCAGCGTCACTAACAGGAAAGACACCAATCAATTCCTTCACTTTCCTTTGCCATAGCTATTATCCACCAATTGCAATCTAAATAATCCAAAAGGGTAACCAAATCATTCGGAGGTGAACAAAATAGAAATGTCAAAATCTCTGATTCATGAGACTCTAAACATAAAAATTCTCAATGAATTCCATCACCCGTTACCAAACTCATAGAGTTGAAATCGATTACCTTTCTCACATTTTTTTTTTTTTGGCAGACTCCCTTTCACCTTGTACCTCCCAGTGGTTATACTTTTCCAAAAGCTCTATTACTTCCACGTCCTGTAACATCAAACATAAGACAAACAATAAGAACTTTCATCTGATCTATCTACAAAACAAACAATAAGAGAAGTAAGAATTGAAAGAAATACGCTAACAAAAGGAAAACCCAAAACTTATATCAAACTCGATACCTGAAATTATTCAATTTTAAAACTCTTAAATCAGTCAGAGAAATCAGATTGACCGGAAGTCTCTGATCATTTTCCATTTTCTTGGTTTTCTGAAGTGTTTGGAAGACGGACCAAATAGTTTCGCCTCTTAGTTCTCTTTTCTACCTCTCCTCTCCTTCCCAATTTTGGCTATGAAATCAAATCACATACAAATAATGAACCAAAATCCCCATAATTTGAGTTTTGCAGTACCGATTGATCTGAGAACTAACTTGAGTTTTGCAATTGAGAACTAAACCAAAGATCAAAATCGTGGTGAACATCCCATGACTAACAAAATGGAACCTGCTTGTTCCATGTTTCATGATTAAGACCAAGTCCTATGGTCTTCTAATCTAGCAGTCCACGTCAGGTAGGGTAACCTCCTAAATCCTATGGGAATGCTAATGTAGCATCTAGATTAGCAGTCCACGTCAGCTGGGACCACTGCCCAGCGTTGTTTGGTTCAGCGCTTTAAATTTCAGCCGTCAGATCAAATTTTGTGATTTTTGTGATCAGTGTGATTGTTGTGAGTGCTAAGGTTACTTTTTCAGCGTTAAATGATTCAGCGTTTCAATCTCGCTGCTAGTTGAACTGCGGGCACTTGTTAGGAGAGAGAAGTAGTGTTAACTTTTTGACCACACTTTTTTTTTTTGATTTGCAACACTTTTTGTCCAATCTAGCAGCTCAATCTGCCCATAGGGGTTAGCCTAAGGAAGGTAGACGAAGAATTCGAGGGTAAAGGATTTAGGGTAGTTGTAGAGAACGATTGAGCACCCACGATTCATCTCCCTAAAAGCAAACGCGCATGTGCGGAAAATGGGTGCGGTCTGGACAACCACAGCCATGAATTTATCTTTGCCAAAAACAAATCTTGACAACTCTTTACATAGGCAAAGTTATCCAAACTGTGCCATATATTCTTAATATATCATCAGCTAACAAATTTACTGCCTTACTAAAAGTGGTACCTGGAAGTTTCTCCTCGACATAAATCATATGCAATTGTTGAGGTGCCACCAGAAATGCCCACTAAATTTGGAGTTGACAGGCAGAATATCATTGACTATTTTTTGATAATAGTCAAAAATAGTCGATACATAACGATTAGTCAGTCAATAACAAATGAACAGCAAATTTGTGAATCCCATCAATCAAATTTTCTATCTATAAAACTCGGAAGAAAAAGAGAAAAGAAAAGAAAAGAAAGAAAAACATTTGTTTCCTTTCCTTGCTGCTTCCTTTCTCCCCTGCCCAACACCTACTGTTTCGGCTGCTGGTGAGCTGAGGTATACGGAGAAAGAGAAATGGGGAAAGGTTATACAATTTGTGCAACTCCAGGTGCTGTCAGTTCGGGAGGATTATTTAATCAATTAAAAAAGTTTACTAATTTTCATCCTCTACAAAGTATTTGTTTGCAAATTACTACACTTTCACTTGTACCTCATTTCATACATAATATGGCATTGTCACGGTTCCATCAACCCTTGATTGTCTCTCAAATACTGGTAAGGCTTATTTATCATGCTTTAATTATTTTCTCGAGTACGTACGTTTTTATTTTTATGACTATTGACGACTTTGTTATAAATCTTATATGTATAGGCAGGGATACTTGTTAGTCCATGGGTTCTTGGGTATCCATTTATAAACGTAAAAGACAGCGCTTTTGGAGATAGTTCTGCAGATATTTCTGGAGATGGCAATGCTATAGGAATTACATATTACATATTCCCTCTTGCTGGATTTCAAGTAGTAGACATGCTTGCACATTTCAGTTCCATGTTTTTTATATTTAAAGTTGGAGTTCAAATGGATCCCAAAATATTAATGAGAGCTGGGTGGCGAACATACTTAATCGGCTTTTGCTGTTTTGCTTGCTCTTTTGCATCTGGAGCTCAATTTTCCCATAGACTGAAAAATGATAATATACCGGGATTAAAGTCAAGAGATTTAGGGTTTCGGAGCTCTGATAGAGTAGTAGATCTATTCAGCATGATTTCTTTCCCTGTCATAGTCTATGTACTCGATGATCTCAAAATTCTTAACTCCGACCTAGGTATTTTATCAATTCATACAGCAATGGTTGCTGATTTTCTTCACTTGGGTTTAAAATTCTATGTCTTTTTCCGCCAAATAATCACAAGTGGAAGACAAGCGTATGCACTACCTGCAGTGATCATCTTATTGGTGACGGTTATTTGTATTCTTTTTATTGTGCGTCCGGCAGCGTTATGGATCGTAAAGAATACACCTGAAGGGAGACCAGTAAATGATGTTTACATTACCTTGATAATGGTTTCAGTTCTGATCTGTGGATTAGCTAGTGAATATTGTGCGTTGAATGCTACAGTTGGGGTTTTCTTACTAGGTTTGGCTATACCTGATGGTCCACCTTTAGGATCAACTTTAGTTCAGAAGCTACGCATTGTCAACGTAGTTTTCATGCCTCTTCATATGGGTATCGTTGGATATAAGACGGACATTTTCAAAGTTACTTTCGCATATCTATGGCGTGTTATACTGGTCATCCTTGGTTGTGTCATTGGAAAGATTATCGGGCTTTTCATCCCAGCTGTGCTTCTTGGATTATCTCCGCGAGATAGTTTCTTGCTTGGACTTATTATGAACATTAAAGGCATTGTCGAGGTTTCCACACTTAACACCTGGCTAGATTCAGTAAATAACAAAGTGCGTCTTCAAACACCAAAAGTTTATTTTCTAGTTATTTGCAAAATATATAGCATCTCACCATTAACATGTTTTTCTTATTTACTCTGCAGAATATTTTTGGTGCATCAAATACAATCATGGTTCTCGCGCTTGTAGTGCTAATAGCAGTTATTACACCTGCAGTGAAATACCTCTATGACCCTTCATCGAAATACTTAACCTACAAAGGAAGGTCGATTTTGCAGTCAAACGAGAACAACTCAGATTTTCGTGTACTTGTATGTGTTCACACCATAGATGATGTTCCAGGCATTATCAGACTCCTTGAAGCGTCCAATCCTAACAAATTCCACCCCCTCACCATTTACCTCCTCCATCTCGTTGAGCTTGTGGGTCGTGCTTCTCCTCTCCTTATCTCCCACCCATCGGATAAACCTGCTTCCACATCAAACCCTACAAAATCGGAAAGGATAATCAATGTTTTCCAACAATTCCAAAACCGATGTCAGAATTTTGTTACAGTTCATCCATTCACCACCATCTCTCCGTATGCTTCAATGCACAACGATATATGCACCATATCAGTCGACAAGAGGACTGCTATCATTATCTTCCCTTTCTGCAGGCAAGATGCAATTAGTCTGAGGGATGATGTGGCCAGACCAAATATTTCAAATCGTGCTATCAAAACCCTTCTTCAAAATCTGTTGCGGAACAACCCATGCTCAGTCGGGATCTTAATAGATGGTAGTAATCACCAAGCACAATCTACTTTCTTCACGCCCGACACGTCTTACCGCGTGATAGTACTCTTTTTTGGTGGCCCGGATGATCGAGAAGCATTGGCCTTTGCAATGAATATGATTCTTCATCCGTCCGTCTTCGTTACTCTTGTTAGGTTTTATGGTCCTGCAAGTTTATCATCCGATGGATTTATTGACTACCACAATGAATCTGTTAGCATTGATGTTGAGAGGCACATGTTTCTTGATGATGAATTGGTAGAAAATTTCAGGATTAACACAATGCATGACGAAACGTTGATATACAAAGAAGTAGAGGTAAAAGATGGTGCAGAAACAATATGGGCAGTTCGGTCACTTCATGAAGATTTTGATCTTTTGCTCGTAGGAAGACAACAAATCACTGATTCAAAAATAATTTCAGGATTAGATACTGATTGGGATGAATGTGAAGAGCTAGGAGTTATCGGGGACTTGGTAACATCTCCTGATTATGGTGTTGGGGGCTCAATCTTAATAATTCACCAACGGCGAGATATTAGTTAATCATGGAAAAATAATTGATCTACATATTCAAATATTCTACTTATGCGGTGCATGACAAGAGTAGTCTAGCTATAGAGGTCTGTAAGTACCATGTTATGAATGTGATTCGCAGATTAGGTTTCTCCTGAGCCTCGATAAGCTTCAATCCAGCTTGGGAGTTAAACCCCGGGGCCAGTCAGCCAGCCAAAGTAGACAGATGGTATTCTGATCCGCAGTAAGCTCCAGAGGCAAACAAAATATAATAATAAAGTACTTATCAATACTAGCTGATCTGTGACTTGAGAAGATTTGGAACCCGAGAGCATAGGAATCCAATCAAAGGAATGTCGTAAGTGATGAAAAGACAAACTCTAAAACAAAGAGCTGACGTTAGGTATTGGTATTTAAGCCTTATGGTGTGTGTTTTACTGAAATGTAATCATGCAGCTGTTTCTCATTGTTTACTTTTTACTACCTCCGTTTCTGCATAACACTTTTTCATTTTAGCCTATTCATTGTGCATTTAATATCCATAAAACACAAACAAACCTAGATCAATTCAGAACCTTGTGTCAAACCGATTAGCAAATAAATTGAGTTCAAGTAATAACATCACCACATGCTTTAAATACATCATGAATTGCATCTCAGCAACACTAGAACAAGTCTTATGATGGAATCCAAGATATTTCAAGCTTGGAAAAAATGTAGAATGTCTAGTTAAACTTCCATCATTCGATTATCAATTCCAAGTGCTTAATTAGGTGTCATGAAATTTGAAAGATAGAATTCTTCCACCATAAGAACACAGTAAATTACTTACTTTCTTTTTCCCTTCCTTTTTCATCATATTAAGGATTCTTGTACAAAACCACAAAAGCAGTAACAACCTATATGTCACGAAAATTCTCTTCAATTATCAAAATCTAACAGGGGGTTTGTCAATTGGGATTAGTAAAGACATTCAGAGATTTATTATGCAAGAGATTTTGGGTAACTCTCCGTGAATTTAGAGATTTTTAAGAGACTCTCTGAATGATTTTCAAGGAATTAAGGTGATTCATTGAGACAATAAAACATATATGAATATCAGCTTACACACATGAGACAAAAAATATATTTATTTATTTTACAAAATAAATATATGAATATTTCAATAAAAATGTATTAGTTTATGCATGGCTAACAGAAATTGTAACCATTTTTCCAATAAAATCAAAGCGAGACGAACAGAAGGGATTTGAATCTCTAGTAAACTTGTTGCGTATTGGAAGACAACAATTTAATATTTTATATAAATTTAATTGTAGCCTATTTGGTTATTAATATATTGATATTTAATCCTTAAAGAAAAGAGAAAGAACAAAGTCTCTCAAAATATTACCGACTTAGAAGAGACTTTTTTTTAGCCATTTATGGTATGTTTTGTAATAAAAGTCTCTACAAGTCTCTCAAAACCATAATTATTGAATTCAAATTTCAAATCCAATAACAGAAAACTATAAAGACTTTTAGAAAGTCATGATCCAATAACAGAGATTGATTGAGATTTTGAAGAACTCTCTATTGACTAACAAGAGATTTTAGAAGTCTCCACAAATCTCAATTGACTAACCCCTGTAAACTTCAGTTCTTTGTTGCCTTAACTTTCCTTATCTCTCTCTCTCTCAACTTAATTTTCTATTTTCTAGCTGTAGAACCTCCTCTTACGCCCAACTTGTAAACAATACAAATAAACCGTTGGATACAAATAAATCAATAATATACGTGTGTCTTATTTTTGAACCGATAGTCTCAAATGATCGGAAATATCGAAAACACACAGCTTGTTGCTAGGCTACCGACCAACTCTTTGTCTTTGGATTCTATTTTCGATTTTTTTCTTAAATTTAAAAAAAAAAAAACCTTTGAAATAACATCTTTACGAGATTGTATATATTCCCAACTCAATAGATTTTATATATTCCCAAATTCCTTGACGAGATTTACACGATTACCAATTTTACTATTTTTCGAAGCCATAATTTCATGTCGATGTTTAGATAAAAATTAACTATGAAAATCTATTATACAAAACAGAAGGCGCTTTTTAGGAACCGACGGTCGAATAATATTTTAAGAGACACGGATGATCCGACCATCCTAATCTCATCCCAGCCAAAGACATCTAGCGGCGGTGGTGTTTGTAACCTCCTTCCATTAGGGAGATTATTGATATCCCTTTTTTTTCTTTTTCTATTTTTTTGATACGCGAAAGCCGGACCCAAGCCCCTACCCGAACCCAGCCAGTTGGACTGGCCCCACTGTCAGACCCAACACCCCTAAACCCACTGTACAACTAATCTGTTACAAACCTTTACGGCGGCGGGGATTGAACCCCTGACTTCCTCCTTACTGGAGTTGATGGGATACCACTGAGCTATGCTCTTGGACCCAATATCCCTCTTAATTAGTTTCCCATCAATTAGAAAAATAAATGTCGCATTAGAAAAATAAAGTAAAAAATTCTATGTTACAGCCATAGAAAAATAAAATCTTTGGACCATATCTTTAAAAAATCTAATTTCCATGCCCTCACCAATCTACAAATCACAAATAACATATTCTTTTTAAAAATAAAAGAATAATTTTCAATATACTCATTGTATAAAGGGAAAAAATCGAAAATACATATCTAAAAATGACTCACCAAAAATTTACTCTTCCGACATAGGCCAGATTTTAACTTCAACAATCAAATAAGCCAACCTTCATCAACCTGCAAAACACAAATAACATTAGAGTTAAAATGTGCACAACCTAAAGAACAAAGAACTTTAAAATAATTTTATATCGTCCATATCAAATTTATTTTCGACTGAGACATTTAACCATTCGAAAAATGAACCCTACTTTTATCCATAACAAATTTAGCATTCATGGGAACAGTTGAGCATTCTTGATCAAGATCGTGACTATATTTTCATCATATCTTAATGGCATGAATAGTTTAATCAAAATCTGCAACACAAACAAAAAGAAGAAAAACTCAAACAAAAAGAAGAGCAACAAATCTTGATCGTTTTTTTTAATCGACAACACAAACAAAAAGAAGAGAAACTCAAAAAGGAAACGTTACAAAAAGAAGAAAAACTTGATTGGGTATCTTTCTGCTAAGGTATAGTTAGCAAGCTCACCAAGTTCACAGTTGGTTTAGATTTTGTATCCTCCTGGTGGTCTGTTTCTACACTAGCAAACGTTACAAAAAGGGCCATCATAATTGGGGCTAAAATTTAGGACATGCACCGGGTAAATAAGGTATACAGCTCACTCTTTCCTCTATTGATTAGACCAGAAATAAATATCTTCATCTATTTATGACCCAAATTAGAGCTACCTCTATTCTTTTTCACTTAATTTTATCCTTTATTTACTCCCCTAATTATCCTCCCACGATCATGAGAAATACTGACCCATAAATAAGATAAAAACTCCATACTATAAAGTCAGCATGCAAAGAAGCGGTTGCTTTATGATAAACACATAATAGACCATTCCAATGAACGTGTATAAATAGAGGAGTATTTCTTCAACCACACACCTTCAAACTCATTCACTCATTTCCAACTTATTTTTTTGGTAAATTTATTAGCGTAAGATTATCAACATGTCAAACATGATTAGCTGCATCCCACAAATTCGTTGCCCAAAACGTGTTTGCTTCCTTTTCAAGAATGCATGATTGCAATGAAAAAAACCTTTCAGTACTCAGGTTTCGTGTTGCAAGAAAATGGGAAGAGGTCGATTTCATGGCAACCAACGAAGTCACTACTTTGAATTTACTGATGATTGACGAAAATGTGAGTATATTCTTACTACGATACGAATCAAACTAATGTATTTAAAAAAAAAAAATTATTCACACAATCTAAACAATCTTTACATCCTACACAGGGAGATACCATGGACGGCATCGTCCCTAAGAATTTGATATGGAAGTTTGGGCCATTGCTCCATGAGGTCAGGATCTATTCACTCTCTAAGTTCAATACCACAATGGAGAAATCCATATTTTGTCCTTCAAAAATGATTATCGGTTATTCTTCAAATGGAATACTGAGGTTGACTGTTTGTTGGGGGATACCGGAGACATTTGAGGATGCGCCGAAACCATGCAATGGAAATGGCATGAAATCACACCGGAATGGAATCATCAGAGCATATGGATAACTGACACAGAACGATAGTCTGAGCGATCGAGGAAGAATTTTTGGGAGGACGTAATTACATTTACTGCTCATCGGATGAAGATTCAGCATACTAGTCTGAATACAACACGAATCAGTATCATAGACTACCAGTTTTTGGGGATCAGAAATAAAACGAATAACGAGGAATTTTTGTCATAAAATTCAAGGGAAAAATAAAAGGATTAACGAGGAATTTTTGTCATAAACTATTAATTTAAATCTAAAGAATATCGTGAGGAATTATTAAACTATCATTTAAGCGTAAACGAATTTGTAATTATTTGGATTAAGATTTTCATGTGTGCAAGTTCTCATGGGTCAAATTAAGCATCATAGTGTGTGGTAATTATTGAAATCATTATAACCAAAAATTATTTTGATTCATGCCGTGCCATTACGGCACGGGTTATTTCTAGTAAACTACGTACCCACACGAGTTTATTCAACAAAATAAACCTCTGGAATAAACAAAAATGAACGACTATAAATGACTATCAATATGAGTACAATCTACAAAATGAATCATATAATAGGGTTCATTCTTGAGTATGAACTAACATTACCGATATCGTGAAGATTTAATCTACGAAAAAATAGTAGAACTAGTCTTGTTGAGAACTTTCCTTTCATATAAAATTTATTAACTTTGTACTTCATCCAAAAGATATATAATTATTAAGTTTTATTTTTTCTATATTTTATAAGAAAAAAAAAATGATATTTCAGTTACTTTAATATCTATAATACAAAATAGAAGGGGTTTTTAGCCACCGACGGCTAGATAACATTTTAGAGACAAACGGATTATCTAACCATCCCAGTCTCATCCTAGCAATAGATATCTGACGATCGTCGTGTTTGTAACCTATTTCATTTTGAATTTAATAATTAATTAATGAGTTTGTAACCTCTTTCATTATAACTTTAAATTAATAATTAGTGGGTCATCTCATAACTCAAGACATTAAGAGGGATATTGAATGCAAAATAAAATAAAATGTGTTCCATATCTATTAAGGTTACAAATACGATAATAAGATATTTTGGGATCATAATAAACCCGATAATAAAATATGTGTACTCCAGTTTGAGGAAGTGCACAAATTTGCATTCTCAATACACGATATCTGTCGCGACACTGCAGTTTTATTAATTATAAAAATCATAATCTACAGACACAACTCAAATTATAATAATTCCATATAAGTTATATTTGTGTACAAGTGAATGTGATGAGAAGCGAATCATATTAACTAAGGAATTTGGCAGTTGATTTATTATTGATGTATATGGGTTGAATTTTTGTGTATAAAGATATTTGCTTGATAGTAATTTCTAAATTGTTTACGAATTTGAGCGATTGGAAAGAAACAAAAAATCAACAAATTTAATATTAAATCATGTCACTGTCGTTACGACACGGGTTATTTCTAGTCTAGAATACAAAATAAATCTTGGCTAACTTAGCCTAGATAAGTAGTGGCCAAGATTTTCTAGGAAGAAGATAAATCTACGGCTGAGATTTGTTCAACTTAACCATTTTAAATGTTTTATCAATTAGTGTCTCATTAATTGATCATAATGAATGATTAATAAAAAAATTATTATAAATGTCCTCTTAATTAATATTTTTATTAATAAATAATTTTACTAAAAATTATATTAGTTTTAATGTTGGTAGTGGATGAAGTAGGGGTGGTAGAAACGATGGTGGAGGCGGTAACATTACTGGTGGTTGAAGAAATAATGGCGGTGAATGGTTTTTATAGCGGTGGGTGTTGGTGAATAATAGTGGACAATAATAGCTTTGTGTCTTTATAAAACATGCAACATTGTATTGTGAAAGATGCAGTGGCTGTTTTTAGCTTGATTGGTAAGGACAAAAACCAAATATTTCGAGGATGATACAAAATCATATAAGACAATATGATCATGATTGCTGAATCACCCAAATGGTATCCTAAATAAATCATGGTTTTTAGTGTTAAAATAAAATTGATTAAAATATAAAAAGGAATATAAAAAAATAATGGAATAAATTAATTGACGACCTAAATTTGTTTAATCTAAACTTTATACATGACTATTGTGATTAAAAATTAAAACCACGCCCAACTCTTGAGGGTAGCAGAGTGGTGGTAGGGGAAATAAATGGTATCAGGCGATTTTGTGGTGATGGCGGGTGATGGTGAGTAGTAATATATTATGTTAATTATGTGTCGCCACAAATTAGTTAACATTATAAAGCAAAGAAGATATGGTTGATCGTCTTAATGGTAAAACAAACTCGGTTAAAATATTTCACAATTAAAAAAATATTAGAATGTCATGTTATATAATAACTATAATCGAACGGTATGAGTCAAAATCAATATAAAATGAAATAACTTATTATTGAGTCGTACTGTTACGGCACAGGTTATATCAGGTGATTTTTTTTTCCTATTTCTTTGTTCTATATTATAAAACAAATTTGGGCTAAGTTAGTTAACATAAAGAGCGATATTGATTTGCACTCCCAATTGATAAATGCACGGTTGTGGTCAATCCTATGAATACACGCTTTAATTGAGAAATAATGTATTACCTTTTCTCTTTTTTCCATATCAAAAGTCAAAAGCAAAGCGGAGAAATTTGATCGACTGAAAATAATAAACCTATATTCCCATAAAACTACACAGTTGATTCTTTCACTCGCATCCGGTAGGAGAAGTGGATTAAAAAACTTAGTTCCTCACTTTTAAGCAAGCCTAAATCAGAAATGAATTTGGGAATGAGAGATAGACCATAAAGACAAAAGAACTTAAATCTAAGAACATACTACCTCTCAACTTTCTTTCCTTGATGATTTGGTATCATCCTCGAAATATTTGATATTTGTCTTAATTTATCAATTGTTTTGGGTATTGTCATCAAGATTTGTTTAGGGAGAAGATAAATCACTGGTTCTTTACGTAAGTGTTTATAAGTGACGTGTATGATTCAAAGTTAGAAATTCATCCAACGGTCTTAATCAGTGACTACATATATCATTATTGTCTCATCAATTTCTCGTAATAAATATTTTATTAATCCCTCATAATAATTTTTTATTAATTATCTTAATAAATATATACTCCCATTAAACAACTTCGTTAATAATTACATTAACATTACTCCCTCCGTTTCAAAATAATACACACAAACCTGCCTATTATTTTGAAACGGAGGTAGTATTAGGGATGGTCTGGGTGGTTCTTGTGAGTGGTGGTGCATGGAGCCGGTGACGGTAGTAATGCTGGTGGGAAAAGTAGCGACAGTGAATGTTTCTGGTGGTGGTATTGCAGCTAGTCAATATAGTAGTGCTAATGTTTATTCAGTGTCGTCATGACACAAGTAACACTATATTGTGGAAGTCGTGCTTGATTTTTTTAGTGTTAACATAAACTCTATCATAGTACAAAAAATAAATAATCAAAAAGTATGGACCTGTTGTCACTTTATATAATAACAACGGATAAATAACACCCGGCAAAATTGATGTAATTTCTTTTACTTATTTTTCGAAACCCTGCCGTTTTGACACAGGCGAAGTTCTAATTTTTAAATAAATAAGAACGAAACTAAACAGCCAGTTTTATTTGGGACCAAAATTTAAACCGGGACCAAACCAAAAGATTTCCCTTCCAAATAATTTGATTGTATATTGGTGAAATCCATATATATATTGTCTGGGACTCAGAGGGGCCCAAAAGTCTAGGAACTCATAGAAAAAATGGGCTTGGGCTGGCAAGAGATTGTTCCGATGATATATCAATCATCATCAAATAATGGATTAGGGGCGGGTGGTTAAAATGGTTATATATAGACAAAAAAAAATTAACCCGTGTCTGGTCTTAAATGAAACTATAAGACAGGATTTTTCGGTTGTTAAAACCATTTTCGATCCTTCAATTAAAAACTACGAATTTTTCTGACTACCAGTTTCTCCTTGGTGGTGGTGGTCGTCGTCGGTGTTTTTGTAGGTAGGGAGAAAATATTGAAGGGAAGACATGCCGGGAACAGACTGGACAGCACCTAAAAATTTCGATAACGTCGGGAATCGATCTGTAATTCTTTACAATGGAACGGTACTTGATTATGTCCTTGTATGTTATGAAGCGAATAGGATCACACAATCTGGAGTATGGAAGGGTGATAATCCATTGGAGTATTCTGTTCCTCTCTTCATTTTGCAGCTGGTCCTTGTTGTCCTTACGACTCGTCTGCTTGATGTTCTTCTCAAACCTTTTGGCCTCCCAAGGGTCGTTGCAAACATCCTTGTAAGATTCATAAATTGCACCTTATCTTTTCTTTTATTTACGTTTATATTTTCTCTTTGAAATGACCGTGCATGGGTTTGTATCTATATATATATATGTACAGGGTGGTATAATTTTAGGTCCATCAGGCTTCGGAAGAATTGATAAGTATGCTCAAATGATTTTTCCTATTAGAAGTATATTGGTTTTACAAACAATGGCAAATATGGGTGTCCTCTTGTCCTTATTCTCAGTGGGTGTTCAAATGGACCTGTCCGTTGTCAGGCGTACGGGTAAGAAGTCGTTAATAGTTGCTCTAGCTGGCATGGGTTTACCATTTATTATAGCAGCAGCTTCATCAACCAAGTTAATGCATCCTGTTCGTGGCCAGCATTTTGGTCCAATTGATTACGCGATTTTCATTATTTTCTTCGGTGTTGCTCTTTCGGTCACTGCTTTCACTGTAATAGCTAGATTTCTTGCAGAACTAAAACTTCTTAGTGCAGAACTTGGTAGACTAGCGATGTCTTCTGCAATTGTTAACGATTTGCTGGCATGGATACTATTATCTGTGGGTATAATTCTATCACGGTATCAACAAAATGTGAACCACCTTGAGAAAAAGGACAAACCTCAGGATATCCTAATTGATGCAGTATGGGTTACACTTTCAAGTATTGCGTTTGTGGTTTTCTGTATATTCCTAATCAGGCCAGGGATCAAATGGGTCATAAAAAAAACATCTGGAGGAGAAAATGTTAGTGATTTCTATTTATGTTTGATACTAACAGGAGTTATGATCTGTGGATTTCTGACTGATTCGATTGGAACTCATGCGTTTTTCGGTGCACTTCTGTTTGGATTGGTGATTCCGAACGGACCCTTAGCTTCGAATTTGATAGACTCATTGGAAGATTTTGTGTCCAACTTGCTGTTGCCATTGTATTTTGCTGTATCTGGGTTGAGGACTAATGTAAGAAGCATGACTTATTCAGCTAATTGGGTGTGGTTGTTTATGGTTACAATTTTGTGTAATCTCGCCAAGATTGGTGCGATTTTTTCGGCTGCCTTCTTTCATAAGATGCCTAACAGTGAAGGAGTCGCTCTTGGATTGCTTATGAACATTAAAGGTCTTAATGAAATGATTGTGTTGAATATTGCTAGAGAGCTGAAGGTACAACTCATTTTCGTTCGTATCTAAATTTTTATTTTCATTTCTTCTTCGTTTTCCTTGTAATTTCGTTTGTTATTTTTGTAGGTATTCAAGGAGGAAACTATCGCACTCTTGGTGATTGTAGCTGTAGTCACGACCGCCGTAATAATTCCAACTATAACTGCACTGTACAAATCTGGAGGACGTTTTGTTCCTAACAAGCGTAGAACAATACAGAAATCCAAACCAGATGCTGAGCTCCGATTATTAACGTGCATCCACAATTCTCGCAACATCCCAGCAATTACTAAGCTCCTTGATATCTCTCACCCCAACAAAAGATCCCCTATCCACGTTTATGCCCTCCAACTTGTCGAACTCAGAGGCGTTGCTTCTGCCATGCTTATTGTCCATAACAGTCGCAAGTCTGGCCGCTCTGCCCCGAACAGAACCCAAGCACAAAGTGATCAAATTGTGAATGCACTTGAAATCTACGAGAAAAATGCTGCATCTGTCTCAGTTGAACACCTTACCGCCATTTCTCCTTACTCGACAATGCACGAAGACATATGTAATCTTGCCGAGGACAAAAAGGTTTCTCTAATTGTTGTTCCTTTCCACAAACAACAGACCATTGATGGAGGAATGGAAGAACCAAATCCAGATTTTAGAACATTAAATCAGAATGTACTAGCAAATGCTCCTTGTTCTGTTGGAATTCTTGTAGATCGAGGATTAGGTGCTGCATCAAGAGCCCCGAATGCCCATGCTACCCATGAGATTGTCGTTCTGTTCTTTGGTGGCCCTGACGATAGAGAGGCCTTGGCTTATGCTATGAGAATGTCAGACTGCCCTGATGTTAGACTTACGGTTCTTCGTTTTATTCCGGGGGAGGAAACGAAAGGATGGTCGAGACGTCATGACAATGATTCTTCTGATAATGATATGTTAACTGTTCTTACCGATAGTGACAGAGATCGTCAGATGGATGAGGATATCATTTGTGATTTCAGAATGAAAACATCCAACGACGAATCGGTTGTCTATATTGAGAAAATCACAAACAATGGAGAAGAGACGGTTTCAGTTATTAGATCTTTGGATAATGTTCATGATCTTTATATAGTTGGAAGGGGACAGGGTATAGTATCACCTCTTACTGATGGGCTTACTGATTGGAGTGAATGTCCGGAGTTGGGAGTAATTGGGGATATACTTGCATCGCCAGATTTTGCTTCATCAGTGTCAGTGTTGGTGGTGCAGCAATATGTGGGGATGGGACTTCACGGTGATGGGACATCATCGACAGATAGCCCTGCACAACAACAACCAGCTGACCAACCATTCGAGCAACCTTCGTTTAGGGGACCAACAAACAATTATGATGGCCATGGCAAGCAGCCATGGCAGCAAGTACATCGTCGTTAGCTTTTCTGAGCCCGAAAAAAATCAGAAGTTATTCTCAAAAGTTGGCTACCATGATATGTTAATATCACAGTAGGGATACAATCAAAATGTTTTTAAACTACGATTCAACTTTGTAAAATTTAAATTAACACTAACAATAGACTTTGAATTTCTTAATATTTCGGTGAGTAAGATAGAAGTATTCTCTAATTCGGTTCTATTCTCCTTCCGGCTCTTTAAAAGCTGTAGGATCGAGCAAGAGAGAGGAGAGCACAAATGCGGAAGCAAAAACGACTACATTGATAATCAATTCGGTGTATAATTCTCATGGCTCAACAGCCTATATATAGTTTAACAAACTTGACTACCAAGCAAATAAAACTTTCACAAAAATCAAACTGTAACAAAGACACTTTCCTAACATAAACCAAACTCTAAATGAAGAACTCTTCTAGAACCAAACAACTTGCTTCACAAGTTTACTTCACGTCCAAGACAAACACGCGTGTCAACTTCAACTAGTTGCTTCCAGAATACGGCGTCAACTTCACCTAGTTTCTTCCACAGAAGCAGCATCAACTTGACAACTTCTACTAGTTGCTTCACTCAGTCGGCAGCAACTTCGACTAGTTACTTCCATTAATAACTTCACCAATATCTTGGTTTAACTTCCAACATCCTCCCTTAAACCAAGATATCCTTAACAATCTAGAAACACTATTGTTGCGCTCTATTCACTTGCTAACCAAACACAAAACTAAATTTTTTAGTACAAACTTACTTCACTTGTAGTTTGTAACTCATCACTAAGCATTGTAGCTCATCTTCTACTTTCTTCACTGAGCATTGTAGCTCAACCTTATCTCTTGTTTACCTACTTCACTCGCAGGATTTTCGTCCTTTCTCTTTTTTACCTGCTTTATAGGCAGGATTTCCATACAAATTACTTCACTCGCAATTTGTAACCTACTTTACAGGCAAGATTTCCACACAGAGCATTATAGATCTACCTCACTCTTCAAATTCCACACTGAAATTGCTTCACTTCTCTATTCAAATCCCACACTGGGATTGCTTCACCATAACTCATAGACTTCACTCGCCTACCTCTTGTTGATCTTCTCGTAATTCTCTTTTTTCACAATCTTACTGTTGTTTTTTCTCTTGTTCCAGTTACGCTATTGTTATGAAACCTTCACACTTCTTTACTTTCCAAGATTCTCTCACAATATTGACATCACGCTTTTGCCACAAGCGTACTTCTTTACAATGTCTACCACACTTTGTAGGTATTCCAAATTTCTGCCACAAACTCTTCAACCACACTTCTGTCACCAACATTTTTGAGCTTAAAACTCCAACAAGTTACCATCCTCCCTTAAGCTCAAACATATCCAAATTGATCTTTACTAAACACACAAATATAACCAATATCTTGTTTCACACATTCTGCTAATCATCCTCAGCTTCTTTGATCCCTTCCACCATAGCTTATAATGAAACTCATCTTGTATTATCCATCATTCAACGAGAATTCTGTAACCCTCTTTTATTCCTCAACTTTTTAGATTAATCGACGTCAGCACGTCCCTGTTTTTTCTCATCTTCTACTCCTCAGCTTCTTCCATTGATCAACGTCAACACACACAAATATTAGAATCACTAATAGTGGCAGCAGCACCCAACACTATTAGAATCACTAACAGTGGCAGTAGAACGTTCTTGTATTTTCTCATTCCGACATAGCAACAGACTCTTTTCTCAAATTCATCACCAGTACTCAAACAACGCCTTCCAAACTTTTTTTTTCTCGGCTAGTCTATCATGTCTTCTTGGCATCAATATCACGCCTGAAAAAGCGGGGGTCTAACAACCACACCCAATATTTCGCTTAGATTTTAGTATGGACAAACTCCAATATACTTTCAAGAGAATCAACTAGACAGTCAGACTCAATCTTAAGAAAAGTATATTCAAGAGTTATATCTCTATTTCTCAATTCAATCTGCAATCAAACAAATAAGAATTTGCGAGTCCGATTGAATACAAGAAATAACTTGGACGATAACAAAAACCAATATCCAGTGTCAATCAATTTAATCAACAACCCAAAGGTCGGATTCACAATTGATTGAACTTACGCACAACCTGTGATATTTCAATTATATAAAAATATAATGCGGAAAAGAAATAACACAGACACCATAAATTTTGTTAACGAGGAAACCGCAAATGCAGAAAAATCCGGGACCTAGTCTAGATTTGAACACCACACTGTATTAAGCCGCTACAGACACTGGCTACTTCAAGTTAACTTCGGACTAGAATGTAGTTGATCCCTAATCAATCTCACACTGATCAAGGTACAGTCGCGTTCCTTATGCCTCTAAATCCCAGCAAGAATCTGCGCACTTGATTCCCTTAGCTGATCTCACCCACAACTAAGAGTTGCTATGACCCAAAGTCGAAGACTTGATAAACCAATCTGTCTTACACAGAAAAGTATATTGAATAGATAAATCTATCTCCCACAGAAATACCTAGAAGTTTTTATTCCGTCTTTTGATAAATCAAGGTGAACAAGAACCAATTGATATACCAGACTTATATTCCCGAAAAACAGCCTAGAAATATCAATCACCTCACAATAATCTTAATCGTATGGTAGCGAAACAAGATATTGTGGAATCACAAACGATGAGACGAAGATGTTTGTGAATGCTTTTTATCTTGCCTATCAGAGAATAAATCTCGAGCAAATCTTAGAGAAGATAGTACTCAATACGATAGAAACAGCAAGATTGGAACACGCAATTACAGAGAAAATAGTTGGGTCTGGCTTCACAATCCCAATGAAGTCTTCAAGTCGTTAACCTACAGGGTTTCGTGAAAACCCTAAGGTTAAAGGAGAAACGACTCTAGTCGCAACTAGTATCACACAGGAGGTGTGACGATTAGGTTTCCCAGTTGCTAGAGTTCTCCTTTATATAGTCTTCAAATCAGGGTTTTCAATCAATATTACCTTGGTAACAAAGCATTCAATATTCACCGTTAGATGAAATCCTGATTAGACTCAAGCTAATATCTTTCAAACGCTAGATCGAACTTAGCTTGTTACACACAAATGAAAAGTGACTTCATTTAGATATGGGTAACCGTACCTAAACGTGTACACCTTGTTGGCTCAACAATAATTAACCGAAGCTAGCCATATGAACACTTTCATATCAACCATATTCATCTTAATCATAACTAGTTCAAGTGACTCAAATGAAACTAGTTCTAGAGTTGTTCAATTGTTTGTATTCTCATAGAAGTATACAAGACACAATTAAAGAAAATCGATTTTGATTCACTCAAATCAATTCATGAACATTATAGCCACGGTTTGCAAAATATTGCATTCCTTATTATATAAATGTATTAGTTCATTAACAAGCCTATTTTAGAATATAACCCACTCAAGTATGCAAATGGGTACGCACACCTAAGTAGTCGGACTTGGATTGTGTTCGCCAATATGCGAACGGGTATGCATACTGTCATACACTTCCAAACTTCAGTTGAAACCAGTACACGTATAGGAACGCATACTTTAGTACCCGAACTTCAACTGACTTCGCCAGTACGCGTACAGGTACGCATACTCTAGCTCCTGGACTTTACCTGACCAACCAGTACGCATACGGGTATGTATAATTAGTTCCAGTCTTGGATCAACACATATGCAAGTACGCATACTGTGCTTATAATCCAATCATGGTTAAGTGTTCTAAACTCCCAATTCAATCATTGAAACATTCTGGGAAGACGACAATAGTTGTCTCACACAAACTATTAACTTCAAAGAAATTTTCAAGTGATCGAATGATAAATACGAAATATTCCGAGTCTACATCAAATGACTGTCTCACACAAATCATGTAAGATGTTACAAGGAGATTTTCACATGATCATCTTTTAACTTTCGTGAAGAATATAAAATGAACTTGGTTAAAGTGAAAGCTTACCAACACATATTTTGAGAAATATGTAAGCGAGTTAAACTCAGCTCGAAATATCAAATGTGTATAATCGAAGTCTATGTAGTTATATAAATTTTGTCTCAAATAGGATATAAAGTAATAGACTTTTGAGAGATAGATGAGTTCAAGTCTCTACATACCTTTTGTTGATGAAGTTCCACAAGCTCCCATTAATAGCTCTTCGTCTTCAATCGATGAACGTCGTGAAGTCTAATGCTCAACTACACTTTCTATCCTAATCCGAGACTTAGCTATAAGTATACTAGAAATCAAGACTTATAGTTTTGGCAACTAAACTTGACAACAAGCTTGAGATAGCAACGCTTGCGTGTTCGACCGAGCAGTGCTCTAACAATCTCCCCCTTTGTCAATTTTAGTGACAAAACTATAAATACATATGGATTACAAAATAAATAAACTTTGTAGCTTCCCATCCAAATGCTTGATTTCCTTGGTTCTTCAACATTACTCGTAATCTTCGTCACTTCCAAGTACTTCAGATTCTTAACGTGTTAAACTCAGCATCATAGTTGTTGAAGATCCGTAGCTATAACAATGAGAAAGCAGTAGCTCTCAATCATTGTTATACAGTGTCATAGTATTATTACACAGCATCAAAGTCCAATTGTATAACAACTTTGACAACAATACTATGGTGATATGTACCACTCCCCTTTAATCAATACTTCATATCACATGAAAACCACACCCCCTTACATAATGATCCGTAAACTATATGTATTTGTAGTGTGTGTTAGAGCACTACTCGGTCGAACTCACAAGTGTTGTTATCTCAAGCTTGTTGTCAAGTTTAGTTGCCGAAACTATAAGTCTTGATTTCTAGTCTACTTATAGCTAAGTCTAAGACTAGGATAGAAAGTGTAGTTGAGCTCTAGACTCCACGGCGTTCATCATACAAAGACGAAAAACTACTCAAGGAACTGGTGGAACTTCATCGACTAAAAGGTATGTAGAGACTTGAACTTATCTATCACTCAAAAAAGTCTATCTACTATATCTCCTATCTTGAGACATAAGTCGTATTGCTATATAGACTTCGATTATACACATTTGTTATTTCAAGCCGAGTTTATTTCGTTCTCGAAATATGTGTTGGTAAACTTTCGCTTTGGCCAATTTCATCTTTACAAGTGACGAAAGTCATGTTGATTATTTCAATATCTTGAAAATTGCTTTGATGAAAAATAGTGTGTGAATAACCTCTATTTAACATCCTCTAAGAATGTTTCAATGATTGAAATAAAGAGTTTAGAACATGTAACCATCTTTGGATATAAGCATATAATGTGTTCGCGCATTAGTGTATAAGTCCGAAACCGGGAACCAAATGTATACATACTTGTGTGTGTACTAAATGGTTGATGGAGACTGGGTAAGTAAGCGTACACGTACGCATACTGGCGGAAGTTCACGTCTG
This sequence comes from Papaver atlanticum, assembly GCA_023531105.1. NCBI lineage: Eukaryota > Viridiplantae > Streptophyta > Magnoliopsida > Ranunculales > Papaveraceae > Papaver > Papaver atlanticum. The sequence goes on along the minus strand of JAJJMB010016669.1, from coordinate 647,097 downwards.
TGAATTTCTGCTGAGTTGGAAATCAAAACAAACTCAATCCGGTTACCTAAGTATGTGTACCCGTACGCATACTGGCGGAAAGTTCACGTCCGTGAATATCTGCTGAGTTTGGAAACCAAAACAAACTCAAATCCGGTTAATTAAGTACGCATACCCGTACACATACTTAAGTGTGTTACTTTCTAAAATTGGTTTATTCGTGAACTTAAATTTATATAAACTAAGGAATGCATATTTGCAAACCATGGCTATAAAGTTCATGAATCGATTCGAGTGAATCAAAACCGATTTTGCTTCAATTGTGTCTTGTATACTTCTATGAGATCTAAGCAATTGAACAACTCTTGAACTAGTTCATTTGAGTCATTTGAACTAGTTATGGTGAAGATGAATAAGGTTGATATGAAAGTGCTCATATGGCTAACCATTTGGTTAACTACTGTTGAACCAACGACTTGTACACGTTTAGGTACGGTTACACAAACCTAAATGACGTATATTTCATTTGTGTATAACAAGATAAGTTTGATCTAACGGTTGAAAGATATTAGCTTGAATCTAATCAGGTTTTCATCTAATGGTGAATATTGAATGATTTGTTACCAAGGTAACTTAGATTGCAAACCCTGATTTGGGGACTATATAAAGAAGAACTCTAGCAACTGGGAAAGTTAATCCCCACACCTCCTGTGTGATACTAGTTGTATAAGCTAGAGTCGATTCTCCTTTAACCTTAGGTTTCTACAGAGACCCTGTAGGTTAATTACTTGAAGACTTCATTGGTATTGTGAAGCCAGACCCAACTATTTTCCCTGTAGTTGCGTGATCTGATCTTGCTGTTCTATCGTATTGAGTACAATTGTAAAATTGGCTCGAGATTAATTTCTCCGATAAGCAAGATAGAAAAGTAATCACAAACATCTTCGTCTCATCGTTTGTGATTTCACAATATCTAGTTTCGCCAACATACGATTTAGATTATTGTGAGGTGATTGATAATTCTAGGCTGTTCTTCGGGAATATAAGTCCGGGTTATTGATTGGTTCTTGTTCACCTTGATTTATCATAAGACGGAACAATAACTTGTAGGTATTTCTGTGGAAGAAAGATTTATCTATTCTTGTAGACTTTTCTGTGTGAGACAGATTTGTTCATTAAAGTCTTCGACTTTGGGTCGTAGCAACTCTTAGTTGTGGGTGAGATCAGCTAAGGGAATCAAGTGTGTAGTATCCTGCTGGGATCAGAGACGTGTGGAGCGCAACTGTACCTTGGATCAGTGAGAGATTGATTGGGATTAAACTACAGTTTACACCGAAGTTGGTTTGTAGTAGGCTAGTGTCTGTAGCGGCTTAATATAGTGTGTGTTCAATCTGGACTAGGTGATAGACGCATTTATGTGTCTATTTTCATCTCTATTGTGTATATTGTCAGTACTCATTTTTGTACTAATGTTGGTATTTTATCCCTTTGTAGGTTTTTTTGGGGAATAAACATTTTTTGGGAAAATTGGCTCGAAAAGTTGCTAAAGGCTCCTGGGAGGACACTTGCTATTCGGACTCTCATTTTGGATAAGGGGTAACCCATTTCCAAGCAGCTGCTAAGCACAGACCGGCACTGGATAGGGGGAGGTCACATTTCTTCTCAAATTTTCAAAACAAAATTGGCGGGAAAATTTTCTACAGAAAACAGAATTTCTGTTTTGATTTTTGGATGATTTTTAAGGAGATTCAAGGGCTGATTTTCGTTGGGTTAACCCTGTTAAGGATAAACAAGTATGGTATGAGCTGTAGAATCGATTAAACAGGGATAGAAATCCGTGTTGGAGCAAAATAGGGAGAATTCACGATTTGAGTTGTTTTCGGTTTACAAAAGAATTTGTGAAGAGTTTACGGCAAGATTGGAGTGTATGGAGTCCTTATTCAGTCCTGAGAGAGTTTGAGAGAGTTTGGAAACCAAGTTGACGCGTAAAAATTAGATCAAAAGGCTGTAACGTGCTGTGAAGAAAAAAAGGAAAAGATTTGGATTAACTCGAGTGATTTTGGGGTTTGGTGGATATATATAGGTTGATTCGAGTCATATTGAGAAGCAACAAAGTTTAGGGGAAAGTTTAGAGCCTTAGAGAAGCGTAAAAAAATCAACTGGAGTCGATACAGAAACTTTTCTGCTGCTGCAAAGTAGAAGAACACGAAGAACATTAGACCCTCAGAGACAGTTGCAGAAGCATACTTATTTTCAGTGACAACGAGGTACGGTCGTATCTTCCTGCAGTCACCGAAGCCTTTCAGCAACAATTCCGACATCTGATTTAGACCTTCAGCAACTGCAGAATCCGCTGTTTTAACACTTTTCTCCCTTTTAATCAACTTTTGAGCCATAAACATGTATTTTGAGATTATGATTAATATGAGGAGCTAAACCCCTTAGCCGAGGCGACGGAGGAACCCATTGTTCCATGAAAAGTGGTATAGTTCTATTTTAATTATTTATTGCAATTATTTTACATGATTTTTTGCATAAAACTTAAAAGAAAAATTGGTTTTTATTAAGTAGTTGTGAAGTGTTTTGATGGGACATGCTTGGTTTTAATATTTTTGATTTTTCATGCTTCGTGCTTACAATTATTACTTCAAAAATCTATTAAAGGAAAATACTAGAATCACTTTAAAGAAGAATATTGCATGAATATTGATTAGAGTTTATCACTTAATTGGTCAATGGTGGAATCCAGAGTCTCGGTATCTTCTTATTATTGTCAAAAAAACTCTATTTAATTTTCGAAAATCCTTCACAAGTTCGAGCAACGAATCTTTTTACCACCACAACTACAAAACACATCAGTTTTTGGCGCCGCCGACGCGGACTTGTTTTTAGGGTTTTTAGATTTTTATTTATTTATTTTTTATTTTTGTTCTTCTTTACGCGTTTGGTATTTTTTGATTCTTTTCATATTTGGAGCGGAGCTAAAAGGAAAGGAAAAAGTGTTCTAAGAGGAGTGCATCGGCAAAGAAGGAAAGAAAAGAGGAGTCCAAAGGAGTGAAGAAGAAGATTTTTGTATATGGTTATTTTATTTTAGATATTATTACTTTTTATTTTTAGAAATTGTAAATAGGGTTTTATTTTTATTCTTGTAATTTTTTATTTTTTATTTTTGGACTTTATTTTTTATTTTTTTGGACATTTGGACTTTGGACATTATTTTTAAACCCTACGGAAGGGTATATTTTTAAATATAAACTGTTTGCAGGGAAGGACGACGATTACGATATCGTCTCGGCCCCTCGGGTTCGCACATTGACACAGGAGTCAGTGGCCCGAGTCGAATACAGCGGTTCTTCGCCCGTCTGGTACGGGAGGTGAATTTTTAAACACCCGTGAATCCCCTGTCAGCGGGTTTATTGTCTTCCTTAAGGTGCATATATGCTGAGGAATTGAATACGGATATTTATTTTCCTAGTAAAGGGCAAGGCCAGAACATACAAGATAAGGGCTCGGATTTCATCACCGTTCTCTTCTTGCCCGCCTTAGGAAAACGATACCGAACGCGAACCTAAGCTTAAAATTTTGACTAGAACGAGACCGATAGGGTAGCGAGCTTGTAGGAAAGTCGTTCAAAAGGATCGTATTGGGTATCTTGTTAGCCTAACTCAAAGTTCAGGAAGATTACTGTAAGTCGATTAGAGCCGCCTTGTAACCCAGGGAAGTGTTGCCAAAGAGGTGGGGGTATCAAAGCTCCTCTGAGCTTCTCCTACTTCTCTTCGACTTACTTTATTCGGATCGTCCTACGAGGTTTGCTAAAATTGTACCTAGTTGCCTCTTGGAAGATTAGAAGCTGGTCTAGAAACAATCTAAGTGGAGCCATCATGCTTGTTGTTTGCTAGATTTTATAGGTTTGATTTGGTCGAGTCAGACTTGTTTGTGATTGTGTAAAATTCCCTTGCAATTAAGAATGTCGAACTGGTATGATAGAAGCCAATACAATGAGTATCGACCTGAATTTGAATATGGACATCATCATTTTTATGACCATGGTGGGAATAGTAGTTGGGAACGCCAACCTTTTCAAGGTTATGGTTCATACCATGGTGAGCCCAATTACTATCCACACACACACCGGTCATACAAGCAAGAAAATATGGATTATTATTGTGCTAGTACCTCGTCTTTGGACAATACAATCAAACTGTTGAAAACTAGTCCTTATTATGATCCTTCTGTTTATGATCCTTTTGTATCTTTAGAAGAGTCTCTTAATCAGTTAACTGAACAGATAAATAGGTTTTTTTATTGGAAATGAATAGACGAACTGCACCATTGAGTGAATTCTCTATAGAGGAATCCCTCAAGCAAATGGCTGAGACGAACGAAAGACTTGCTCGAAATAATCTTGATTTCCAATACAGTGTTTCCAATAGTACCCTTGAAAATGAGGATAGTTATTTGCATAATCAAGATGACGAGGTTAGCATTGGAAACACTAGTTTAGACGAGGTTCGACCATTTTCATGTTATTACAATGATGATTATGACGAGGATAGTATTGATGAAGAATATGAAATATGTAGGCATAGTAATCAGGAATTTGTTACTCCAATTGAGCTTTATAATGATAATGTTATTTCTAGTGCAAATCCAAATAATTTTAATAATTATTCACCTATTCAAAAGGACGAGGATTTGTCTAGAGATATTCTCGGTTTAGACGATGTAGTTTTTCCTTTTGATTACGAAGCCGATAGTGGTTTAGAGGAATGGGTTTATTCTGAAAATGTTGTTTTAGAGTCTAGCGACTTAGAAACAATAGTCTTAAACAAAGAAGATGAACTTGTAGAGCTTTTAAATTTGAGTGAGAATACATCACCTGAGTATAACCTAGAAGAAGCAATTAACTATTTTCAGGATTCTGATGATCTAGAAATTAGGGAAATTATAGCTAGTCTATCCAGAGACACCCAAAACTCTAAGTTTGGGGGTGATTATCATTCTCCATGTGCCTTACCTTTAGCTCTTACAAAGATCCCTCACTTGGGACTTGATATCTGTGCCTCGACCATTTTAAAAGATTACTCGTTTTCCCGAACCTAATGATGTCCAGGAAGAAGTTCAGTAGTTAGAAACCCATCCTATGGTTGATGTGGTTTGCCCAGGCTATGATACCAAAATTGACTTTTTTTTCCCACCAAATAGTTTTCTTCCAACTGTGGGAACGTTTATATTCCAAATGTGTCAAATATTAAGTTCTGAGACTAAACCTAAGTACTTTAGGTTAATAAAATCGACACATTTGCTTAAGAATGACCACTACTCTCACTGTGGTCAATTATGTAAGTCAAACCTGATTGACTTAGAGGATCCTCAATTATTTAGGTTATTATTATGTGCTTCTAAGTTCTTATTTGAGTTTCTACAGACTCTAGAACCTAATAATTTGGATCCCACCTATGAAGAAACGCAACCAATGAAAATATTTTATTTAGACCCCTTCATAGAACCTGAACCTGAACCACAATTAGATATAAATTTCTTAATCAGGAAACTAGGTAAGGGTATGCTAGTCTTGCTCATTTCGTTGGTTTATTACAGTTTCCTTTGGTCAGCTCTATTTGGTTTTGAAGACCCACAGTTATTCCGACTACTATTATACGATTCGAGGTGACTAATCCTTTACAATGTCTGGCTGAAGAATTTAAACTTAGCACTTCTTGGGAGGTAACCCATGGTTCATGCAACACGATAATATCTTTCCTTAACTCTTTTGCTTCAAATGGTAACAGTTTCTCCTTGTTCATGCTTTTAATTTTATCTTTAGAACATTGAGGACAATGTTAGGTTTAAGTTTGGGGGTATGGGAGAAACTTTTTAGTTGCATTTTAAACTCCAGAGCCTAGAAATTTATGCCTATTAAGGATGGCACTAACCAATCTAAGTGGATGGAAGCATTTTGGTTTAAAAGTTGAGGAACCAATCTGATTAGATGGAAACGTCTATAAGAGTCTATTCATAAAAGCACGGAGCTCAGGTGTTAGAAATAACATGATAGTTTCACCGTATCTCGGAATCATCTTATTACTTCTGTTTTTGTTTTTGCAAATTTTTATGTTGATGTCTGCTGGGTTGAAATAGAGTGATTGAGTTACTACAAGAAAAAAAAAAAAAAAAAAAAAAGACCAGACCAATTAGACCAATCGGAATAAATAACACTTGGATTGCAATATGTGTGTGTTCTCCCTGTCTCCGTCGCCTAAACAAGCGTGGAATGCAGGGCCCACGGGAATTACCATGTAATCTGCTGACAAGAAGCATGCGCTTGGATCCAAAAGATCTAATCATGTCGTTAAAAAAATTAATAATAATAAATTAAAATAAAATAAATAAATAATAAATAAATAATGGTTTATTATAAAGTCGACCACTGGTTCCCTTGTATATGCCAGCTGAGTTGATGTAGATTTAGGATTGTCAACCACTGGTTTCCTTGTATATGCCAGTTGTGTTGATATTAGTCCAGACCAGTATCTCAATCCACTAGGTCATAGGTTCATTTTGGCATTGAAGTCCATTCGCAACCATCTATTTCTATATCCATCTTCTTAATCTATTCATGTGATTTGTATGATTCCAGATATTGATGTCCATAGTGCGACTATCTGAGTAGAGCTCTGTCACTTATATATGAATTTTAGTATAATTGAGTGCAAACTCATATACAGCAATTGGAATTTCGCATCAGGGTACCTCCCGTAATCAATAAGTATGCCAACCAAGGAGGTTCTTTAGTGCATTCAAAGGTTCTGCGTAGATAGCTAGGGTATGGAGTAAAGGTTTTGTGGGTACACCTCTGGTAAACCCTCCCGAGACTATAACTCGGCCGCTAGGGCCACCTAGGGGTTTAAAGGCTTGTTGCACATGCTAAGTGTAACCGACGATGCCTGCGACAGTGAGTTAGGATTTTATTTTGTAGTTTTAATTTGCTCGGGACTAGCAAATAATAAGTTTGGGGGTATTTGATAGACGCATTTATGTGTCTATTTTCATCTCTATTGTGTATATTGTCAGTACCCATTTTTGTACTAATGTTGGTATTTTATCCCTTTGTAGGTATTTTTTGGGAATAAACATTTTTGGGAAAATTGGCTCGAAAAGTTGCTAAAGGCTCCTGGGAGGACACTTGCTATTCGGACTCTCATTTTGGATAAGGGGTAACCCATTTCCAAGCAGCTGCTAAGCACAGACCGGCACTGGATAGGGGGAGTGATAGACGCATTTATGTGTCTATTTTCATCTCTTTTATGTATAGTGTTAGTACCCATTTCTGTACTAATTTTGGTATTTTACCCCTTTGTAGGTGTTTTTGGAGGAATAGGCTTTTGCGGCAAAATTGGCTCGAAAAGTTGCTAAAGGCTCCTGGGAGGACATTTGCTATTCGGACTCTCATTTTGGATAAGGGGTAACCCATTTCCAAGCAGCTGCTAAGTACAGACCGGGACTGGATAGGGGGAGGTCACATTTCTTCACGTTTTCAAAAACAGAATTTTGGCGGGAATTCGTTTTTTTTCACAGACG
>JAJJMB010016669.1:618494-634537 GCA_023531105.1 Papaver atlanticum | reverse complement strand
ATTATTTATTGCAATTATTTTACATGATTTTTTGCATAGAACTTAAACGAAAAATTGGTTTTTATTGAGTAGTTGTGAAGTGTTTTGATGGGACATGCTTGGTTTTAATATTTTTGATTTTTCATGCTTCGTGCTTACAATTATTACTTCAAAAATCTATTAAAGGCAAATACTATAATCACTTTAAAGAAGAATATTGCATGAATATTGATTAGAGTTTATCACTTAATTGGTCAATGGTGGAATCCAGAGTCTCGGTATCTTCTTATTATTGTCAAAACAACTCTATTTAATTTTCGAAAATCCTTCACAAGTTCGAGCAACGAATCTTTTTACCACTACAACTACAAAACACATCAGTTTTTGGCGCCGCCGACGCGGACTTGTTTTTAGGGTTTTTAGATTTTTATTTATTTATTTTTTATTTTTGTTCTTCTTTACGCGTTTGGTATTTTTCGATTCTTTTCATATTTGGAGCGGAGCTAAAAGGAAAGGAAAAAGTGTTCTAAGAGGAATGCATCGGCAAAGAAGGAAAGAAAAGAGGAGTCCAAAGGAGTGAAGAAGAAGATTTTTGTATATGGTTATTTTATTTTAGATATTATTACTTTTTATTTTTAGAAATTGTAAATAGGGTTTTATTTTTATTCTTGTAATTTTTTATTTTTTATTTTTGGACTTTTTATTTTTATTTTTTTGGACATTTGGACTTTGGACATTATTTTTAAACCCTACGGAAGGGTATATTTTTAAATATAAACTGTTCGCAGGGAAGGACGACGATTACGATATCGTCTCGGCCCCTCGGGTTCGCACATTGACACAGGAGTCAGTGGCCCGAGTCGAATACAGCGGTTCTTCGCCCGTCTGGTACGGGAGGTGAATTTTTAAACACCCGTGAATCCCCTGTCAGCGGGTTTATTGTCTTCCTTAAGGTGCATATATGCTGAGGAATTGAATACGGATATTTATTTTCCTAGTAAAGGGCAAGGCCAGACCATACAAGATAAGGGCTCGGATTTCATCACCGTTCTCTTCTTGCCCGCCTTAGGAAAACGATACCGAACGCGAACCTAAGCTTAAAATTTTGACTAGAACGAGACCGATAGGGTAGCGAGCTTGTAGGAAAGTCGTTCAAAAGGATCGTATTGGGTATCTTGTTAGCCTAACTCAAAGTTCAGGAAGATTACTGTAAGTCGATTAGAGCCTCCTTGTAACCCAGGGAAGTGTTGCCAAAGAGGTGGGGGTATCAAAGCTCCTCTGAGCTTCTCCTACTTCTCTTCGACTTACTTTATTCGGATCGTCCTACGAGGTTTGCTAAAATTGTACCTAGTTGCCTCTTGGAAGATTAGAAGCTGGTCTAGAAACAATCTAAGTGGATCCATCATGCTTGTTGTTTGCTAGATTTTATAGGTTTGATTTGGTCGAGTCAGACTTGTTTGTGATTGTGTAAAATTCCCTTGCAATTAAGAATGTCGAACTGGTATGATAGAAGCCAATACAATGAGTATCGACCTGAATTTGAATATGGACATCATCATTTTTATGACCATGGTGGGAATAGTAGTTGGGAACGCATACCTTTTCAAGGTTATGGTTCATACCATGGTGAGCCCAATTACTATCCACACACACACCGGTCATACAAGCAAGAAAATATGGATTATTATTGTGCTAGTACCTCGTCTTTGGACAATACAATCAAACTGTTGAAAACTAGTCCTTATTATGATCCTTCTGTTTATGATCCTTATGTATCTTTAGAAGAGTCTCTTAAGCAGTTAACTGAACAGATAAATAGGTTTGTATTGGAAATGAATAGACGAACTGCACCATTGAGTGAATTCTCTATAGAGGAATCCCTCAAGCAAATGGCTGGGACGAACGAAAGACTTGCTCGAAATAATCTTGATTTCCAATACAGTGTTTCCAATAGTACCCTTGAAAATGAGGATAGTTATTTGCATAATCAAGATGACGAGGTTAGCATTGGAAACACTAGTTTAGACGAGGTTCGACCATTTTCATGTTATTACAATGATGATTATGACGAGGATAGTATTGATGAAGAATATGAAATATGTAGGCATAGTAATCAGGAATTTGTTACTCCAATTGAGCTTTATAATGATAATGTTATTTCTAGTGCAAATCCAAATAATTTTAATAATTATTCACCTATTCAAAAGGACGAGGATTTGTCTAGAGATATTCTCGGTTTAGACGATGTAGTTTTTCCTTTTGATTACGAAGCCGATAGTGGTTTAGAGGAATGGGTTTATTCTGAAAATGTTGTTTTAGAGTCTAGCGACTTAGAAACAATAGTCTTAAACAAAGAAGATGAACTCGTAGAGCTTTTAAATTTGAGTGAGAATACATCACCTGAGTATAACCTAGAAGAAGCAATTAACAATTTTCAGGATTCTGATGATCTAGAAATTAGGGAAATTATAGCTAGTCTATCCAGAGACACCCAAAACTCTAAGTTTGGGGGTGATTATCATTCTCCATGTGCCTTACCTTTAGCTCTTACAAAGATCCCTCACTTGGGACTTGATATCTGTGCCTCGACAATTTTAAAAGATTACTCGTTTTCCCGAACCTAATGATGTCCAGGAAGAAGTTCAGTCGTTAGAAACCCATCCTATGGTTGATGTGGTTTGCCCAGGCTATGATACCAAAATTGACTTTTTTTTCCCACCAAATAGTTTTCTTCCAACTGTGGGAACGTTTATATTCCAAATGTGTCAAATATTAAGTTCTGAGACTAAACCTAAGTACTTTAGGTTAATAAAATCGACACATTTGCTTAAGAATGACCACTACTCTCACTGTGGTCAATTATGTAAGTCAAACCTGATTGACTTAGAGGATCCTCAATTATTTAGGTTATTATTATGTGCTTCTAAGTTCTTATTTGAGTTTCTACAGACTCTAGAACCTAATAATTTGGATCCCACCAATGAAGAAACGCAACCAATGAAAATATTTTATTTAGACCCCTTCATAGAACCTGAACCTGAACCACAATTAGATATAAATTTCTTAATCAGGAAACTAGGTAAGGGTATGCTAGTCTTGCTCATTTCGTTGGTTTATTACAGTTTCCTTTGGTCAGCTCTATTTGGTTTTGAAGACCCACAGTTATTCCGACTACTATTATACGATTCGAGGTGACTAATCCTTTACAATGTCTGGCTGAAGAATTTAAACTTAGCACTTCTTGGGAGGTAACCCATGGTTCATGCAACACGATAATATCTTTCCTTAACTCTTTTGCTTCAAATGGTAACAGTTTCTCCTTGTTCATGCTTTTAATTTTATCTTTAGAACATTGAGGACAATGTTAGGTTTAAGTTTGGGGGTATGGGAGAAACTTTTTAGTTGCATTTTAAACTCCAGAGCCTAGAAATTTATGCCTATTAAGGATGGCACTAACCAATCTAAGTGGATGGAAGCATTTTGGTTTAAAAGTTGAGGAACCAATCTGATTAGATGGAAACGTCTATAAGAGTCTATTCATAAAAGCACGGAGCTCAGGTGTTAGAAATAACATGATAGTTTCACCGTATCTCGGAATCATCTTATTACTTCTGTTTTTGTTTTTGCAAATTTTTATGTTGATGTCTGCTGGGTTGAAATAGAGTGATTGAGTTACTACAAGGAAAAAAAAAAAAAAAAAAAGACCAGACCAATTAGACCAATTGGAATAAATAACACTTGGATTGCAATATGTGTGTGTTCTCCCTGTCTCCGTCGCCTAAACAAGCGTGGAATGCAGGGCCCACGGGAATTACCATGTAATCTGCTGACAAGAAGCATGCGCTTGGATCCAAAAGATCTAATCATGTCGTTAAAAAAATTAATAATAATAAATTAAAAAAAAATAAAAAATAAATAAATAAATAATGGTTTATTATAAAGTCGACCACTGGTTCCCTTGTATATGCCAGCTGAGTTGATGTAGATTTAGGATTGTCAACCACTGGTTCCCTTGTATATGCCAGTTGTGTTGATATTAGTCCAGACCATTATCTCAATCCACTAGGTCATAGGTTCATTTTGGCATTGAAGTCCATTCGCAACCATCTATTTCTATATCCATCTTCTTAATCTATTCATGTGATTTGTATGATTCCAGATATTGATGTCCATAGTGCGACTATCTGAGTAGAGCTCTGTCACTTATATATGAATTTTAGTATAATTGAGTGCAAACTCATATACAGCAATTGGAATTTCGCATCAGGGTACCTCCCGTAATCAATAAGTATGCCAACCAAGGAGGTTCTTTAGTGCATTCAAAGGTTCTGCGTAGATAGCTAGGGTATGGAGTAAAGGTTTTGTGGGTACACCTCTGGTAAACCCTCCCGAGACTATAACTCGGCCGCTAGGGCCACCTAGGGGTTTAAAGGCTTGTTGCACATGCTAAGTGTAACCGACGATGCCTGCGACAGTGAGTTAGGATTTTATTTTGTAGTTTTAATTTGCTCGGGACTAGCAAATAATAAGTTTGGGGGTATTTGATAGACGCATTTATGTGTCTATTTTCATCTCTATTGTGTATATTGTCAGTACCCATTTTTGTACTAATGTTGGTATTTTATCCCTTTGTAGGTATTTTTTGGGAATAAACATTTTTGGGAAAATTGGCTCGAAAAGTTGCTAAAGGCTCCTGGGAGGACACTTGCTATTCGGACTCTCATTTTGGATAAGGGGTAACCCATTTCCAAGCAGCTGCTAAGCACAGACCGGCACTGGATAGGGGGAGTGATAGACGCATTTATGTGTCTATTTTCATCTCTTTTATGTATAGTGTTAGTACCCATTTCTGTACTAATTTTGGTATTTTACCCCTTTGTAGGTGTTTTTGGAGGAATAGGCTTTTGCGGCAAAATTGGCTCGAAAAGTTGCTAAAGGCTCCTGGGAGGACATTTGCTATTCGGACTCTCATTTTGGATAAGGGGTAACCCATTTCCAAGCAGCTGCTAAGTACAGACCGGGACTGGATAGGGGGAGGTCACATTTCTTCACGTTTTCAAAAACAGAATTTTGGCGGGAATTCGTTTTTTTTCACAGACGATTTTTGGATGGATTTTTGATCGATTTTTAGGGAGATTAAAGGGCTGAATTTGATTGGGTTTGTTCCTATGGACCTAACAGGCGAGGTAAGGGTGTTGGAATGGATCCAAAGTGGCTAGAACTCGAATTGGAAGCGAAAAATGGTTAAAATATCACGTTCTATTTTTGGGAATTTTCTTGGTTTATTTTTTAGAAATTTACGTGAAGAAGAGGAAGGAAACTCTTATTAAAGACTTGTTTCTATCAAGGGAGGAGTTTGGACAGCTTTGATTGATCGAATGCACGTGAAACAGAAAAAAAAGAGAGGAAATAACGTAACGTGCTGTGGAGGAAAAAACCAAGTTTATTCTCGAATTTTCTTTGCTCTACTATGTATAAAAGGGTTGGTTAGGGTCCTAGGAAGGGGAGGAAGAAGTTAGGGGAAGTTTAGAGCCTTAGAGAAGCTAGAAAAATCATTGGAAGAAAACACGTTTCTGCTGGTGCAAACTGTACCGGAGAAGACGAAGAACACAGAACAGCGGAAAAAGAAAGTTGCAGAGGCAGACTTATTTTCAGTGACAACGATTTACGGTCGCATCATCCTGCAGTCACCGAAGCTCTTCAGCAACGATTCCGTCCGCTGTATTAGACTTTCAGCGACTACAGTATACCCTTTTTCTCTCTTGTAATCAACTTTTGAACACCAAAGATGTATTTTGAGAACACGATTAATATGAGGAGCTAAACCCCTTAGCCGAGGCGACGGAGGAAGCCATTGTTCCATGAAAAGTGGTATAATTCTATTTTTATTATTTATTGCAATTATTTTACATGATTTTTTGCATAGAACTTAAAAGAAAAATTGGTTTTTATTGAGTAGTTGTGAAGTGTTTTGATGGGACATGCTTGGTTTTAATATTTTTGATGTTTCATGCTTCGTGCTTACAATTATTACTTCAAGAACCAAATTAGAGGCAAATATTAGAGTCAACTTAAAGAAAAATATTGCATGAATATTGATTAGAATTTATCAAATAATTGGTCAATGGTGGAATCCAGAGTCTCGGTATTTTCTTATTATTATTGAAACAATTTTATTTAATTCTAAAAAATCCTTCACAAGCCCGAGTTGAACGAACTTTACTCACCACTTTCACTACAATTAAAATTCACATCAGCGAGGTCACATTTCTTCTCAAATTTTAAAAACAAAATTGGCGGGAAAATTTTCTACAGAAAACAGAATTTCTGTTTTTATTTTTGGATGATTTTTAAGGAGATTCAAGGGATGATTTTCGTTGGGTTAACCCTGTTAAGGATAAACAAGTATGGTATGAGCTGTAGAATCGATTAAACAGGGATAGAAATCCGTGTTGGAGCAAAACAGGGAGAATTCACGATTTGAGTTGTTTTCGGTTTACAAAAGATTTTGTGAAGAGTTTACGGCAAGATTGGAGTGTATGGAGTCCTTATTCAATCCTGAGAGAGTTTGAGAGAGTTTGGAAATCAAGTTGACGCGTAAAATGAAGATCAAAAGGCTGTAACGTGCTGTGAAGAAAAAAAGGAAAAGATTTGGATTAACTCGAGTGATTTTGGGGTTTGGTGGATATATATAGGTTGATTCGAGTCATATTGAGAAGCAACAAAGTTTAGGGGAAAGTTTGGAGCCTTAGAGAAGCATAAAAAAATCAACTGGAGTCGATACAGAAACTTTTCTGCTGCTGCAAAGAAGAAGAACACGGAGAACATTAGACCCTCAGAGACAGTTGCAGAAGCAGACTTATTTTCAGTGACAACGAGGTACGGTCGCATCTTCCTGCAGTCACCGAAGCCTTTCAGCAACAATTCCGACTTCTGATTTAGACCTTCAGCAACTGCAGAATCCGCTGTTTTAACACTTTTCTCCCTTTTAATCAACTTTTGAGCCATAAACATGTATTTTGAGATTATGATTAATATGAGGAGCTAAACCCCTTAGCCGAGGCGACGGAGGAACCCATTGTTCCATGAAAAGTGGTATAGTTCTATTTTAATTATTTATTGCAATTATTTTACATGATTTTTTGCATAGAACTTAAAAGAAAATTTGGTTTTTATTGAGTAGTTGTGAAGTGTTTTGATGGGACATGCTTGGTTTTAATACTTTTGATGTTTCATGCTTCGTGCTTACAATTATTACTTCAAAAATCTATTAAAGGCAAATACTAGAATCACTTTAAAGAAGAATATTGCATGAATATTGATTAGATTTTATCACTTAATTGGTCAATGGTGGAATCCAGAGTCTCGGTATTTTCTTATTATTGTCAAAACAACTCTATTTAATTTTCGAAAATCCTTCACAAGTTCGAGCAACGAATCTTTTTACTACTACAACTACAAAACACATCACTAGGTCCCGGGGGTTTTATGCATTTGCGGTTTCCTCGTTAACAAAACTTCTGGTGTCTGTGTTATTTCTTTTCCGCATTATATTTTATTATATAATTGAAATATCACAAGTTGTGCGTTGAATCAATCAATTGGGAAATCCGACCTTTAGTTTTTGATTGATACCTTAACATTGGTCTTTGGTACCTCTCAAGTTAATTTCTCTTGTATTCAATTAGACTCGCAGATTTCTATTTGCATGAGTAAGGATTGAATCGATAAATTGAGATATTACTCTTTGATATACTTTTAAAAAGATTGAGTCTGACTATCTAGTTGATTCTCTTAAAAGTATCTTGGAGTTAGTCCATACAGATTGCTATGCGAATTATTGGGTGAGGTTGTTGTACCCCCCACTTTTTCAATTGGTATCAGAGCAGGCAAACACCATAAACCTAACAAGTTTGTGTTTTATTGTTTCCTAAAAGTATGTCCCTACGGGAAACTCCTTTAGGAAACTCGCTCTTGGCATCTGTAACGCACGCCAGAATTCCGTAAAGAGTGTTCAAAGATTATTTATTAGACCTCTAGTCTCTTGTGATAATCTCGCTTCATCTATGTCCTTGGAAAGTCTAGATGATGAGGAACAATCTAAAGGAAAAATTAAAAGTTCTTCTAAGAAGAGTCTATTGAAAAAACGTAGTCGACGCTCAAGATATTGAATCTCACTAGATTAACCCTTAATCTTTATGAGGAATACTAACACAATGGATCAATTGACAAAGATCTATTTAGAGCGTTTGGAAGCGTTTTTAAATTCTTAGAAAAGATTAATTCCTTTGAGAATAAGAATTGTTACGATAAAAGTTCGGTACCTGTCAAATCATGTATTCATGATGTACGAACTAGACCTACTTCCAACTCATGTGAAATTGATAAAAAAAGATTTCTTGTGAGCTCGGTATAGGTTATAATCTTTGGAAAAAGTCTTTTCTTGGGTATAAGAAAATTGATTCAAAAAATTCAGTTGACCCGGTATATAATCATTACTATGATATACTAATATTCACAAATATCAACCTGAAAAAGTGCGTGAGAATTTCTCGGTACATTTAGTCTCTTGGTAACAAGACTGACTTTACCACATGTGTATATAACTTGATGCGGGGCAAGTAATGGTCGATTTCTTTTTGTGTGTCTGGGTTAGTTTATTTTGAAAAACTTTTTTCTTCCTTCTTCTAAGGTTAGTTTACTGCACTGTACTGATCTTCAGTGTACAAACCTTGGATGATGAACGTTTTAAGAAATCCTACTTTTCTTTTGTGAGTCGCTGTTCAAAAACGGGTCCAAGCCCATTTGTGGGTTCATAAAAGAAAGGTACGCATACTTTCTTCTTCCTCCCATCTTACCCGCGTACGTGAACGCTCTAGGGTTCATGTATTTCCTCCATTAAAGCATCTTTGGATAACAAAAAGTGAAAGGGTTTTCAAGAGACAAATCAAGTAAGTTCTTCCTTCACCTTGTACCCTCATTTTCTAGGTTTTATGGGAAATTTCAAGGTTTCAAAGAAGGTTTCAAAAACATTGGACGCATCTTCTTCTAGCATGACTCTTCCTCAATCTCAAGACTCTATGAGAATTCTAGGCTGTTCTTCAGGAATATAAGTACGGGTTATCGATTGGTTCATGTTCACCTTGATTTATCAAAAGACGGAACAAAAACTTGTAGGTATTTCTGTCGGAGACAGATTTATCTATTCTTGTAGACTTTTCTGTGTGAGACAGATTTGTTCATTAAAGTCTTCGACTTTGGGTCGTAGCAACTCTTAGTTGTGGGTGAGATCAGCTAAGGGAATCAAGTGTGTAGTATCCTGCTGGGATCAGAGACGTATGGAGTGCAACTATACCTTGGATCAGTGAGAGATTAATTGGGGTTCAACTACAGTCCACACCGAAGTTAGTTTATAGTAGGCTAGTGTTTGTAGCGGATTAATATAGTGTGTGTTCAATCTGGACTAGGTCCCGGGGTTTTTCTTCATTTGCGGTTTCCTCGTTAACAAAACTTCTGGTGTCTGTTTTATTTCTATTCCGCATTATATTTTGTTATATAATTTAAATATCACAGGTTTGGCGTTGAACCAATCAATTGGGAAATCCGACCTTTGGTTGTTGATTGAAATTGATTGATACTCGAATATTGGTCTTTGGTACCGTTCAAGTTAATTTCTCTTGTATTTAATTAGACTCGCAGATTTCTATTTGCTTGAGTAAGGATTGAATCGAGAAATTGAGATATAACTCTTTGATATATTTTTATTAAGATTGAGTCTGACTGTCTAGTTGATTCTCTTAAAAGTATCTTGGAGTTAGTCCATACAGATTGCTAAGCGAATTATTGGGTGAGGTTGTTGTACCCCAACTTTTTCAGTGTGAACTACACATTAATTCTCCTCCTTTTTGTCAATATAAATTGGCAAAAGTACGAAAACTAGTGGGATCATAATGAAATTTTCATAGAGATACTTCATGACTAAAAGAAAACATATCAACTTTGTTTAGATACAACAATATAGTCGAAACTAAATGCATTCATTAAGGAGTTTATAAAGATACAAGAAAACTCCTACAATATTCCACAGCCGCATTCCCCACCAAGATTTGGCAATAAAGCACAAGTTCAATTAATAACTCTCCTCCATAAAATTTCATTCCCGAAAGAACAACAAGAGTGACCTTACTTTTACAAGAAAATAAGGATTTCTTTGGACATTAACAAATTACATGAAACATGAATTTGTATCCATAAAACTCAATTAAATTAACCACAAGAGAACCCATGATTAATTTAATCGGAAATGCTCAACATAAGAGAACTTACGGATCCATACAGTACTTTCACATAGAAGTAGATCATGGAAAGGCCAATACTGCGGAATATTCAAGGATTCATTCTATTTTTCATCAATATTTGCATAAAGACATATAATAGACTTAATCTTTGCAATCAAAAGTTCATCCTATCTTCATCAATATTTGCATAATGACATAATAGGCTTAACTTTTGGCATATATGGGACAATCATAGTTCACGGACGCAAACACATATATCCCATAAAAAATTTGCAATATATAAAACCAATGAAGATTAATACTGCAAAATCATCTTCCAAATAAACTTTAGAATTTAAATAAATAAATCTAAAAACATTGCAAGATGAAAATTGTTGGTAATAACTATGTGTACTCACAATAATGGCTATTCCAAACCCTAGTTATCCTTCTTAAAACACAAGAATAAATTCTCATAAGAAGTTTCCTAGACATCGTAGAGCTTTCTCAGGGCATCTACTGAGAATTCCTTCTCATTATTGAAAAACCCATTGATAATAGGACCGTTCAATTCCTCTAAATCTTCAGAAATATCAGTTAACTCACTAAGTTCTCTTTTTAGTCCACTCAAGGTGTTCCTTGTTAGAGACAACATTTGTTCATAGTGAGCTATCTTTTCTAAAGAGGAAATGATTTAAGATTTTAAATCATTTCTTTTGTTGATGAAATCCTTCACCATACTCCAAAGTTAATTCTCAAAATGACAAACAAACAAGGGGAGTTAGAGGAAGAACCTTCTTCATCATTTGTGGATCTCTCCTTCTTCTTCCTTGAGGATTTGATTCATTCACAGAGATACACATTAACTGCTTCAACTGCATCCCTTTTTGTGGTACCTCTAGTTACAAGAGCCATGAAACTGTATCTTTCAAAAGAAATGAAGGGAATTTTGATCACAAATGAATATAAATAGACCAATGGACAGCCAAACCCTAGAAGAGCTTTGAAAAAGTCTTTTATGGTTCATGATCCATTATCTATTTTAACTAAGAAGATATTTTCTTAATATATAAAAATAAAATAACATTTATACAAAACTTTAGCAACCTTGATGTAATCCTCATTTTCTCAAGTTAAATATGAGGATGCAGACGTCACTATTGTTAGATAGTGACGGAGTGAGCCGAATGCCCACACCTTTTATCACACAGTGACTTATCAAGGTTTGTGTATAAACAGACTTCTTACCTAGTCTGAATCTTGATCTTTTAGATTTTTTCTTGTCTTCAGGAGTACCTTGTTGATTACCCAAAGACAAATTCATTCTTTGCATGTCATTTTGAAGCTTGCAATCCTTTTGTTGTTCCTCTTGAAGTTTCATCACTTATTTTGGACATGATTTGCATTTCCACAAAACGAACAAGTCAAGGAAGATTTATTGTCTTGCATATTTGCCTCCTGTTTCACACAACTTTCATCATCAATTTTTCCTAAACCAACTGGAACAAAAGAGTTGTTAGTGCTCACAGTTTTGCTTTTGAACCCTAAACCATTTGTGTTTCCAAAAGATTTCGGACCGAATAACATTGCCAAGATTTTGTCAGAACTTCCAGACAACCTTTGCAGGTCACACTTAAGAGTATTAATCTCTTTTTCCTTCAAAGATAGGGTTCTGGTGAATTCATCATTAAGACAATCTATCTCAAGACTTTTCACCTGAAGTGATGATTCAAGTCTCTCCAACGAAGCCTTTAGTTGGAGATTTTCTTGGTGAATTTCTCCACACTAATCCAAGAACTAAAAAATATCAGTGTCATACTCAACCTCTGAATCAGAATTTGAGTAGGGAGAAGTTTCTGTTGTGAGAGCTGAAAATTCATCACATACATCGGAAGTATGCAAGATATTAACAACCTGGGATGATTTTTCTTGTATTGAATCATCTGAAGCATTAACCGGGGAGAGACGTTTTTCACATATTTTGCTTCTTTTTACAATATCCTTGATCCTTTGTGTAATAAGCGATTTATCAAAATCAACATGATTAGAACAACATTCATCATCCCACGACAAGCTGGAAGATTCACTTGTGATGGTCACAACATTGAACGCAGATGTTCTGACTGTATTCTGATCAAGATCAAGTATTTTTAACTTCCAAACAAGAGTGTTTCTGGAAAGCATATCAAGGTTATTTCCTTCAATGATGGCATGTTTCTTAGAATCGTATTTTGGTGGCAACGATCTGAGAATTTTCATCACAATGTCCTTTTCAGGAATAGTCTTACCCAATGTAAAAGATGCATTAACAATTTCAGACACTTTGTGATTACACTCATCAAATGAATCTTCATCATCCATACGAAGGTTTTCCCAATCATAATTTAGGTTTTGAAGCTTAGCTTCCTTTTCATAGGTATTCCCTTCGAATACAGTTTATAAGATATCCCACACATCTTTAGACTGAGTGCACGTAGTCACATGGTGCTGAAGATCTGGGGTAATGGCATGAATGATAGCATTTAAACCTACAGAATTTCGCTTTGCAGCGAGAATCTCATTAGGTTCATATCTACCAATATCCTTTGCAATAGAAACATTGTCTACTGTAACCATTGGAGGATTATAGCCATTAACAACATAAACCCATGATTAAAAATCACGCGCTTGAAGAAAGGCACGCATAGCAATTTTCCACCATAAGTAATTCGAGCCATCGAAGACTGGCAGTACGTTTATAGAGATAGCACCTCTGTCCATAGAGTCAGATTGCTACAAACACAAACTCATGAGGTCTTAAATGTGTTTGCCTGCTCTGATACCAATTGAAAAATCGTGGGTTTAATAACCACACCCAATATTTCGCTTAGCAATTTGTATGGACAAACTCCAATATACTTTCAAGAGAATCAACTAGATAGTCTTATATCTCTATTTCTCAATTCAATCTGCAATCAAACAAATAAGAATTTGTGAGCTCGATTGAATACAAAAAATAACTTGTAAGGTATCAAAAACCAATATCCAAGTGTCAATCAATTTAATCAACAACCCAAAGGTCGGATTCACAATTGATTGAAATTACGCACAACCTGTGATATTTCAATTATATAAAAATATAATGCGGAAAAGAAATAACACAGACACCATAAAAAAAATTAACGAGGTAACCGCAAATGCTGAAAAACCCCGGGACCTAGTCATATTTGAACACCACACTGTATTAAGCCGCTACAGACACTAGCCTACTCCAAGTTAACTTCAGACTGGAATGTAGTTGATCCCTAACTAATCTCACACTGATCAAGGTGTAATCACGTTCCTTACGCCTCTGAATCCCAGCAGCATTCTACGCACTTGATTCCCTTAGCTAATCTCACCCACAACTAAGAGTTTCTACGACCCAAAGTCGGAGACTTGATAAACCAATTTGTCTCACACATAAAAGTCTATTGAATAAATAAATCTGACTTCCACAGAAATACCTAGAGATTTTTGTTCCGTCTTTTGATAAATCAAGGTGAACAGGAACCAATTGATATAACTGACTTTTATTCCTGAAGAACAGCCTGGAAATATCAATCACCTCACAATAATCTTAATCGTATGGTAGCGAAACAAGATATTGTGGAATCACAAACGATGAGACAAAGATGTTTGTGACTACTTTTTATGTTGATTATCGAAGAATAAATCTCGAGCAAATCTTAGAGAAGATAGTACTCAATACGATAGAAAACACCAAGATAAGAACACGCAACTACAGAGAAAATAGTTGGGTCTGGTTTCACAATCCAAATAAAGTCTTCAAGTCGTTAACCTACAGGGTTTCGTGAAAAACCTAAGGTTAAAGGAGAATCGACTCTAGTCACAACTTGTATCACACAGGAGGTGTGGGGATTAGGTTTCCCAATTGTTAGAGTTCTCCTTTATATAGTCTTAAAATTAGGGTTTGCAATCAATGTTACCTTGGTAAAAAAGCATTCAATATTCACCGTTAGATGAAAACCTGATTAGACTCAAGCTAATATCTTTCAACCGTTAGATCAAACCTAGATTATTACACACAAATGAAAAGTGACTTCATTTAGATGTAGGTAATCATACCTAAACGTGTACACCTTGTTGGCTTAACAATAGTTAACCGAAGTTAGCCATATGAACACTTTCATATCAACCATATTCATCTTAACCATAACTAGTTAAAATGACTCAAATAAAACTAGTTCTAGAGTTATTCAATTGTTTATATTCTCATAAAAGTATACAAGACACAATTGAAGCAAAATCGATTTTGATTAACTCGAATCAATTCATGAACATTATAGCCACGGTTTGCAAAAGATTGCATTCCTTAATATATAAATGTATTAGTTCATGAACAAACCGAATTTAGAACATAACCCACTCAAGTATGCAAACGCGTACGCATACCTAAGTAGCCGGACTTGGACTGTGTTCTACAGTATGTAAACGGGTACGCATACTGTCGTACACTTCAAAACTTCAGTTGAAGCCAGTACACGTACATGTACGCATACTGTAGTACCCGGACTTCAACTGACTTCGCCCGTACGCGTAGAGGTACGTATACGCTAGCTCCCGGACTTTACCTGACCAACCAGTACGTATACGGGTATGCATACTTAGTTCCGGTCTTGGATCAACACATATGCAAGTACGCATACTGTGCTTATAATCCAATCATGTTCAAGTGTTCTAAACTCCCAATTCAATCATTGAAACATTCTCAGAAGACGACAATAGTTGTCTCACACAAATTATTAGCTTCAAAGCAATTTTCAAGTGATCGATTGATCAATACGAAACTTTACGAGTCTATATCAAATGAATGTCTCACACAAAACATGTAAGATGTTACAAGGCGATTTTCACATGATCATCTTTTGACTTTCGTCAAGAATATAAGATGAACTTGGTTAAAGCGAGAGCTTACCAACACATATTTCGAGAAATATGTAAGCGAGTTAAACTCAACTCGAAATATCAAATGTGTATAATCGAAGTTTATATAGCTATATGACTTTTGTCTCAAATAGGACATAGAGTAGATAGAATTTTGAGTGATAGATGAGTTCAAGTCTCCACATACCTTTTGTTGATGAAGTTCCATAAGCACCCCTTAGTAGTTCTTCGTCTTCAATCGATGAACGTCGTGAAGTCTAATGCTCAACTACGCTTTTTATCCTAATCCGAGACTTAGCTATAAGTAGACTAGAAATCAAGACTTATAGTTTTGGAAACTAAGCTTGATAACAAGCTTGAGATAGCAACGCTTGCGAGTTCGACCGAGCAGTTCTCTAACAATGCCTCATACTTAATTTTCATTAACATCTTCTCTGTTCTTCTTAATCAATATCGAGTCCTTAATCCAATCTCTTAATGCTTTAAAAACACTAAGTCTTCATTAATCAATGGCAGCAGCTAAACCATTATATCTTCCCTGATCTCGGTACCTAATCACCACCAACTCGATCTTTGCAAAAATTATATCCAATTATTCTTCGATTAACGGCTTCAACCACCGTCGCACGGCATCAAGATCGGTCTTGAACTAATTTTTAATCTTCGGCATAACATGTCCACATCTCGCTTGTAACACGAACACAAACCATCTTTTGGAAAAAGCGGGATTCCGAGTCGATAGCACTAAACAGCTCTAAACTGCCTTGGCCCAATATTCTGTTGAAGCCCACTAATTGGTACGACCAAAAGATACTTGATGTGATTTTAATATAGTGGTAAAAAGGATTCGAACTCTAAGAC